>JAZKJV010000715.1:302904-897355 GCA_037367405.1 Ottelia alismoides | reverse complement strand
TATCGGGTGTGACGGACCATTGCTCTGCAATTGCAGTGAACCTTTTGGATTATGAGCTTTATCCTTTTTTGCAGAATGGTGCTTGCAATGTTCTTACAAGTTAAATGCGCTTATGAGGATCATTGAGGACTTATCAGTGGTTATCCATCATGCTACTTGATGCAGAATGAATTTGGCGCGACAATAATAATAATAAAAATATTTTGATGGTGGGTTTTGGTGGAGAAACTGGAGGGGTTAAGAAGAAGAACTCGTCGGGAATACGAGAGGTGAGGGAGAAGAACGCGAAGACCGCGGAGGGAGAAGGGAGAGAGAGGGATAGAGATAAAATCTCAAACTTTTAATCAAACTGAACTGTTGAACACAATGGACCCTCATCCCTTTATATAGGAGGGATGAGATTACAAAAATAGGAAAATAACTAATTATCCTAAATTAACTCTAACTAATTAATCGACTAACTACCTAATTTGAAATTCAAATTAAGACTAATTGAGATCACACGCGATCTCTTTATTTAAATAAAAATGCGACAACTTAAAAACGTAGATAAAATTAACCACTAAAATTAATTAATAATTCGGCCCTATACTTGGCCCTACGCTGCATCAACTCTCCTCCGCTTTAAAAATTCGTCTCCCGACGAATTGTTCTATGTAGAGGCGCCGTTTGGAGAATTCATCCTTGAACTGCAGCTTCAAACTTCCCAATTTGATCCTTTTCCAGGTTACGTTTGTAATTTTTCTGATGGGAGGGGTACGGCTGCAAATATTCTACCCCTTCACTTGAAAGAATTCCATAGTTTAATTCATCTTCCACTGGGCTCTTTTGATAAATTTTTTTTGGAGGAGGGCCCCTTTGTAAATCTTCCAGGTCAACACTTCATCCCTTATTTTCAGGGATGCACCTGCCGAGAAGGCTTTGCTAGGGTTTTGCCCACCCTTGATAAGAGACGGCGGGCCATGGCGGCGATGGAGGGCTCAGGGCGGCAACTCGACCTCGGCGATGGCGTGGGCGATGGAAGGCGGGGGTCACAAGGGTTCCTGCGCGGGAGGCGCGAAGTGCTGGGCGGGCCGGGATCAGTTTTTGGTGGGGTCGCGTGGTTGGGAGGGATGGCGAGGTTGAGGCTGGCGGGGCTCAGAAAGGGGAGGGGGGCCGGGGGAAGGCGGGCGCAGGTGGCGAGGGTGGCCAAGCGGAGGGGATAGGAGGAGAGGAGGGACGGGGGCGGCGTGGCGGAGGGGAATACCGGGGCTGGGAGGAGGCGGCGCGGGGGCAGGTCACGGGGTGGGTGGCTGCGGCGCAAGGGCGGGGTGGCGTGGGCTGGTGGGGGAGCCGGGGGGGAAAGGCGGCGAGAGGGAGATGGCGGAGAGGCGGGCGACGGAGGCTGGCTGGGTCGCAGGGTGAGGAGGGGGATCGTGGGAAGGGGTGGGTTAGTACCGGGAGGCGCAGGCGTGAGGGGAAGGGTGCTGGCGGGTGTTGGAGTCGCAGGGGCTGTGAGGGGTGGCGCGGGAGGTTGTGGGCTGGTTAGACGAAGTAGCGGAGATGGGGATGGTAGGGAAGTTACCCGGGGTGGCTGGGGTCGTGCCGGGACGGTCGAAGGGACCAACGGGACCGATTCCGGTGGCGAAATCGGATCTGGAAGGTGCTGGACAGCGGACAAATCGTCTTCCACGGCGAGTTTTCGTCGTTAAAACTTGCGGCAGTGGCTTCGGCGATTGAAGGCTTTGATTGGGCGTCGCGGAAGGCCTCAAAGTTAGCCATTAGATCTCGAAACATGGAATGGAAGTTGGTTTGCAAATCACGTAGCATGTGCTCCGTCTCCTTGTTGTAGGCGGCAATGGTGAGATGGCTCGTCGTGTTTGCTCGGATGAACGATGATCCCTTGATGCATGCCGGTGCGAGCGCCTGAACGGATCGTTAGATCGTGAGGACGACCTAGATGCCATGCTCTGATACCAAATGATGCAGATATAAAATTTGCGGCGGCGAAAAAAATAATTTTTTGTTGGATTTTCGGTGGTAGAAGAAATGGAGGGGTTGATGAGAAGAAGACTCGTTGGAAAACGAGGGGTTTGGAGGGGAAAACGTGAAGACCACATGGGAGGGAGAAGGGAAACGAGAGAGATGATGAGAGAAATAATCTCAATTTTTCATATTCACTGAACTATTTTAAACAATAGCCCATCATCCCTTTATATAGGAGGAATGAGGTTACAAAAATAGAAACTAAAATTCAAATTCAAAACAAACTTATCCTAATTTGACTCTAACCGACTAATTTGAAATTCAAATTGAAACTAACTATTTTAGAGATCACAGGCGACCTCTTTTATTAAAATAAAAATTACGACAACTCAAAATAAACGTAAATAAAATTAACCACTAAAATTAATTAATAATTCGGCCCTATACTTGGGCCCTACTGATGCAGAATGAATTTGGCGCGACGATATAATAATAAAAAATATTTTCATGGTGGGTTTTGGTGGAGAAACTGGAGGGGTTGAGAAGAAGAACTCGTCGGGAATATGAGAGGTTGAGGGAGAAGAACGCGAAGACCACGGAGGGAGAAGGGGAGAAAAGGGATAGAGATAAAATCTCAAACTTTTAATCAAACTGAACTGTTGAACACAATGGACCCTCATCCCTTTATATAGGAGGGATGAGATTACAAAAATAGGAAAATAACTAATTATCCTAAATTAACTCTAACTAATTAACCGACTAACTACCTAATTTGAAATTCAAATTAAGACTAATTGAGATCATACGCGATCTCTTTATTTAAATAAAAATGCGACAACTTAAAACGTAAATAAAATTAACCACTAAAATTAATTAATAATTCGGCCCTATACTTGGGCCCTACGCCGCATCACTACTGTAGACCTCCTACACTTTGATGCCTCCTTCATTCCCAAGATTTTCACCTTATATTGGAGAACGACTCCACCTCCTTTTTGGAATCGCTTTCATAGGTCTTGGCAGCTTCTACCGAGGCTTTTATGCTCAGTTTTGTATTTACCAAGAATCCTCTGCTGCATTCATCATGAATCTATGGAAAGCAACTATACAAGTCCTAAAACCTCGAAAATTTGTTATTTTTATCCCGTCCTAAATGATGGCTTCCATATATTCACGGTCAAGAAACTGGCAGTTAAGAACCATATTCTCTAAGAAGTTTCCTGGGCCTTTTCTTTGAATCATGATGAGTCGTGGTTGGTTAGTGTGAACGCTCCACTGAAGGTACTTAAATTTGCTTTGGAGCATCAAAAGTCAAGGCTGAGGCTTACCCTCCTGACAATCTAAGGAGTGAAAGATTGAAGAATTCAAAACCCCAAAGGAATCAAATTTGGGGAAACAGTCGCCAATTATAGAAGTTAGTTCCTCTTCGAATTCTGATACTTCCTCACCCCCTGTCTCACGTCCCTCCAAGGCCTCCTCGTCTAAGAAGAAGTCTGATAAAGCTTATTCCTACTTCAAGCATGCACCTGACTGCTTCAAGAAGCTTTGAACTTCTTGTTATTTTGTGGCCATTTGAGAAAGTCTTTTCTTTTGACGCTCCTCTGTGGAGATGGAGAAAGGGAGATTTTGAGAAATCTATTTTTTTTGGTTTCTCAAAATTGAATATTTTCTTCCTCTTTTCCTTTTTGGCAAGGCTAGTATCTTAGCCTTTTTTGTATTTTTCTATGTATTCCCCATGAAGGGCTCAACATGTATTGACTTCTCTTTTGAAATATAATGGCTACCCGAGTCGTAAAAATCGGGCTTATTATATAAAAAAAGTTGCAGCAAACCAAAGAAATATAAGAAGGGAGGTCGTCCATCTCACCAAAGTCCTTCATTGCTATTGGAGGGAAGGGGTACACTGAGTGTCTATGTCTGCAAGTGTTCCAAGGCATCTCCTGTGCTTCCTTTCTCCATGGATTTACCTTACCTAGAGATATCGATTTGCGCTTTTGATAGCAATGTTCTATCTCGCAAAGTGATGCAGAGACGAATTTTGCGCGGCGCGGGAAATAAATTTGAACAATGGAAAATATTTGGTAGAAGAAAATAGAGGGGTGAAGAAGAAGAAACTCGTCGGGAACGAGGGGTTGAGGGAGAAGAAGCGCGAAGACCGCGTAGGGGAGAAGAGAGAGAGGGGGAGAGATAAAAACTCAAATTTTCATTAATACTTGACTGAATAAAACATTGGACCCTCATCCCTTTATATAGGAGGGATGAGTTTACAAAAATAGTAAACTAATTTAAATTGACAACTAATTATCCTAATTGGACTCTAACTAATTAACCGATCAAATTTAAAATCAAATTGACCACTAATTGAGATCACATGCAATCCCAGTTATTTAATTAAAATTTCGTTGACGTAAATAAACGTAAATAAAATTGGCCAATAAAATTAGATAAATATTTAGCCCTATATTTTGACTCCGCGCTGCATCAACTCTCCTCCGCTTTAAAAATTCGTCTCCTGACGAATTGCTGGATCTGCAGGCTTGGAGGTCGAATCTGCATGCTCAGTCATCTTCTGGAAGAATTGGTGTGGAGCGAATGGCGGGATCCATACGCGGGCGTGGGTGACGCGGCCGTCGTGGTTGAAGAACATGTGCGGCGCGAACGACGACGTTTTCTGGATTGTTGTCTCCTCCTTGTGATGTTCGAAGAATTGATGAGGCATGAACACCATGGCCTTTGGAGAATCCATAGCAAAAAAATGACACAAGGAGAGGAGGGGAGGAGATGTGTCCAAGGAATGAAGCCATGTGATCCTTATATAGGGGAAGCCCAAGACTCTAGTCCTATTTGGATAAGGAGGGTCCCCAGATTTTTGATTTGCAGCCTTCTTTTTTAAATATTTTTGCCGCCGGGGGCTTGGGGCGCAAATTTCACATCTCTTCAATAAGAGCCTTCTCGTGAATGTTGTTTTGAGGAGGGGTTTTGAGGCAAATTTTCCCCATTAGTTCCCTGATTTCCAGGGAAGGGGCGGTGTCGTTAGCCCTAATTGACTCCCGTTTCTTTCTCTTCCTAATGCGGTGGAGGCGGCACAACGAACGGGGAAGGGGGCGCCCGTGGGATCGCGCGCGGAATCTCGGCGCGGCTGACGCCTTCCGCAAAGGTGGTGAAGGCTGACGCCTTCCGCAAAGGCCGCTGGATGGTCGAAGGCGGAGGCGGGTCGGCTGGGGGGGGGGGGTCGAATGCTACCGCGACGAGGGGGAGGGTGATAGGTTGGGGTGCGGGAGGGGGTTGCGGGAGTGAGGGGGGGGGGGTCGCAAGGCTTCGCACAGGAGCGCGGGCGCTGGGGGGGGGCGAGATCGGATCGGCGGGCTGGTGGGGGTGCGGTCGAGCTGGGGGCGGCGTCAGTTGGGGAAAGAGGGAGGGCGCGGGCGGGGTGGTGGAGTGGATGCCAGGACCGGGAGGAGGCGGCGCGGGGGCAGATCGCAGGTGGCGAGGCCGAGAGGTGCGAGGGTGGCGATGGGTGCTGTGGGGTTTGGGGAGAGACAGGGAGGGGGTAGACGATAGGGGTGGTACTGGGGGGGGAAAGGGGAGTAGGGGAGGGAAGGAGGCTCGGGCAGGAGGGCTGGAGGGGCTGCCGTGGGGACACCGGGAAGGCGCAACCGCGTGAGGGGCGGTTGTAGGCGGGCGACTCTCGGATCCGAAGGGGAAACGGCGGTTGGAGGCGGCGCAGGGGGGCGGCCACGCACTGCGGTGCTGGAGGAGTCGGTGGCGGGGTGCGACGGGGCCCCAGGGGCGTGGACTTGCCGCTGTTGGGCTGCAGTTGGCATGAGGCGGACATCAGGGGCGCTATCGGTGAAGACTGCTGATATGAAGCATTCTGGACAGCCACCGTTTCGGCTTCTTTCTTTTCCGAAACTATTTGAACATCGGCCGGATCTTCTTCGACGGCGAGATGTTCGTCGATTTGCGTGTTCAACCATTCTTGGACTTTGAGGCTTGATTCAAGACGTCGCTTGAACTTATGTCGACGTGCGCGTGTACGGCGAATCACGAGATATGTAACTCAAATAAAATTGCACCTTCCAATATGCGACGGGATCGTCGAATCGTAGGGACGATTCGGTGGCCATGCTCTGATACCAAATGATGCAGAGACGAATTTTGCGCGGCGCGGGAAATAAATTTTGACGGTGGAAAATATTTGGTAGAAGAAAATAGAGGGGTTGAGAAGAAGAAACTCGTCGGGAACGAGGGGTTGAGGGAGAAGAAGCGCGAAGACCGCGTAGGGGAGAAGAGAGAGAGGGGGAGAGATAAAAACTCAAATTTTCATTAATACTTGACTGAATAAAACATTGACCCTCATCCCTTTACGTAGGAGGGATGAGTTTACAAAAATTGTAAACCAAGGTTCGAAATCTCGATTTCGATTTCGTTTCGGTCACCTCCAATACCGAAATTTCGCCGATATTTCGGGAAATTTCGACGATTTCGGTGAAAATTTCGGAAATGGCTCAAAAAGTCATTTTTCGACTATTTTTTTGCAAATTAAGATCTTTCAAGTTATTTACAACAATAAATAGCTCATAAATACATAGTTTTATCATACATATTGCTCATATATGCCCTTATATCGCACATATCGGTCATATCGGTCATATCGATCATTTCGTTGTTAAGTTGACTATTGATGGATACATATTGGAAATGGATATCATTAAATCCAAGTTCTTAAAACAACAATAGCTAACAAATGCATACTTATATCACACATATCTCTCATCCATATGCCTTATATCGCACATATCGGTCATATCGGTCATTTCGTTGTTAAGGCTGATTATTGATTGTTACATATTAGAAATGAATATCATTAAATTCAAGTTCTTAAAACAATAATAGCTAACAAATGCACACTAATGTCACACATATCTCTCATCCATATGCCTTATATCGCGCATATCGAGGCATATCGTTGAGTTGATTGATAGATATTGGAATCAAAATTAAAATAACTAAGTTAAAAATACTTATAAGAAGCTATAACGGATCTCTAGGATCTATAGAGTTGTTTCATCTCCATTTTTGCAAAGGGAGGTGAAGCTCCCTATGTTGAAGAACATTGTATGCATCCCCCCTGTTGCACCATACCCTACCAGAACGGGGGTCTCGCTGCCCGATCAGCGAGCCTGGGGGGCTAGGGGGGGCCCAGGTTGGCCCCCCCTTGCGGGGGTGCGGGGGCAGCGCCCCCGACCCGAAACAAAATATATAAATCATGATGTGTTTTGATATAGAGAATTGATAAATACTAAATAGTTAGTAAAATGATTAAAATTAAGATCACATGGTTAATATCGTTGATTTACATAGGTATCGTCGAAATTTCGCCCATATCGGTCGAAATCTGAGAAATTTTTAACTGAAAAACATGAATTTCGACCGATATGGGTCGAAATGTCGAAATATCACCGATATTTCGACCCATTTCGGTCGAAATCCGGGAAATCGATATATATAGGTGTTTCGAAAGACCCTACCTGTCGAAACCGAAATTTCGGCGAAATTTCGCCGAAATTCACGAAATTTAATTCCATGTTGTAAACTAATTTAAATTGACAACTAATTATCCTAATTGGACTCTAACTAATTAACCGACCAAATTTAAAATCAAATTGACCACTAATTGAGATCACAGGCGATCCCAGTTATTTAATTAAAAATTCGTTGACGTAAATAAACGTAAATAAAATTGGCCAATAAAATTAGATAAATATTTGGCCCTATATTTTGACTCCGCGCTGCATCACAAAGGGATTGTTAGGGACTCGGGAGTATTCCATAACATCGGGAAAGGACCCTGTTGACCAATGAAGGTTATTTTGTGGGAAGGTTATATTAGTGACTTAGATTTTGCTAATGACTCAATTGCAAATATGTAGTTAATTTTTCTGGTAGAAGCTCATGGAAGCTCTTTGATGAAAAGTGTAGAAAAGTTAGAAGCCGACTCAATTCATTAAGTGACTCTGAAAGACTACGCTCGACGGCTCAAGCTTCAAAATAAGATTGGTGAAATAATCAAAGAAAGACTCAATTCCAAAAGCCTAAGTTTTGAAGACTTCGGATGCTGATGTGACATATTACATAGTTTTTATTTTTATGTTGAAAAACTATCATATAGTTTTTGCATATTCTTGATCAACAAGCAAACTTAAGCCATAATCATCAATTTCACTAAATCGATTTTTGGACATATGATCGCCCATCTTGTCACCTCTGATCGATCACCTATGATCGACTATTTTGTTTCTCCCATAATCGATTACTTTTTGAATTTCAGGCCAATAGTCAAAATTGATTGATCACTCTTGTGACACGATCGAGATCATTTCATGGATTTTGGAAATCAGAACATTAGACTTTCTATTTTTGTACACCAACAGCTCTTTTGAGGCCAACCTTATATAAGAGACCCTGTGCCTCATTATTTGAGACACACAAGCAAGAGAAACATCTACTCTCAAAAGAAAAGAAAGAGTGATCTTGTGTAATATTCGAGTTTTTACAGTGTTTTTATGCTCTCGAGCTCTCTTCTATCCAAAGCTTTTTGCTATTGAAGTTGTTTGTGCTCTCTGTGCTCTATTGCGATCATCTTTATCATTCTCAAGCATATTCTGTGCTTAAAGTATGTAAGCTTGTGAATTCTAGTTTCATTGCTTATCCATATTCTGTTAGCATTTTTCTGTATAGGGTATCCAAGTTGTGGATTCCTTTCTCTGTGAGAGAGAAAATCGTCCTTTGGGAGTTGTCCAAGGAAGAGTACATGTTGTACGGGAGGTTGTGCTACCCTTGGTTTAAAGTAACGCTGGAATAGTGGAAACATGCTTCGCCGAGATAGCGAAGGGGAAATCCTAGAACATGATTCTAGGTCGTGGTTTTCACCCGCTTGAGTTTCCACTTAAAAATCATTGTGCAATTTGTGGTTTGATATTTTTCTTTCTCTATGATTTGTGACTACTCCTTTATTTGGATATTGTAATTGGATAATTGTATATATTGCACAATTCATCCCTCCTCTTGTGCCGGAGTCACACGTTAGGGGTCTGGGCGACCCAGAGAAGAGAGGAGTTGTGAAGATGCTTCTTTTGGAATGGCATGGTGACATCATTCTATTTTAGGAAACGGAGATTCAGTTGTGGACAAGGCAAGTGTGGTTCTCAATCAGGGGAACCTATCTTTCAGAATACATGGCTGTGCCAACAATTGGCAATGCAGGAGGGTTACTGGTGGCTTGGAACGGTGACCTATTTGATTGTGTGTATGAGCCTGTGGCAACCATGCAATCTCGGTGTTGCTGAAGGATAAGAGAAGAGATTCAACCACTGTTTTCACGTGCACTTATGATCCAACTGACCATGTTTTACTTCGATAGCTTTGGGATGACTTGAGGGCTGCCATGTAACTCTTTTGGTGTAAGGGTTGGCTAATTGGGAGTGACTTCAATGTCACACATCTGTCCTCCGACTGCTTGCTTTTTTGCATGGGGGGCATGACTTCGTGTCGGTGGGCTTTGATGAGGTTGTGAATGATCTCCAGCTCGAGATCTTAGATGCTCTGGATTGTAGCTTCACGTAGCAGAGTTCTCGCTCCAGGTCTAGATTAGACCGCTTCTCCTGTCGGCTTTCGTGCTTGCGAGGGTCACAACACTTCCTCAGTCCAAGTTGGACCATACTCCGATCCTATGGTCATCGAGGGAAGAGTCTCTCCCACGATCCTTTTTCAGATTCGAGAAGTCCTGGCTTCTTGAGGGTGGTTTTTGGGCTTGGTGGAGAATTTCTTGTCTTCTTTTGAGGGGGAAGGTTCAGCTACACGTCGGCTCTTTTCCAAGCTGGATGCCCTATGTAAGAGGTTGTGCATGTATAGGAAGGAGATTCGTGAGAGCCGACTTGCTCGTCTTGATGCGGCGCGGAATGTAATTGGTGACTTAGATAGGTTGGGCATGAAGGTGACTTGGATAGGTTGGTCATGAAAGTTATCTCTCTTAGAGTTCTCGGAGACGGAGGCCAACCAACGGGTAATACTTGGAGAGATGATAAAAAGCAGGATGTGAAGTGACATCAGAGATCCATGCAGATTTGTATCAACGAGTGAGATACAAATACGAAGATCTTTCATGATGTGGCAAACGGGAGGTGCTGTCGCAATTTCATCCACAACATCTCGGTGGCAGGGGACCTATTTAAAGGAGATCACGAGGTTGGTAGGGCGGCTGTTGGCTATTTCCGTAACATGACCCGCATGTCGCCTAGCAGGGGTTGACAATGGCTGCTTGGTAGGGGGTGTCTTTCCTATTGCCTAACCAGTATGGCATGCTTTTTAGGGATTTTGGTATGGATGAGGTCTATTAGGCAGTTTGGGAACTGAATGTTGAGGGGGCGGCAAGCCCCAACGGTTTCTCAATGCTGTTCTATAAGGAGTTCTGGGACGTTGTTTGGGAATACTTGATGTTGGTGATGGGTGAATTTGCAGCAGTCAACCATGGTTTTAACAAGATCGACAAGGCATTGCTTTTCCTCCTCCCCAAGGAGGGGGTGGAGAGGATCGAGGACTCTGCCGCATTGCATTGTTCGATGCTGTGTATTTGATTGTTGCTAAGGGTTTGTCAAATCTCTTGAGCCTTGTCCCGAGATACCTTGTTGATCCATTGCAATCGATTTTCATCCGTGAGCATTTGATGTCGGACAATATTGTGATGGCATCTGAGATGGTGGGTGAAAAAAATCCGCATACAAATCTTGCACTCTTAAGAAAAAATGGTATCCTATAAAAAGATTAAAAATTGGACTCCAAATGACGATCACCACATAACGTAATTGAAACTGACATATTTATATTTTTCAGAATTTCTGGATTTATCTTTTTTAGATTTTCGATCGTAAATACTTAGTGAGTCACGATCATTAGGACGAAGGACTCAAGTTTGAAAATCTGGAAAAGATAAATCTAGAAATTCTGGAAAATATAAAATGCTGGTTTCAATTATGTTATGTGAAGGTCATCATTTGGGAGTTCAAATTTTTAATATTTTTTATAGGATACCATTTTTCTTAAGAGTGGCAACATCTGCATGTGGATTTTTTTGGAAAAAAGAATGGGGGTGAAGGGAATGTTGTGGAAGGTAGATTTTTTAAAGGTGTATGATTGCGTTAATTGGCAGTTTCTTTGGTCTGTTTTAGTGAAGTGTGGTTTTTCCCAGCTATCGATTTCTTGGATGAAGAGATGTGCCACTACCTCGTCTTTCTCGATCTTAATCAATGCCCCCCCTCCCCCCACGAAGGGAGGATTCTTCCAACCTTAGAGAGGGATCTGCTAGGGATGTCTCATGGCATCGCTACTTTTTGTTATGCTGATGATGCACTTACCATTATGACTAGGCACGTGATCTAGAGGGGAAGAACTTTGGGTTTTTTAAGGGGAGATAATTCTACCCCTCTTTTGCAATACACGGATGATACCCTTTTTTTTGTCGAGGGGGGTTATGTGGAGGTCTGGGCCATGAGCATCGTGCTGGATATTTTTAGTGAGCTCTCTGGCCCAATGGCGAATAGAGTCAAGTCTACCTTTGTGCCTTTTGGACTCACAGATGTTGAAATTACAGAGTGCGTGGGGGTTATTGCCATCTTGCATGGATCCATGCCTTTTGACTACCTTGGATTACCCATCGCTTGCGGTAGATTGATACAGTCTGATTGTATTCTTGTGATTGAGTGGTTGGAGCAGAAACTGGCAGTGTGGAAGGCCTTGTGTTTCTCGCATGGCGGGAGAATTGTTCCATTGAAGGCGGTCTTGGCATCTATCCTAATCTTTTTCATCTCCACGACGATTTTACCTGTGGGTATTCGTCACCACATGGAAGTTTGTATGCGATGCTTTTTCTGGAGTCCGAATTTTGGACAGTCTAGAGAGTTGTAAATGGTGAATTGTGTCGTCGCAGGATATGAAGGGTTGGGTGTTCTCAGGCTGGAGGAGATGAATAAGGCCTTTTTGCGCAAGTAGTGGCACAATTGTGAGGCCGGGGGGGGGGGGCTTCCTTGCCAACTTCTGAGGGACCTCTGCAACATTCGAGCGCACCCGCTTGTTGCAGACTCTACCTTGCATATTACATCTGCGTTCTAGAAGGGGATCTGCATGGTTGTTCGCAAGATTCCACTGCAGATGCACCCGATTTTGGGTAGTGGGAATTCTTTTCTGTTCTGGAGGGGTAACTGGTTGGGAAGCAGGCCGCTTCAGGATCGATTTCCACGCCTCTTCGCGCTGGCAGAGGATCACGACATGCTTGTTAGGTAGCCTGGGTAGATGGTCAACGAATGCCGTGTTTCTCCTCACCTTTGTCTGAGCAACGTTTTGATTAATTTCTATGGATGTCTGAGGCGATTGCTAACTGTCAAGAAGGCCTTCAAGGCGCTTACCTCCAGATCACTTTTTGATCTAGGCTTTTTGGAGCGAGATTGCAGTCTTATATGGACTCTTAAGACCCGCCTAAAGAGAAAATTTTTTCTCTGGCTACATAAATTCGAACAAGTCCTTACCGGGGTTAGAAAATCCACTTTTGTGCAAGGGCATGACACCACCTGATACTTGTGCGGTAGCGACAACGAGAACCTGGTTATTCTTTTCTACTCCTATACTTGCATTCATGAGATTTGGGATGCTTCAGATATCCGTTGGGTAGATCTCTCCTCCCATGCTAGCTTTTGGAGCGCAATGGTGGCCGATTAGTTCATGTTCATGAAAGAGCTTCTGCACCCTATTGGCACGATCTGGGCTATTTGATTCTCACTCTATAGTATCATCTTCCGATCGGAAAGATTCTATGTTGACAATGTAATCCATCTAATTAGACCTCTCCTTAAGACCTATAAGTTTTGATATATCTAATATAATTATGATGCGAATACCCTGTAGTGTTTCCCTTTTTTTTGGACAAAAAAACTTTCTACTCTTCTTTCATATGCCTTCTGCTCGCCAGTGGTTAGTTTCTAAAAATTGCAATAAGTTGATATTTAATCTAGCAGAAGACTTTTTAGATTTCTTTACTTAGGTACTTATGTGTGGACTCCTTCGTATGAAGGAGGAAAAATACTTATCAGGGTTGTAACGGTTGTTGAAGAGGGAGAAGGATGTACATGAGGTTACATTACCCTCATTTTAAGTAGTGCGGATAATGGAAGTACAATCTCCAACAATGAAATGTTGGATGTGAAAAATAATAGACAAAAGCTCTAGGTAGAGGTTTGGCACATAAATGATATTCAACCTAAAAAAATAACATGTAATCCCGTTGTTTGCATTCTCCGCTCTTTTAAATTTTTAGATTTTGAGTTGTAAAGTTCAACCCCCTTGATTTGCGAACAATTTTTCAACCTTAGCGAGACGACATGGACATGACCTTAGTGTCTTGGATCTTTCTTAGAAAGGATATGCTTGACGTTTTGGCTGTAATTCAAGTGCCACTTTCTATCTAGGGTTACCAGTTTAAGATGAAAACCCTTCTATATAATAGCAATAGCCATTTTGGCAAACTAGACTCTAAATGCATGGGCAAGACAAAGAGCTAGCTAGACCAGCGCTTTTTTGCATATGCGTGGACTGGTTGATCAGACAAGATCAGTGAGAGCCTGTTAAACATAAACGCCTCTGGTATGCATAGTCAAATCAAAGGAGGCAGGTGTTGTTAGCAAACTAACTCTCTTACGTGCTTATAACTTTTATGAAGCTTAGATTTTTTTACACTTCATACTAAAATATTGTTTTGACATTGCAATGTAGCTTATGCATCATGCCGCTCTCTTATTAATATTGTCTGACCTACCTTACCTACTAGGAAACAATGCCAACATTCGTCTACCTTATGTATTGCTATGGGATAGAGCGATGACCGAGGAAGTGCTCATTAGCTAGCTTCACGAGTCGCATGCTCTAACTTCATTCCTTTTATTTTAATTGGAGTATTTATTGAACTTGTATGTTTATAACTCTCAACAGAGTAATGAGGTTAATGAAAACTTCTTGGTGTTATCAAGCCTCTTCTCATTCCTATCAATCTATGTAGGTTTCGAAGTATTTTTAAGCGACATGTTCTTCAAATTTTAAAATAAGGAAAAAGTATGATTACATAATGGTGAAAACTCAAAATATAATTGGGAACCCTGTGTGGTTTTCTCAATGTTTGAGTTAATAACTGTTTGGATGGATTCTTATATTTAATGTCATTCGAATCGACCCATCCCTTATTCCCTTACAGATTTTTGCACGTGATTTTTTTTCGCGCTATCAATAGTGCAATGTGTTTACCACCCAAAAGATCAGGGTTCAAATCCCCCCTTGTGGGGGTTGCGTTAGGTAGCCGACAACTAGCGTAAAAAATAGTCGGATTTTGCAACATGGATTTGAGCAAGAATCCATATAGCCTACCCTACTTAAAGTGGGAGAAGGCTCCGCCTTATCGATAAGATTTATCATTTGATTGTTATGTTTGTTTTTATTACATTCTTGCAATAAGAAGGGATACAAGTGTTTTCGTCTTATCTCTATGAAATATTATTATATTATGTAAGACATGATTTCACAATTTTTGAGAAGTGCAGTTTCATCGCTCGGTGGTGGGTGGATGGTCCGACTTAGCCCACTATCACTACAGTCTACAGTTAACTAATGACCATCGAAGGAGCCAACTTCTATCCCTCTTCACATTACTCCTATGTGCTAGTTTGACAGTTTCTATCGTTGCTCTTTTTTATGTACATCTTTGTATTTAGTCAATCTTAGAACCCCCACTAGAACCTGCATGAGATAGTGATCTCTCAATTGCTTTTATAAACGAGTAAGATTGATGCAGTGTGCAAATTATATTATTTATTTCCTAAGTGATCTTTTATTATAAAGTAATTTTGAGTCTAATTTATTTTAGTATGTTAAAAGGTCCATTATAAAAGGTCTTATCGTATTTTTTTGTTTTGTTATGAGTCTTAACTTTGTTGGTTATTTTGTTAGAAATAAGACTATATAATAGCCCCCCATGTGTAAGAAAATGGAATGGAATGAGAGTACTTACCCACTCCCCATCTCCCTATCTCCCCCCCCCCCCCCCCCCCCCCCCATCATGAGAAACACTAACACTTTCCCCTTTTCTGCTCCACCATCTCCCCTCTTCTCCACCCTTCTCCACGCTGCTACCTGCACCACCTTCCCTCTCTCTCTCTCTCTTGCCCATCCTATCTGATTCCATCTCCTTCCCGACACTACCACCTTTCTCCCCAAACCCACTCAGCCTCCATTTCTCTGCTCTGCTCCCAATTCTGCTGCCTGGAACAATGGCTTGCCACCTCACGCACCACCACGGATTCGTCCCACTGCATGCTGCCTTCACTATGCCCCATTGCTGCTGCCGACCAGATCTGAAGCATCACACCATCCTTCCTGTCAACTGTGGTAATGAGAGCTGTCCTTCCCAATTCTTTCCTTATCTTTTGTCTGTGGAACGTTATGCACTCTTGGTTTGTTGAAGGTTTTTCTGTCGGTTTGTCCAACTGCAGTTCAAGGTTTCTGTGGCCATACTTTTTTTATATAGTTTAATTTCATTCGAATCCAGAGAGCATTCAAATTGCATTTTATCTGTGTCCAAAATATCTTCTCATCAGTTCAACGCCGTCTAGACCCTTTTTCTTGCCTTGAATTGTCATGTTATCCTTGTTTTCTTGTCACCACTGCATCTTGGTTGCATCAAAGATCCTGTACGCTCACATTCTGTTATACGCCATTTGATAGATGGAGCTTGAGCTTGCATAGTTTCTCTTTGAAATTGTCGAGTACCATAACTCCAAAAAATCATTTTAAGGCTATGCAAGATCTTTCCGGGAAATATTTAATGGATGATCTTGTTTTCAAGAAGATATGGAATCTTATCCAATGTTGTGTGGCTATTGCTGTTGTCAAGTTCGCAATAATTGGGCCAACGAGGTCGGCTATTCTGACCGGCTATGCAAATTGGGGGGTGGGGGTGATCGAATATGATTAACAATATTCTATGCAAATTAGGGGGGGTGATCGAATATGATTAACAATATTTGATCACTAGTCGAGAATTGTTGGTCGAACTGGTCAGTTAGTTGGTCGATCAGTGCAGAGTAATGATCTTTTTGTTTTGCATTAAGTGGTACCAAAGCATGGCCTCCAATATTAGAAAAGATAATGTCAGCCCTCATCCACAACAACTTGAATGTTGCAAACTGCATATACAACAAGAATAGGCTAAGTCAGTGGAGTCTTTTTCTGGGATGAATGAACAGAACAAGGATGCAAAAACTCAGCAAAGATATTTGCATGGTTGTAGGCAATTATTTTTTTCACAACAGGTTACTGTTAGCACTCCTCTGGCACACACCAATTTAAACACATAGAGCTCATTTGGTTACCAGTTACTCCGGAGTAACCTAATTTACCCCCCTGCATTCTTAGGTTGGGATTTCATCACAAACCAATGTGACATCACATCACATTCCTCTTTCCAATTCTCTCCAACTCTCCTAACCATTGGAACAAACATATGTTGAAGGAGGGCTACAATGGTTGCATGAGGTTGGGATGGTGCTACAAATGGGCAAGCATGCATGTTGGAAGGGTGGCACATGACCCCTATATGCGATGGAGATGATGGCTACTACAATCATGCACAATTGTTGTTGCATGGCTTCTGCATGCAGAAGAGGAGATGGGGATGTTCCGTTAGCACTCCTCCGACACACCCCAATTTAAACACATAGGGCTCATTTGGTTACCAGGTTACTTTGGAGTAACCTAGTTTACCTCCTTGCATTCTTGGGTTGAGATTTCATCACAAAATAATGTGACATCACATCACATTCCTCATTCCAACCCCCTCGAACTCTCCTAACCATTGCGACAAACATATGTTGAAGGAGGGCTACAATGGTTGCATGAGGTTGGGATGGTGCTACAAATGGGCAAGCATGCATGTTGGAAGGGTGACACACGTGGCCCCATATGCAATGGAGACAATGGCTACTACAATCATGCACAATTGTTGTTGCATGGCTTCTGCATGCAGAAGAGGAGATGGGGATGTTCCGTTAGGCGCACACAGATCACATAAATGGAGCAATCAGTGGGATTTCCTCTAAGAAACTATATATAATTGGGCAATATATGGAAGTATGGATGAATCAACATCTGAGAAACAACAACAAACAACAACAAAGCCTTTTCCCACAATTAAGTGGGGTCGGCTATATGGATTCTTCACCTCCACTCAGATCTATCTTGGGTCAATCCCGGGCTTATATCCAAAAAATTAAGATCCCTTCGTATAGTCTCTTTCCAACACTTCTTGGGCCGTCCTCGCCCTCTCTTAGCCGGCTCAACATCTCAACACTCGCATATCCTAACTGGTGCATCCGTTGATCTTCTTTGCAAATGACCAAACCATCTTAAGCGGTTTTCTCGCATCTTATCCTTGATCGGAGCTACACTAACTTTCTTTTTGATTGCATCATTCCGAATCCGATCTTTACGTGTGTGTCTACACATCCTCCTTAGCATTTTCATTTCTGATACATCCATTCTCTGCACATGTCTATGGTTCACAGGCCAACATTCAGATCCATAGAGCATAGCAGGTCTCATAACTGCTTTGTAAAACTTTCCTTTAATTTTTAAAGGATTTTTCTTATCACAGAGAACATCAGAGGCTCCTCTTCACTTTAGCCAGCCTGCATTTATTCTATTAATAACATCTCCATCAATTTCCCCATCCTGTTGCAAAATAGATCCTAGATATCTAAAAGAATCTCTCTTCTGAATGTTATTGTCACCAATCTTCACCTCAATTCCTTCACCATTGCTTCCATCAAAGGTGCATTCCATATATTCCGTCTTAGCCCTACTTATACGAAATCCTTTAGAGTCTCCAATGCATGTCTGCAGACCTCAAGCTTCTCATTTACTCCATCTCTAGTCTCGTCAATCAACACAATATCATCAACAAATAACATACACCAAGGTAACTCATCCTGAATGTGACTTGTCAACTCGTCCATAATCAAAGTAAAAAGAAATTGACTCAAAGCTGAACCTTGATGTAAACCATTGTTGATGTCAAAATAGTCAGTCTTCCCAGACGGGGTCCTTACACAAGATAAAGCTCTATCATACATGTCCTTTATGAGGTTAATGTATAGGACATGTACTTGTCTCTTCTCCAAAACTCTCCACAATATCTCTCGTGGGACAGAATCATAAGCCTTCTCCAAATCAATAAAGATCATATAGAGGTTCTTCCTTTTAGCTCTATAAATCTCCATTGTTCTCCTCAGCAAATGGATGGCTTCAATAGTTGAGCGACCTGACATGAATCCAAATTGATTTTCTTTTACGTTGGAAACTTTCCTCATCCTTCTTTCGATCACGCGTTCCCAAATTTTCATAGTGTGACTCATCAGCTTGATACCTCTGTAATTTGAATAATTTTGAATGTCTCTTTTATTCTTATAAAGATGCACCACGATACTCCTCCAATCTTCAGGCATTTTCTTGTTTCGTCAAATAACATTGAATAGATTTGTAAGCCAAGTCAAAACGCGCTCACCTAAAACTCTCCATACTTCTACAGGGATGTTATCCGGTCCTACACCTTTCCCAGGTCTCATAACCTTCAAAGCATCCTCTACTTCCTTTCTTTGTATTCGTCTATAGCTTGCACGATTCAAGTAACTTTCACTACTACCTAGATCGCCCAAAATGATCTATCGATTTCCTTCCCCAATGAAAAGTTTATGGAAGTACTGCTCCCATCTATTCTCTATGTCCTTTTGAGTAACAAGCACGTGACCTTCCTCGTCCTTAATGCATTTCTCTGGAGAAAGGTCTTTGGTCTTTCTCTGTTGCTTTGGCCAACCTGATATATCCTTTTGGCCCTCCTTAGAGTCGAGATTTTTATAAAAAACTTCATAAGCTTTTGACTTAGCTTCGCTTACAACCTTCTTTGCTTCCTTCTTCGCTATTTTGTAGTTGTGACAGTTTCCGTTGTGCTATCCTTAGACATAGTTTTCAGTGTTCACGAAATCGGTTGGTGCGGCCGCATATGCGTCCGCATATGCGCGTGCGGACCCTCGGGCGTATCGATTTCCTGAATCCCCTCGTTATGCGACTCTTCCTCATAGGCGGTCCACATATGCGGGTTATGCGGCCGCATATACGGACCGTGCGGCCGCTTCGACATACTATCGGATATATGGATATGTATCTAAAGATCCGAAATCCCTAATACCTCTGCTTCGATAGGGTTTCGGCAAAATCAAATTGCTGCGCTCAATAGGGTTTGGCAAAATCGCGACCTCTCCAGACTCCAGTGGCTCCTAACACCTCCGCGGCTCCGCCTGCCCCTCAGCGACGCCTCGATTGCCGCCTCAAGGCTTCCGCCTCCGTGCGGGAGTTCTCGCCCTCCAGATCCTCCTCTATTCGAGGCTTCAACGCCTCGAGCTTCTGCGTACGAGGCTCCTCGGCCACCATCTCCTCTCAGAGTTCCTCCGCCTCCTACTCGTGTCGCGAGTCTTGTGACCATTCAAAGGTAATCCTATGCCATCTTTTTATAATTTTAAGGATTTCTCGGCTGTTGATAAACCATGACAACAAGTTTCTCTTGATTATTTTTAATGTAGCACTATGTTTACCATACAAACTCGAGAAAAGACATGCTACTGGTTTTCGGGTGTGAATCTTAGTAGTGAATGCTTTTTTTCTTAAAAATATTTTAGGATGGGATTTAGCTACCGAGGTTTATGACACCCTTTTGATGCCATGATTGATGAGTTCTCACTGCTCGTCACTTTTGCTGGATGATGTAGTACCAAATCAAAAGGGGACACTTGGGAGTGGTTGGGAGATGACTGGTTACCATGTGGTTATATGAAGTTCATATGCCCATTTTACAATGATACAAACTCTATATACATTACTTTATTGTGTTTTAGATTTACATTATCATACATTTATGACCCAAGCAAAGGTATACAAATCTTTATAGAGATAGTTCTTAGAACTTCTGTTGGACCACAATTATACATAATTTTTGTTCAGTTGTAGTCACTTTTGCATATATTTATTTATTTTTAAATAAAAAATTAAGGAAACCGCGTAGAACCGCATATACCCCGCATATGCCCCCGCATACCGCTTAATCGCTAATCAGTGACCTGTCCGAACACATACACATACCGCTTTCCTGAACCTTGATAGCTTTAAAGCATGCTCTTTTAATTTTTAGTTTCTCTTGCACCCCTTCACTCCACCACCAAGCCTTCTTTTGACCTGGAGCTCCTCCCTTCGACCCGCTTAGTATCTCTTTAGCTACCTTTCGGATATAAGATGTTACCTACCTCCCACATCTCGTTTGCACTGTCGCTACAATCCCAAGATAAGTCTTCTAAAACATTCTATTTGAAGCTCGATTGCTTCAGTGGAAGATTCCACCATCTAGTTCTAGTGATATTAGGAACCCTCCTTTTCTTTACCAGGCCTTTTATTTGCACATCCAAGACTAACAAGCGATGTTGAGTTGTCAAACTCTCTCATGGGATTACTTTGCAGTCTTTACAACACAACCGATCTCTTCTCCTCAACGCAAAGTAATCTATATGTGTTCTAGTTGGACCACTCTTATAAGTAATTAAATGCTGCTCCCTCTTCTTGAAGAGTGTTTGCTATGAAAAGATCATATGCCGTTACAAAATCCATAATGACCTTTCCCTCTTCATTTCTATCCCCAAAACCATGTCCTCCATGAATACTAGCATACCCTGAAGCATCTTTTCCCACATGTCCATTAAGATCTCCACCTATGCAAATCATCTCTCTTTGTGGGATTCTTGGTAAAATCTTATCCAGATCCTCCCAAAAAACTTGTTTAGTCCTTTCATCTAAACCAATTTGTGGTGCATAAACTGAGATGATATTCAGAATTTCGTCTTCAAGCACCAATTTTAGCAAAATAATCCAATACCTGAATCTTTGCACCTCAACCACGCAATCCTTCAAATCCTTACGAACAACCACTCCAACACCGTTTCTGTAGAGACTTATATATGTTACGTTTTATTGTTCCGTAATTTCTATTTATATTTTGTAAGACTCTGTAATTTACCCAAGGGTTTTCTCCCTATATAAGAGACCCGAGGGCTCTATGGAATAACACATCAGAGTATCGATTACTCCAACATGGTATCAGAGCCAAAACCCTAACCCTAGGGTTTTGTTCTCTCCACCCGCGCCCCCCCCCCCAAGCCCGCCGCCGACCCCCCAGCCCGCCGCCGGCCCCTCCCAGCCCGCCGCCAGCCCCTTCCAGCCGCTCCAGCCGGCCCCTCCAGCCTTCCAGCGGGGCTCCTAGCCCTCCCGCCGGTTCCCCCTCGCCGTCCCCGGCCCCCAGCCGCCGCCGGGACCCCAGCCCTGCCGCCCAGCCCCACCGCCGGGACCCCCCCAGCCGCCGTCTCTCTCTTCGGTAGAGGCTTCCACAGCCTCTACTCGCCACCGGGCTGCATCTCCTTCGGTCGGTCTCGGATTGATGTTGGGTTCAAGTGCATAAACATATGCACTTGAATCCTCAAAGGTCTTGGTAGACAACACTTTCTTGGTCTATCATCTCTAGTTGTTCTTCTCCGGCAGTATGTCAAAACAAAAGTTCGATATGCCCGCCATAGGTGCCTTTAAAGGTTCGGCACCAATCGTCAAAATGGACGGGACGAACTACGAACTGTGGGCTATGCAGTTCCTCAGTCTTATGAAGTCATGTGGTAAGAAGCATATTCTTACCGAGGATGAACTGCCGGAGAAGACAGGAATATATGCCTCATGGGAGGCTGATGACGCGCATGCCAAAGTTTGGCTGTCAGGAACGCTCACGGCGGAGATAGCGAATGATGTCCTCCATCAGCCCACCGCCAAGGCGATGTGGGATATTTTGGCCACGACGTACTCTCAGGTACGCAACGAGACAAAGATGCTACAGTTGCAGCATGATATCTTTACCACGAAGCAAAATGGGAGGCCTCTTCATTCCCTGTACACGTCTCTTCGTGGAATGTTCGAGAAGCTCTATAGCACCATCCCGCTCACAGCCACGCCGGAACAGCAGAAGACGTTCCGCAACGCCACTATGGTTGGCGTATTACTTGCTGCCCTTGACCCTGAGTACGAGGCAGCACGCTCTCAGATCCTTGCAGATGCCACCATCCCACCGATGGAAGAAGTATACAGGAGGCTCAGTCGTGTACCTGTTCCATCGAATACAGCGACTGCACCTCCCTCGGCAATGGCAGTTTCCAGAGGACGAGGTGGTTCGTCTTCATTTCGTGGCAGAGGAAGTGGTGGACGTGGCCGCGGAGGTCGCATACGCTCTACGTGCTCATTCTGTCATCGTACTGGTCATTCGGAAGATACATGCTATTCCAAGCATGGCTTCCCTCCTTCTGCACGTGTTGCTGATCATGTTCAGGGTCCACTGGCATCTACTCCAGATCACAGGTTCGAGGAGCTAGTGGCACGGCTTCGTGATATCATGCCACAGTCATCGTCAGAGGGTGCTGAAGCTTCTGATGTTGCGGCCTCGGCGTCAGCTAGTACATCTGCTTCAGCCAGTGCCTCAGGTAGTCCTTCAGTCTCATATCATAATCATGATCTCACAGGATGGATTGTCGATTCTGGAGCCACCCATCATCTCTGCCGTGAGAAAGATATTCTGCAGTCCTACAGAGCTGTTCAGCCTGGTCGTTCTGTACTCATTGCGGATGGCACTCATTCCCCTATCATCGGTCAGGGGGAGACGGTTTTGCTGCCCTCTATGCACTTACAGAATGTTCTACATGCACCAGAATTCTCTATGAATCTCTTATCCATTAGTCAGATTACACGTGATTTGCACTGTCGTGCTATTTTTGACCCATCGTCTGTTATTTTACAGGACATACTAACGGGCAGGGTGATTGGCTGTGGCTCTGAGCACAATGGCCTCTATCGTCTCGTCCGAAACTCTTACGCTGGCGTCTCACTCCATTCCCAGGGCTCCGTATCTCCGTATACCTGGCATCTTCGGTTTGGTCACCTGCCGCTACAGAAAATGCGTCACCTCCTGCCTCAGATCTCTCCGAGTTCGTCTTTTCGTTGTGAAGCATGTCAGTTAGGGAAGCACCATCGGTCTAGCTTCCCCAGTCGTCAGAGTCGGAGCAGTCGCTCCCCATTTGAGTTATTTCACATAGATATTTGGGGTCCAAGTCGTGTCCCAGATCATCAGGGGCACAGGTTCTATTTAGTTGTGGTTGATGATTTTTCTAGAGTGTCCTGGACTTTCCTTCTCAAAAATAAATCAGAAGCAGGAAGTGTTATTCAAAATCTTATCAATGAAGTTCAAAATGTTTTTTCGTCTACTGTTAAGTATGTGCGTACTGACAATGCATTGGAGTTCTGCACTCGTTCACTTGCTCGCTTCCTTTCTTCTAAAGGCATTATCCACCAAACCACATGTGCTTACACATCTCAACAAAATGGGGTTGCAGAACGGAAGCATCGACATTTCCTTGATATTGCTCGCACATTACTTATTCAGAGTTGTGCTCCATTATCCTTTTGGGGGGATGCTATACTTACAGCATGCTATCTGGTCAACCGCATGCCTACGACTGTTCTTGGGGAAAAGTCTCCAATCTCTGTTCTTTTTCCCGACAAAGATTTGTTTACACTTACACCTCGGGTCTTTGGCACTGTTGCGTTTGTCTACCGCTTATCTCCAGGGCTTGATAAGCTATCTCCTAGGGCTATCAAGTGTGTTTTTGTGGGCTACTCCAGGACACAGAAAGGATACCGTTGCTATGACCCTGTTCATAACAAGTACTATGTGAGTGCAGATGTTACGTTTTTCGAACCTGTCATGTACTTCTCCCCTGCAGGTGACAGATTGGTCTCCTCCACATCCACAGATTCCAATGTCTATGTGCCTCCACCTCCAAGCCTGGGTCAATCCTCTACTCCACCACCACATCCACCACCACCACCACCACCACCCCCCCGCCACCACCTCCAGTTGTACCTTTTACTAAGTTCTATACAAGGCGGCCAGGCCTTGCTCAAGCTACATGTCAACCATCCAATACGCCTCAAGTATGTTCTGATGTTAACACTAATGATGGGTTAGACAATGCACCTGTGCAGGAGCCTTTACTACAGGAGGAGGATCAACCGCTCAACACTGTGATGGATGATTTGGATCGGCCCATTGCTCACAGGAAGCAGCGAAGACAGTGTGCTTCATATCCTCTTGCCTCTCAAGTCTCATTTCATCGTCTCAATGGGGATTTCCAGAAGTTTGCAGCTGCTGTCTCGTCAGTTGAGATTCCACGGATATATCAGGATGCCATGAAGATTGATTGCTGGCGTCTAGCCATGGAAGAGGAGATGCGTGCCTTGCAATCTAGAGGGACTTGGTCTCTTGTCCCCATTCCTCCAGGTGCCTCCGTGGTGAGTTGCACGTGAGTGTTTACGGTGAAATATCATGCGGATGGACGTCTCGACAGATACAAGGCCAGACTTGTAGCACGGGGATTTACCCAGACGTATGGGGTAGATTATTTGGATACTTTTTCACCAGTGGCGAGACACTCCACTCTTCGCATCCTCCTATCTGTTGCTGTGGTACGTAACTGGACCATTTTCCAGCTTGATGTCAAGAATGCTTTCTTGTATGGTGACCTACAGGAGGAAGTCTACATGCAGCAGCCACCAGGGTTTGCTGCTGAGGGGGAGACTCAGATGGTGTGCAGACTTCATAAGGCTATCTATGGCCTCAAACAGAGTCCCCGAGCATGGTTCCAGAAGCTTTCCCAGCTAATTGAACGACAGGGGTTCAGGAGATCAAATGCGGACCATTCACTGTTCGTCCAGAAGACCCCTAGAGGTACAGTTGTTGTTATGATATATGTTGATGACATCTTGGTTACAGGAGATGATGCTCAGGGGATTGAGATAACCAAGTCCCTGTTGGGAAGCCCGTTCATTACGAAGGATCTGGGCACGATACGATATTTTCTGGGGATAGAGTTTGCAAGAAATGCACAAGGAATGGTGATGACTCAAAGAAAATATGTCACAGACTTGCTAGTTGAAACAGGAATGACTGGATGCAGACCTTCAAGTACACCTATGGACCCAAGCATGAAGCTGTACGACGATGATACCGAGGAGGTGGACAAAAGAAGGTACAGAGAGATGGTGGGTAAGCTCTTATACATTACTATAACTCGACCGGATATTGCCTTTGCAGTAAACCGGGTGAGTCAATTTATGGAGCAGCCGAGGCAAGTTCATATGGATGCCTTGTATATGATATTGAGATATCTGAAGTCTTCTCCAGGCACAGGGTTGCTATTCAAGAAAGATACAGATCTGTCTATTTTAGCTTGTGCAGATGCAGATTATGCAGGATGTCCAAGGGATCGTAAATCTACTTCTGGATTTGCTATCTTCATAGGAAGCTCTTTAGTTTCTTGGAAAAGCAAGAAACAGACTGTTGTGGCGAGATCCAGTGCTGAATCCGAATACAGAGCCATGGCGCAAGCAAGCACAGAAATGATGTGGGTTAAAGCAGTCTTAGAAGATTTGAATGTAGATGTCCCCTTGCCTATGAATCTTCAATGTGACAATCAGGCAGCATTGTTTATTGCCAACAATCCAGCTTTTCATGAGAGAACAAAGCACATCGAGGTGGATTGTCATTATACTAGGGACATGATTAAGAAGGGCTTCATTTCCACTTCTCATGTCAGTTCAGAGGACCAGACTGCTGACATATTCACCAAGCCATTGCTCAGAGGACCTTTCCAGAGATGTTCTTCCAAGCTGAGCATGATAGATATCTATGCTCCATCTTGAGGGGGAGTGCAGAGACTTATATATGTTACGTTTTATTGTTCCGTAATTTCTATTTATATTTTGTAAGACTCTGTAATTTACCCAAGGGTTTTCTCCCTATATAAGAGACCCGAGGGCTCTATGGAATAACACATCAGAGTATCGATTACTCCAACAGTTTCTACCCTTATCTTTACATGAATACCAAAGTTTAAAACCTGTCTTCTCGATCTCCCTTGCTTTCTCTCCAACCCATTTAGTCTCTTGAAGACATAGTATATGAATCTTACTTCTTTCCATCGTATCCGCTATCTCCATCAATTTTCTAGTTAAAGTGACAACATTCCAACTACCAATCCGCAACTTCCTTTGCAATCTCTTTTGGACTAACTTCTTTACTCGCATGCGTTCATTATGCGAGAACCCTTGTAAATTTTGGACTGCATCCGGGCGATGATGCAACGGAACTAGCTTAATTGCCCGCATGCGTTCCTCATGCGAGAACTCTTACAAATTTTGAACTACATCCAGGCTGCGATGTAGCGGTCCTTGCCAATTTTTCATTGCATTTGGGCGATGCAACGCGTCGCAAGTAGGGAACGCCCCAACGAAATCTGCATGTTCGCTTAAATCCATGTTGAAAAGATTCGACTGTCATGAGGTAACTTCCTAAATAATATTTTTTTTAAAATAATATTTAGGAAGTTGTCTCCGACTGTTTTACGCTGGTTGTCGTCTACCTAACGCAACCCTCCTCATTTACCCGGGCTTGGGACCGGCCATGATTGAGTTAATCGACATCTGAGAAAGCTTGATTAAATATATATGTGTTTGTTTTTTCTTCCGTCAGCAAAAACATGCATGATAAGGGCATCCCCCGAACCCCCTATGACCCCCACCCCTTTCTTCCCCCCTCCCCCCCAACCCCCTCCACTTTAGCACCTTGTGATCTTATCAAAGGTCATAACGTCTTCTTGCCCCCGTCCCGCTTTGTAGATTCGCTTTGAAATTATGGTTTTTCATTCTATAAAAAAGCACTCTAGCCTTGTAGTTTGACTCACTTTCCTTTTTTAAGTCGAGAATAAAAAGGAAGATTTGATTAACATTTAATTTAAAAGTAAAAAAAAGAAATCATATGGTGAATTTCAAAATCACAAATGCTATTAAACACGATTTTAATTAAAGTCGTTGGATGGAAATCCCTTCTCTCTCTCTCTATATGGTCCTTAAGATAGGTGTGGATTTTTTGTGATTGGGAAAAACTCTATAACAATCATTACATATAAATCTTAGAGCTTCATCCATCTCACTTATCTAAATAGGTATCTTGATTATAAATTTTTATTGATTTTTAATTTCATTCAATATTTCAAAGTACTATTTTTAGCACCCATTCCAATGGTCTGATGGTAATGCAGTGTGTCTCTCACCTAAAAGACTAGGTTTCAAATCCTTCCTTGTGGGGGTTGCCTTAGGTAGCCAACAACCAGCGTAAAAAATAGTCGGATCTTTCAACATGGATTTGAGCAAGAATCTATGTAGCCGACCTTACTTAAATTGGGAGAAGGCTTCGCCATTTTACAATTTTTAGCTCATTTAAGTTTGGTATTTTTGTTAATATTTTATTTTGTAAATATTTGATTACATTTTCAGCCAACAAAATTATCTGGGTAGATAATTTATAAACTTGAATAGTTTTGTGTAAATCCTTGCTCCATTTGTAAATTTGCCAACAAAATTATCTGGGTAGATAATTTATAAACTTGAATAGTTTTGTGTAAATCCTTGCTCCATTTGTAAATTTTATATGATGCTCGGCAAAATGAAAAGCATATTCGCATAGCAATATATCATTTTTAGAAGGTAACATGTAAAGATAAAATACAATTTGTAAAATCAGTAATTAATTATGTAAAATACATAGTCAGCTGTGTAAAATAAAACTGCCATTCCCTACATCGGGGGTGGGAGATGTTTGCGACGTCGATGTGCCTAGTGATGTTGATAGAGAGGGTGGTGATGATGACGCAACAAGAGAGGAGATGGTAGTAGGATGGCATTGGCGATAACATTGCATGTGTTGGAGAGGGTGGATGGGGGAAGGAAACAGTTGATGAGGATGCATCAGGTTGGTGATGGTTGTGACGTTGATGATGGAGGAGGGGTTGGCAGGGGATGATTAGAGGATGGAGGTGTTGGTGTCAGAGTCTTGGCTGACACGAATCTGCTTCGACATGGGTAGAATCTTCGCATCAAGAAATTTAGGGTAGATTATGTTCTTCGATGTGTGTAGATTCATTGTATGAAGAAGACATACCTAATTCTTCCTTGCGTCGAGATGTTTGTGGCAGATGGTGTCCTCGGTACATGCAAACTCTTCATATAGAGAACATGGCTTAGATTTATAGAGGAAAATGATAAGGTGGTGTTTGAAATTTAGGGTTGTTGGACTCTTATCTTTAGAAAGTGTCAATATATGGCAGGAATTGATTTCCACCGAACAAAGTAGAATATCCATATTCCTTTTATTATAAACATCAACTTATATAAAAATATATGATAAAAGGCTTTATGTCACCTTAGTAAGACCCTACCTCATTTGTGAAGGCTAAGGTTTAGGATTTAGCGCATCACGGAAGCATGTAGATCGCATCAAATACAATCTAGAGCTACTAGTCATACTAGTCGTAACGAGCATTGGAATTTAAAAAATTTTAATAGATGAAATCACATGTTATGAGAACACTTCTCAAATCGCATTAAGATCACAAACGAGTTAAAGGATTACCTATTAAAGCGTGATTACGACCGCGTTTTCCTAAACGAAGAGACCTCCTATCTCAAGTCCGATTCAACGAAAGATGCACTTGCATGCACGTGTTTAAAACACATAGATCTGCAATCTGAGTTGATGATCAGAACTCGGAGTCTCCTGATTTCGTAATTTTCGTCTCACGAAATCGGTAGCCTTCCTCACGAGCAAGATGCACCGAAGAAGGTGGAGATCAATGAGCAGTCGGTCCGGCAACACAATGGCGAGATTCTCAAAAGCAATAAAGTGGATGGCCACAATATTGAGAGAGAGATCTTTGGGCGTATGGGAATAAAGAGAGATATTTGTTGCTCTTGAAGTTGTAAGAGAAAGAGTTAGGCCTAGCCTTTCTTTTATAACATATTGGATGGTGGAGACGCACTCTTAATCCAAATAAATGACCATGATTTTGTTGCACAAAATTTACAACAACAATTAATTGATTTAAAAGAAATTAAATATATTGAATAATATTCAATAATTTTTAATTTAATTAAATCAATTCATATGGAATAATATAGAAAGGAGTGTAGCCTCCTTCCATATATAGAGTGAATGGCCACCATGGAGATATTCTCTTGGTGGCCGTATACACCATATATGGTATGGAGGCTATCTCCTTCCAATTTGGTGAGATCTCATATCTCATCAAATATTCGACATGTGCAACAACTTTTGTTATATAATTATTGTTAGAAGTCGAGAATGCGGAAGTGTAATATCAGAGATAAAGAATATAACATGAAGAAACACCAGGATTTTACGTGGAACCTTACTCCATGAGAAGCATGATAGAATCACGTGAGAACTACTTCAAAGGAATGATGTTTTCATTCAATTTTCTTATATGATACAGTGGGTGTGGGGCTCCTTATATAGCCCCCACTGAATCTCCAAGTCTCACAAATAGTAGATGTGAGACTAAACCACTGGATGTGGTAATTGGACCATGGAGGGATCCAATAACCCATCACTACATGACATATATACTCCAACACTCCCCCTCAAGCTGTAGCCATTGTTTGAAAAAACGTGCCTCGAAGCGCAAATGCGCTTGAGGCGAAACATGGCAGAGGAAAAGAGCCTCGAGGCGACTGCCTCAGACCCCCCTGGCCGAGGCAAGCGCCTCGAATGAGGCATTTTGAATTTACCAAGCAATTTTAATAAAATAATTGGTTCTATTGGTAGTTTCAGATGTTTATAAAGGCCTAATTATTGAGGATATATTTATTTTTTTTTGAAAGACAAAATGGGTGGTGTCCCAATTTGGGACCCATCAAAGTATGCGTATATATAAGATAGTAATGTATGTGTATTACATCATATCACATTTGCCATGCTACATAGAGTGCCCTACAATGCCTATTACATTATCGATATGAAACATTTCCCATCCAAAAATGACCTTGTTCCTAGCGTACCAAATCGACCACACAACTGTGAACGGGAATGAAGCGTCCTCATGTCCAAAGCCGAACACTAACCGAATGTCTCCAAAAGACGGGACAGTCATTCCGCACAACCCACGTTGTGTTGGCGCGACTCCAGACCTCAACAGAGAAAGGGCAAGAGAAGAATAAATGATCCGCATGCTCACTCATCAAACCACACCTATCACATGTAACATCCTCCAATCTCAGCAGCTGTTCCCGACAATCCTTGGTGAGGATCCTCCCAGATCTGAAGAGCCACAGGAAAACCTTAACTCTGTTAGGCACCTTGCACCGCCAAATCATTCTTGTGTCCACACGAACATCCTCCTGCACCTCCACCCCGTCCTCCACTAAAAATGATATAACTTTCACAACGTAAACTTCCCGTCATCCCAGACATAATGATCTCTACCTGAAGACGGACTCTCGCTCTGTAATAGCTCTGTCTATAGAGAAAGGAACTCCTCAACCCTCTGATTCGATAATGCAGATGTAAACGTCGGTGACCATGCCCTACGGTCCCTTACATGCCGCACATGTACCTCACTATCAATCGCCAACCTCAAGAGGCGAGGATATCGCACCCCAACGTCCCATCCTCTGTACAATCATCCTTCCATAAACGGAATATTGCACCATCCCCCAGCACCGATCTCATCTTCGTGGCAATCTCCGGTATAATCATAGTAATCTCCTTCCACAAAGAGGATGGGAGACGTCTTGGAACAACTTCCAACGACATGGAGACTCCATATATCCTTCTAAGCAAGCGGCAAACCATGTCTTGTGAATCACCCCATATACGCACCACCCACTTCGCCATAAACGCCTTATTCATCTTCCCTAGTCGTAGCACCCCTAAACCACCCTTCCTCCTGGCCGATGTCACCTTATCCTAGTCCACAAGGTGGATACCCTTCTTGCCCCGTCGCCCATCCGACTAAAAAAATCTCCTCATCAATGCCTCAATCTTGGAACACAACCTTGCAAGCATCGATCTCGTGGAATAAAAGAAAATCAGGATGGCTGAGAGTACGCGCTTTAAAAGCACCAACTTCCCACCCTTTGAGAGCATCATCGCCACCTCGTCAACTTCTCCTCCAATCTTTGTAGCAGCTCCCTCCAATCATCGGCCTTTGGCTTCCCTGCCACCAATGGGAGCCCCAAGTATGTAGTCGACATGGCCGTCATGGGGCAACCCGGCATCTCAGTCACGTGCCGCAACTCATCCTCTACAAGGCCGAATGTACCATTCTCTGACTTCTTCCTATTGATTCAGAGCCCGTAGATGTCCCCAAAGATATCCATGATAAGCGAAATTCGTTGAATCTTCTCCTCCTCAACCTCCAAGTAAAACACTGTATCATCGACATACTATAGAATCGGGATGGAAATGTCCTCCCTCTTGTATCCAGAACACCAACCCTCATCAACAACCATCCTCATTATCACAGCTAGTACGTCGGCCACTATCACGAAGAGAAGCGGTGCAAGCAGACTTCCCTGCCTGATTCCACGTTGTGGCTGAAAGAAGCTACCCTCCGGTCTACCGTTAACAAGGACAACATGGGATGCCATAGTAACACACCTCTTGATTCAAGCAACCCGTGTCTTCGAGGATCCCCCTCTCTCGAGTGAGGCCCACAGGAATCTCCAGTCAACACAGTCATACGCTTTGGAGAAATCAACCTTCCAAAGCAACCCTTTGGTCTTATTTCTTTTCCAATCCGTCACAATTTTCGAGGTCATCACCAGCCTGTATGCCATGGCTCTCCCAAGCACTAATGCCATCTGTTCAGGCGAGATAAGCTGATGTAACACCTCCCGTAGTTGGTTAGCCAGAATTTTAGACCCCAAGAGATAGATAGCATTCGACAATGCGATATGCCTATAGTCCTCCACCATGACTGGTGCGCTCTTCTTAGGCAGCAAAAAAATGGATGCCTTGTTCTGTCTCTTGAAACCGTTGTTTCCCTGCCGAAACTCCTCCAACACCTCCATTACATCCCTCTTGATCGTCTCCCAGAATTCTATGTAGAAGAATACTGGGAACCCATCTAGTCCCAGTGTCCCATCTGCATTAAGTTGAAAAAACGCCCTCCTAGCCTCCCCCATCGTGAACCACCGCTCCAATGCACCCGCCTCAGAGTCGGATAATCGTGAGACTCCCCTCCCTTGCCAGCCCCAATCAGACCGGATCTGCCTTCTACTGAAAGCCTGAAAGGGTGATCTTAGCGCAACCCCCACATCCTATCCCCCTCAACCACCAAACCTCTTATGGAAATCAATTGTATCAAATTCCTGCGCCTCCTCGCACTAGCCATGGCATGAAAAAACCTCATGTTCGCATCACTCTCCCTCAGTCAGCGCTGCCTAGATCTTTGTCTCCATGTCACCTCCTCCTTTTTGTCCTAAACCAGAATTTCCTTCAAGTGAAGGTTCATATCCGTCTTCTCTTCCACTGTCAACCTCCTTTCATCCTCTAGCCTGTCTAGACCGCACATCTCTTCCTGTGCCCTCGGCCTCCTGCCCTGCTTTGTGCCATGTTGACATGATTGAACTCCATCAAGTGCCTCCTGAGAGAGGCTATCTTGCTCGCCAGTCTACAAGTCGCCGAACTAGTAGGCGCGCACTCTTCCAGAATGCCACCACAGACTCCCGAAAACCATTCTCCAGCAAGCAAGCCCATTTGAAGCGGAAAAACGTCCAATGACGTACCTCCCTCCTAGAAAACCACAATAATAAAGTGTGATTCAAGTGCGCTCTATTTAAATCCTGTGCCCCCACCAAGGGGAAAGTCTCCGGCACCTTAACAGACATCGAGAATCTATCGATACGAGACCTAAATTGCATGTTCCGTCATGTGTAAACACATCCAACCGCATCAACCAGCTGAAGCCCAAGCTCGTCCAACATGCCCCTCATCTCCTCCGACATGTTATCCCTTCCTCCTCGTCCACCAGGTCGGTCCTCTGAATGCAATGTCACATTGTAATCCCCCGCAGTGAGAAACACAAACTTCAATCAAAACTTTTTCCTTTTTCATTTTTTCCTTTTTTGCACAAATCTTCTTTTTTGTAGTCGTTTCTCCTTTTTTTCCCGGCTATTCATTTTTACGGCTTTTCTCGTTTATTTTGTACATTTGCCTTTTTCAAAACAAATTAATGACTTAATTGGACCAAAATAAACAGATCAACCTAATTGAGCATTTACAAAATTGGGCCTGGAATATTGCAACCCCTTTTTTGAGTGCCCCTTCTTTTTTATTTAATAAGTAGCGACCTAATTGGTTTTTAAAGCCCAAGGAAGGGCTCTTTCTCTTCAGTCGTCCTAGGGTTCTCTGTGGGAGAACTCAACTGCGCCGCTGCCTTGTTCAAAGCAGGAGAAGCCATGAAGCGGCGATGCCTACATGAAGGAGGATGTGGGTGGTACATTCCCTAGGCCTCCACGTGGGATCTTTGCGATTGCCTGTGATCTTATGGGGAAGGTGTCACCTGGGTTGTCGTGAGGAAGAGTCACCACTGGAGGTGCGCCACCATTGGGAATCATGCGCGGGAGGACTCAAGGTGGGGAGTCACCACTGCCTCGTGTGAGGATGTGAATTGGAGTTGCTGAGATAATCTTCCTTCTTCTTCTTCTTCTTCTTCGAATTTCTCCGCCACTCAGAGTCACGACGTTACTGGGGGGATCACCTGGGTTGAGACTTGCATCGCAAGGAGAGGATGGGGTCGCGTGGAGCACCTAGTTCCGCCATTCTTTTTTTCGTTGCGCCGCTGCTTCCTCTTTTTTTCGCCGAGTTCTTCCGCATCCAACAACCTCGTGCGAGGGAGATTGAAGATGCTTTCTCCCTCCCTTTTTTTCAAGAACAACGATTGGTCATGTGGCTGGATGCTTAGTTGTGGTATGTTGCTTTTAGAATATGGTTCTCCAGAACCCATCATCGGTATTGAGATGGCACTTCTATGAAGAATTAGGGTTTCTGATGGAATCCTAGATTTTCTTTTCGAATAAATCTCGAAGATCAATGAAACAAAACCATATTCAATTCGTTATTGGTTGTTGCACCGCAATGATTATGATTCATAGAACCCTAGAATTTGTCAATTTTAGCCAACATGATCTCCAAAATGCAGAATCTATTCCGAACTTTGAACAACTTTCAAACAGAATCGAAACTCTTGAATTTAAACAGATCTTGATAATCAACAAACATGAATACAATAAAACTTCAAGATCAAACCCTAAAATTGAACCCGCTCTGATACCATGTTAGAAATCGAGAATGCGGAAGCGCAATATCAGAGATAAGGAATAAAACATGAAGGAACATCGATATTTTACGTGAAACCCTACTCCGTGAGGAGTGGGATGAAACCACGGGAGAACCACCTCAAAGGGCTGATGTTTTCATATATTTTTCTCATCTGATACAATAGGTGTGGGGCTCCTTATATAGACTCCATTGAGTCTCCAAGTCCACGAATAGTGGATGTGTGACTAAAACACTGGATGTGGTAATTGGACTCTAGATGGATCCAATTACCCATTACTACACGACTCGTATACTCCAATAATTATTCATCAAAATAATTCAAAATTATTTTTGATATTTTCAATCATGCTATTGACTATTATGAATCAAGTTTAACCATTGAATCAACAACTATATGATTATTAAGATGGTCATGGTACATAACCCTAATTGTACTAAGGGACCTTATAAGTGCATTCAATCATTAATCTCAGAGAATGAGTGAAATAAATCAATAACCTTTATTGATATCAAAAGATTACAATAACATTTATTGTAGAAATGGTTCACCCGGGGCTTACAGTTCTAACAAAATCCCACTAGCCCTCAGTTTCATTGAGGTACAATCTTTAAACCCATGCTCATTACATGATAGTCGAAAACCTATTGGGGGTAAAGGTTTGGTAAGGGGATCGACAATGTTATCGGCAAAAGCCACTTTGGTGATGATGTCACCACGCTTTTGAATCTCCTGAATGATATGGTATTTACTTTCCACGTGCTTCCTCTTCTGATGCCATGTGGGTTCCTTTGCTTTAGCTATTGCTTACGTATTATGCAGAGCAACGAGATGGGAGTATCAGAAGAAATTACGTCAAGTTCCAGGATAAACTTACATAATGACACCACCATGGTTCGAAAAAACGCTCCTCAAGGCACACGAGGTGTACTCCTCAAAGCGTACATCTCGAGGCGAGGTGATCTGGAAACACCCCAGAACGGCCGCCTCAGCAGGTCTGTAAGAGGTCACCGCCTCATCTGCTCGAGGCGGAGGTGAGGCGGTCCTCGAGCCATTTTTTGTTATTAAATTATTTTTTATGTAAATCATTTGTCATATTAGCAATTTCAGATGTTTATAAAGGTCTAGTTGTATAGTATATAATTATACAAGATGAATGCTTAAATTTAGCTGCTTTCATGTTCATATTTACCATTAAACATGTCTAATTATGTCAAAAGCTCTTAAATTATAACCTTTAAACATATGAATCCGCAAATATCATAGAAAATATTTTTCGTAAACTTATTTTTAAGAAGTTGTCACATAATGAGCTATGTAATATACCGAGAAGGACAAACACAATAGAATTCAAAGGAGTTCATGTAATACCCTCATGGTATGGTAGGAGGGGGTGTATACGACGGTTCTTTAACTTGGGTTAGATGGTTAGAATTCAGGGGAATATCAACAGATTCATTCTCTGATTGGATGGAAAATTAGTAAAAAGGCATATACAATTGTATATCTTTTCTTTCATTGTTCCTATCTTTATAATTTCATCATATATTATAGTGATATATATCACATATTAGTCAGAATATATATAATTTCATTAGTATATATTTTATTGTAGTTTTTATAGGCATTTATCTTTGTAAACTGAGTCTTACGCTTCGACCTCCTCGAGGCTACGTCTCGCATCGATTCCAGGGAAACCACCTTGGTCCGTTTTTAGGTTTTTCAAACCTTGCATAGACCAAGATGTAATATTCCGTCCGTCTTAGAAATTTAAATATGCTCTTCACTGCTTTTCAATGTTGTTCTCCATAGAAGGATTTGTAACGGCTTACAACTCCCATTTTATGGCAGATATTTGACCTTGTCCACATCATTACATACATTAGGCTTCCCATAACTGATGCGTAAGGGCATCCAACCATGGCTTTCTTCTCCTCAACACTATGATGTGTCATCCCTTTAGATAAGTGTGTACCATGTCTTAAGGGAAGGAAGCCTTTTTTGAAATTCTTCATATAACAACGTTCCAAGATATTCTTAATATATTCATGTTGTGACAATCCCAAAATCCTCTTCTCTCTGTTTCTGAACAACTTTAGACCCAAGATACAAGAGGTTTCTTCAATATCTTTCATCTTGAAGGTATGAGCCAACCAAATCTCAACACCAGTCATCATTCCTGTATCATTCTCAGTGGTAAAGACGTCATCTACGTAAAGCACGATAAACACAATGGCGCTCCCACTAAACTTGTACACACATGGTTCATCAGGATTCTTAACAAAATCATAACTCTTTATGGATTCATCAAATTTGATGTTCCAGCTACGAGAAGCTTGTTTAAGCCCATAGATGGATTTCTTTAGCTTGTATACTTTGCCTTTCTCAGTTATGAAGCTATAGGACTGCTCCATATAGATATCCTCCTCGAGGTATCCACTGAGGAATACTGCCTTGGCGTCCATCTACCAGATGTCGCAGTCAAGATATGCTGCTATAGCTAATAGGGCCTTGATGGATTTAAGTATAGCCACAAGAGAGAATGTCTCATCGTAATCGATGCCTTCTTTCTCTGTGTAGCCCTTGGCTACGAACCGTGCCTTGAAGGTCTCTACCTTCCTATCAGGTCCCCTTCTTTCTCTTGAAGATATATTTACATCCAATGGGGTTTTCCCCTCTAGGTGGATCCTCTAGGGTCCATACATTATTTTTATACATGGAGTTTATTTCAGACTTCATTGCTAGCATCCATCTATCCTTGTATTGATCCGCAAGTACTTCATCAAATGAAGCTGGATCATTGTCGGCATCTCCTGGCACATTGAATCCGTACCTTTCAGGTGGTGCAACCACCGTCGAACTCCTTCGAAGAGGTACATGTGTTTCATCTTTATTCACATCTTCAGTTTCTAGTTCGGGAAGCTCAATATCCTCAGGGGATTCAATGAGTTACCTTTACTTCATTTTGTCTTGACTCTTGAGGAAGTCATCCTCTAAGAGTTTTACATCTCCAGAGATGAAAACCTTTTGAGCCTCAATGTCGTAAAGTTAGTATCCAATACCATCCTGTACATACCTAATGAAGTAGCACTCTCTTGCGAGATTCTAGTTTACTTGCATCCACGTTCTTCGCATTGACCAAACAACCCCTAATTTTAAAGTGGCACTGAGTTTGGTTCAAACCAAAGCTCATGAGGGGTTTTGGGTATAGATTTGCTGGGAATCTTGTTTAGGGTATATATTACAGTCTCTACTGCTTCCCAAAAACTAAAAGGTAAATGTGCTTTACTCATCATGAATGGACCATGCCTATGATGGTCCTGTTTCATCTTTCAGCAACACCATTAAGCTGGGGAGTTCCTAGAGGAGTGAGGTTGAATACGATTTCCTCTCTTTTTAAGGTATTCCTTAAATTCATCTGAGAGGTAGTCGCCACCTCAGTCAGATCAATCCGTTTAATCTTCTTGTCGGTTTGGTTCTCAACCAAAGCCATGAATTCTTTGAACTTTTCAAAAGTTTCAGACTTATGACGTACTACGAAGATAAAATCATATTGCGAATGGTCATCAATAAACGCCAAATAATATCGATATCAATTTCGGATCGCGGTACTGAAGGGAACACATACATCGGTATGTATTAGGTCAAGAATGCCCTTGCATCGTGTAACTTTGTTACGAAAGGGTGCTTTGGTCATTTTACCTTAAATGCAATGCTTACAGATAGGTAAAGTTTGGACCTGTAGAAAATCTAAGGGTCCATCCTTTATCAATCTATTGATCCTATCAACAGATAAATGACGAAGCCTTTGATGCCAAATCATTAGAATGATTTATGTCTTTTCCGGTTCTTTTAGGGTTTTTATTAGTGGTTACATTTATGACAGATTCACCAATGCACAATTCATAGAGTCCACCAGAAGTTAGAATACCATCTACAATATGTTTATCATAACGACTTATGATAAACTTCTCACATAACATGAACGGATATCCTTTTCTAACTAACTTAGATACAAATAATAAGTTCCTTCTCACGTTAGGAAAATAGAGACATTCTCTAGGTAATAGGACCCTCCCACTAGATAATGAAAATCTGCATGTCCTGACGGTGACTGCTGCAACAGTGACATCAGATCCTATTTGTATGACTATCTCCCCTTCATTAAGTTTCTGGTCTCCTTAAATATATGCAACATATTGCATACATGAATAGAAACATCCGAATCTACAATCCAACTACCTTCTCGTCCTACGAGAAAATTGATTTCAATGATGGAATTAGATTTTATACATACCAAGGCATTATCTTTACCCTTCTCTAAGGTTTTAAGATAATTTGGACAATTTCTTTTCAAGTGCCTTCGACTTTTGCAATGGTGACATACATATGTCAGATGTGTGGAAGCTTGAGAGGATAAGTCAACTCTTTGACTCTTCTTTTATCACATGTTGGGCCGAACTCTTCCGGAACCCATGCTTCTGACTGCGCTCTATGCAGTTCACATCACCGAACATATCTTTTAGATTCAGAATTACATCATGGGCATTCTCTATATTCATGTTACTTCCAAAGCACATTAGACAAAGACTCCATAATATAACATCGAACCAACCAATGATCCTTATTATCTCTTGCGTCCTAGTCGTGACAAGCTCGCTCCTCGAGCTGTCAAATGTATGTTCGTTGGGTACTCTCGTATCTAAAAGAGCTATCAGTGTTCTGATCCTGTCAAAGGACAATATTATGTCAATACCGATGTTACCTTCTTTGAGTCCATGTACTACTCTCCTACTGGTGACAAGTTGAGTCCCTCTGAGTCTGAGGATGCGGTTGTTCTTTCATCTCCACCCACACATGTACCTCAGCCTGTCCTCCATGCTCCAATGCCTTCCCCAACATCCAGCACGCTCTAGGTACATTCTAAGAACTTGGTTTCGACTGATGGTACTATTGGTGTGCATGATATACATGGTCAATTACAGGATGAGCATGCATATATTTATGATGAGCCAGAACCACCACATGAGTGATATGGGGTGGTCTATTGCCTTGCAGAACGGCAAACATTCTTGTACACGATACCCTCTCGCAGACCATGTTCTCTAGAGCGACTTTCACTAGATTTCAAGAAATTTATTGTAGGATTATCTGCAATAGAAATCCCATGTACTTATCAGGAGGCTCTCAAGGAAAGCCAATGACGCCTAGCCATGGAAGCAGAGATGGTCGCTTTACAGTCTCATGGCATGTGGAGCATTGTTACAGCTTCTGCAGATGTGTCCACTGTGGGATGCAAGTGGGTGTTCGCTGTTAAGCAACTAGTAGATGGCGACATTGATCTCTACAAGACACGACTTGTGGCTCATAGGTTCATCCAGACTTATGGTGTGGATTATCAGGACACATTCTCTCCAGTAGCCCGTCACTCCATACTCTGGGTTCTCTCTGTTGCAGTCGCATATGATTGCCTTTGTATCATCTCAATGTGACAAATGCATTCCTTAATGGTGATCTCCAAGAGGAAGTCTACATGCAACAACTCTAGATTCACTGCTGAGGGGGAGTGTCAGAAGGCGTGCAAACTTCATAAGGCAATCTATGGCCTTAAGCAGAGTCCCAAAACATGGTTTCAGAAGCTTTCGGATGTAATAGAATATTAGGGGTTTGTGAGATAAACTGCAGATCACTCCTTGTTTGTTCAGAGATCCCATAAGGGTCATGTTCTATACTGATGTATGCTGACGATATCATTATTATAGGAGATAGTACACGTGGCATCCAATCAATTAAGGCCTTTCTTGGACAACAACTTGTTACCAAGGACCTTGGCAGTCTACTCTACTTCCTTGTACTGGAGTTTGCCAAGAACCAACGAGATCTTGTGATGATCCAGAGGAAGTATGTTACGTATCTTCTCTCGGAGACAGAGATGGTAGATTGCAATCCAACCACTACTCCTATGGACCCGAGCATGAAGCTATATGATGACATCACCGAGGAAGTAGACAAGAGGAGATACATGGAGCTCTTTGGGAAGCTCCTATATGTAACCATCACCAGGTCAGAAATATCCTTTGTAGTAAGTAAAGTGAGTCAGTTCATGGAGCAACCAAGACATGCCCATATAGATGCAGTCCATATGATTGAGGTACCTGGAAACTTCGCCTAGCACTGGTCTTTTATTTAGCAAAGACACATCTCTTGCTGTTACAGTCTGTGCAGATGCAGACTATGCAAGATGCCCCAAGAATAGGAAGTCCATGTCTGGTTTCACTAGTTTGTAGGGAAATTCATTAGTATCATGGAAGAGCAAGAAGCAACCAGTTGTCACCAGATCTAGTGTGGAATCAGAATACAAAGCTATGGCACATGGGAGTACAGAGATGACGTGGGTCAAATTTGTTCTGAATGACCTAGCTATTGAGGTGCCTCTTCCTATCACCTCTAATACGGCAACCATGCTGCACTATTTATTGCCAACAATCCAGCCTTCCATGAGAGAACTAAGCATATCGAGGTAGATTGTCACTACACTCGAGACATGATTCAGAAGGGTCACATTTCTACATCTCATGTTAGCTCAAGTGAGCAGACAACAGACGCACCCACCAAGGCTCTAGCCCGAGGACCCTTTCAAAGATGTTGTTCCAAACTGAGACTGATAGAAATCTATGATCCAGCTTAAGGGGGAGTGTTGAGAGTTTTATGTTATGTTACTATTCACAATTTATTTATTTCTCTATCCTTAGTATGTAATTCAACCATAGGATTTCTCTCTTCTATATAAGAGAACCATTGGACTCTATGAATAAAAAACGAATCATTCTCTTCCGCATCATCCTGCAACAAAGGAACATGTAAAGGCACGAGAGCGGGTGTAGATGTATGCTTGCGCTTATGCACAATTGGTGGATGAGGAAGATCCAAAGGTATATCCATGACAGACTGTGTAAAGAAACTAGTCTGTCTGTTCAAAGAAGGCCATGTATGCAGAAATATGGTATCGATGCCTAGCGTGGTTATAACACATGTGGTTAACCGCTGTTGTAATATTCGACCGAATAGACTGAATATTCGGTTGAGTTGAATATTCGTATTCGGTGAGGTAACCGAATATAATATTGATATTCGACCCAACCCGAATATTCCTGAATATTTGACCAGAATATTCAGGTATTCGGCCGAATATTTGGCCGACTATTTCAGCAGACTGCCAAGTATTTTATTTTTTTATATTTTTTTAAATGTCCAATTACCCGATAAATTCAACTCGTTAATTGGTACTTTTATCTTAGGCTATTACTAATTGATGACCATATATGTATAATAATACAAGAATATATACATTATACATAATTTTTATATTTAAAATAAAAATACATCACTGAATATTTCTGCATATTCTTCCAAATACCGAATATTCTTTATTCAGTGATCCCATCGACTGAATACCGAATATCGACTTCTGCAAAACCCTTTTGTGTGTCAGAATAATCAAGGAAACCATATTTGATCGCATGAGGGGATAGTTTGTCAACAGTACGAAAATTATGGACGGAAGGTATACACCCAAAAATTCTAAGATAGAGGAAAGGGCGATTCATTGGGATATAGTGACGCAAAAAGGATGGACCCTTTTAGAGATGTAGAAGGGACCATGTTGATAAGATAGATATCAGTAAGATTTGCATCTCCCCATTAGGTTTTAAGGAGTGAGAAGGGACCGAGCAATGTTAAGAAGATGCCAGAGTTTTTGTTCCACTGTCCCATTTCACTGATAGGTGTATGGAGAGGAGGTTTGGTGTATAGTATCTTGGGAAGTAAAGAAAGAGTCAAGAAATGTTGAGTGAATTCCAAAGCGTTATCAAAGTAAAATATTTGAATACCAGTGGAGAAAATGTTTTTGATATATCGAAAGAAATTTTTGACAATATTAATAATCTCTGAACGTTCTTTAACAAATAGACCCACGAGGACTTATTATAATTAACAGCAAAGACAACCAAATACTTATGTCCACTCAGAGTATAGACCGGACATGGTCCCCATATTGTAATGAACAAAAGAAAAAGGAACTTCACGATGAGGCTCAGTACATGCAGGGAATGACGCTCGATAATGTTTGCCAAACTGGCATGCCTCACACTCAAAGGGCTTGAGCGTAGAGAGTTCAGGGAACATCGTGGAGATGACCTTGGCAGAAGAGTGTCTGAGGAAGAGATGCTAGAGAAGAGGATCGTCGAAGATAGATGCAACGCCATCGAAATTGGAGTTAGACGTGATGTCGAGATAATAAAGTTTGTTCTTTTCTTGTCCCTCACCAAAAATCTGTCTCATCCGGATGTCCTGAAAATAACAACATAACTCATGAAATAACCATTACATAGATTTTGAATAGATAATGGACTAAGCGAAAAAGCATGAGCACAATGAACTCCAGTCAATCAGAGCTTGGAGGAAAACTCTACAGTGCCAACAACAATAACATGGTAATGAGCCCAATTGGCAACCTGAACAGTCTTCACATAAGTAGATAGCTGAGAAAAGGTAAGCAGACTACCTTCTCCCGACAGCTGTGTAGATGGCCATGAGTCAATAATCCAAATAGGCTTGGAAGCGGAAACAAAGTTGACTACTATACCTGAGGTTGTAGTCAAACTAGCAATGGGAGTAGAAGTAGTACTGTTACTAGTTGAGGGGTTGGAGTTCTGCAATAGCTACCTCAGACATGCATATTTAGAGGTCGTAAATGGTGCATGTGCTCGACCGGAGTTTTGATCGAGCATGTCCTCTGCTGTATCATAGGATGATTCATATGAGGGGGTCTCATAGGCATTGTTGGCATTAGTCTGTATGCCAAACTTTGCCCAACAATGTTCAGACGGATGGTTTTAATGCTTACAATGTATGCACGTTGAATATTGAGAAGTGGTAGAAGCACGTCTACGTCTACGACCAACGTTACGTCCACGTTCGGACTCACAGTCGCGATCACGACCAAAGTCACAGCCTCGTCCTCCTTGAAAGCTATGTCATCCTCTGTTCCCTGACGATGCATAATGAACTGTAGTATGTGCAGATGGTATGGTGGGAGGATGCTTAACATGTGTCTCAAGTTCACGCAGATGACCAAAGACGGTCTCAATTTATGGTAGGGTATAGACCATCAGAACTTGGTCTTCACAGGCTTGTATTGTGGATGCAGTCTCAGAAAGAAATCGGTAGACTTGCCATTAAGCACGCTCTCCCACCTGTGATCACAACATGCTGGCTGGCAAATAAGGAGCTCCTCGAACGAGCTAGTTAATAGTTTGTAGGGCTCAACAAGACTGGAATCTCCCTGAGTGGCAGACCAGATCCACATGTAAATATCGGAGAGTTGAGACTTGATTGTCTTCTGGGAGTAGGTACATTCAAGATTCTCCTACATTGCCTTCACAAAATCTTTGTAGAGGAGATTTGCTGCAATGTTTGGATCGACGATGTAGGTCATTCAAGTGATAACTTGGCAATTGTCAACGTTCCGGGTGTTGTAGTCCTTGTCCATCTCCTTGGGCGAATCCTTGGTAAGAATGTAGTTCTTACGCTGACCACTGATGAACACCTTGAAGGATCGAGACCACAAAAAACAACAACAAAGCCTTTTCCCACTTTAAGTAGGGTCAGCTACATGGATTTTTTGCCTCCATTCAGATTTATCTTGGGTCGTTCTTGGGTTTAGATCCAAAAATCTAAGATCCCTTCGTATAGTCTCATTCCAACACTTCTTGGGTCTTCCACGCCCTCTTTTAGCCGACTCAACATTCCAAAACTCACATCTCCTCACCGGTGCATCGGTTGACCTCCTTTGCACATGGCCAAACCACCTTAAGCGATTTTCTCGCATCTCATCTTCGATCGGATCTACACTCACTTTAATTCTGAAGGATCGAGACCACATCGAATAATTTTCCGTGCCCTTTAATTTGATAGAAGTGCCATGTACCATCACGAAAGAAATCGTGTACACGGGTTTGTCCTTGATGGGCATCATGGTGATCACGCAGATCAAGAAAAAGTGATCTAGAAGAAGATTAGTGGCTTTAATCAAGCATAGAGATGATCTATGTCACCGTTTCAGGAGAGTATGCCAGGGTTGAGGAAGGCCAGCTATGCTGGTTGAGGATCTCGGTGCCTGGCAGCATAGAAGGATGATCGCGGAGGCCTAAGCGGTGGGCCTATAGCAGCCCGGGGAGGCCGTGGAGGCGCTGGGTCTAGGTGGTACACGGGAAGGTGCAAGATGGCACGACATCACGGTGGTGGCACGCAGGAGGCCCGTTGGGCGGACTTGGTAGCGCGTTGCATGCACGGGGGACTTCAGCGGACCTCTCGGCCTTGCACGGAGCCCTGACTGGAAAAGGAGGATCCCATGCAACGAGAGGGCTAGTGGTGGTGGCGGGATTTATGTCAGAACACCGGTCTAGGATCACTAGTCTGATACCATTTGGAAAACAATGAGAGAAGACAATGAATTATTTTATTCAAGAGGTCTAGGGATCCTTATATAGGACGAAACTCTAGAGTGCTTATATATGGGAACCTACATAAATATCCCCAAGGGGTTACAACGAAATAAGATAAACATAAAAACATCTCTAACAGTCTAGTACAAGTCCCCACTACTCATATCCTACTCACACTTTTGAGATGACTGGATGTGAGACTATGTTTGTGGTGCTACAATCTGCAGCATCCTCGTTGCATGATGGCCCAACACTATTCCCAACAATAGTGGCATATGCACGTTTTTGGGTAGCCCTTTGCTCCTATCTCTATGGTAAGCGTGATTCCACCTCTTGGGTAGCATTTTCCATTATCAGAGGAAACTGCTTTGATATCATTTGTAATGTCACGGGCCAAGACTGGAGCTATTATCGAGGATTACCTACAACTTATTGGGCTTGGGCCAAACGGGACCTCTTGATCACAACTAAAAATGCTTAAGCTCATGTTATCTAGTAGAAGTCCCCAATATTATAACACTTTCACATTTATAACTATGTTTGGAGTGCTACAATTTGAGCCTCAAGATATGTGCCTTTTCTGTTGGTGCATGCTCTGAAACCTTCAACAAACGTATTTTGTAATCAAGATGCTTGCTGTATTTGTAGTTCTCATGTTCTTTTGCTATTTGTTTAAAAAATGTTGTTTATGCCGACTTTATGGCCCACTATCATGTTACTCTATTTAAATTAGAATGTTCATGAAGTGAAACTGAAGGTATTTTGAATGGTTTCACATGTCATTTTGTCAGTGTATGACCATGAATGTGAAATCTATTTCTTCTTATTATTTTTTGAATATACTGAGGCATGGAGTATAAACTGTAGTTTTGGTGCCGTATAAAGTTTTCAATCAATATCATTTGAAAATTCAGGCAGCCCGTGCTACTCCATTTGACAAAGGACTTTACTCTCGCTTGTGGAAGGAGCTATGCTGGTCACAAAGCAGTATCGCTGCCTCCACTCTTCCATGTGCCTATGCACAAGGGGTCATCTAAATGAGGATGCAATCTATGTGCTGTTCAGGCATCTTAACTGGAACCCTAGATTAATTGCTAATTTCTCATGTGTCTGCAAATGGTTCGATGATATAGCAAAGCGTGTATTATGGAAAGCATTCTGCCTGGCACGAGCTCCAAAGATGATGCGCGATCTACAATCTGGTGGAAGTCATAGTGTTGATGGGAATTGGAAAGCTCTGGGGAAGTTGCTGATTCACTGTTCCGGTTGCAACAAAGGTGGCTTGTTTAAAAACATCAATATATCAGGACACTTTGTTCATAGAACTCGTTTTTCCAGGACATCTGGGAAAAGTTTTCTCATTCCACAGTGCAGAACAGATGTATTATATGTTTCAGATCCTTGTGAACATCTTGATCAGGGGGATGAAGGCGATGTTGGCTTATTTCGGGGCGTTTTCAAATCCTTTTCTGTTTCCAAAGTCAGGAAAATGCTTATTGACAGAGGGGCTAAACTTCATCCAACTGAGCTGTGCCCTTACTGCAAGGCAAAACTGTGGAGCATGTTGCAAGCTAAAATGGTTCCTAGGAGTGCTTGCAACAGGTTGGGCGCATATGATGATTGCATTGAATATTATGTTTGCTTAAATGGTCATCTGCTTGGGATATGCACTCTATTACCTCTGTCTGATTCTGAGGAAGCATCAGAATCTGCTTGATTCTCAACGCTTAATATAGGTAATACTTTAATTTGTAGCTTCTTACTTTCCTGGTAAAATATGTGAATATTTAGAGCAGAAAGCATATTTTATTTGGAATCTTATGAACAAATTATACAGTATCTCTCTCAAAAAAAATTATACAATATTTCTTTCATAAGTTATCACCCGGTTGATTATCGTAATTCCTGACTTAGTTATAAATTATTTATGAAGTTAGAAGCTTTAAATTTATGATTATCTATATGGAGTGAACAACTGTAAGGATTCTCATGCAAATGTTTAAATATTTTACAAAATGATCTTTTAAAGGCAATGGACGACTTCGGATGAAAAAAAGTTTCGAATGCTCACTCCTAAACAATATTTCACAAATCAGCAAGAGCTCGATACAAATATTGACGAATTTGAAGAAAACACAAGGAGAGAGGAAGAAGAATGAGAGCGGGAGTTCTGGGTGGAGGAGGAGTTCGTTGCTTAACATAATGAGAGGTGTGGGGAATGGAGGAGGTGAAGGGGGTTAACGATGACTTGTTTGGTGAGAATAAGGAGTGCCTGTGGCCTTTGATGGGGAGAGGAGGGCGCACTGTTGGCATGCTAGTGTTTTGTGGATTGCACTGCATTAGATGCGATGGTGATAACCACTTCATGATGGTCTATAAGGGCCCCTTATTGTGTTTCAGCAGTAGGGGTCATGCCACCGTCGAGGTGAGTGCTCTGTGTAGGGAGCATGGGTGACAACACCATCCATGTTTTAGAATGGGAAAGTTTTGGTGTTTTCAATGGATATGCCAGACATTGTAAAGGCTTCAGGAGACTTGTGGCCGTTGTTGGGTTCCTCTTTTGCCAGAGATGTCTCGAAGATTTGTGATTTTGTGTGCTCATGGGCTACGGAATGGTGAGGAGCAAAATCAATCTCAACGAGGACGCATGTCCTTCGAAATTGGCAAGATGGCAGATGATGCGGTTCCATGACGGGGCGAAGTTGCATGCAAAAAAATAACTCATGTCGATATCAGGTGTTCCCCAAAGTTGCAGAGGTTTCGAAGTGCTTTATGTGGCGACGAAGCCAATGCTTTAAGTAGTGGTTTGAGATAGCTTGCTGTTGGGGGAGGCCATGGATGTCCTTGTGGACGTTTCGTGTCCTCATCACATGATACCTTCCTTGTTTCACCTTGGGATCGATTACTCAGAGTTCTCTATTGGAGTGATGTAGATCTATGAAGCTTTCATTTCTGCTATTGGTGGAGGTAGTAGGAGAGAATGCGGAAGAGAGAGCGCTTGCGTTGGGAGATTCGGGGCGGAGAGCATGCGTGGAAGCGAGCATCGTATGCAGAGAAGGAGAAGCATGGTGGAGGTAGAACCGCGGGCCTAGGGAGGCAAAAAGCTTCTTCTACAGGTGAGGTTGGGGCGGACGAAGAGTGGACGCTTGTTTCACACGGGAAGCGTGGGCATCAGTGTTTCAGATGCGACGAGGGAGGGCACCGAGATTCTTCCTGCTCCCTTCCGCTTCGTTGTTTCGCTTGCGGAGGTGAAGGACACCGACAGAGCTCCTGTGGTTGTCGATTGAAGATCTTGAGGCGTGAGGCAGATATTGGGGCTGCTCCTGTGGCCGATCCTATTGCTGAGTCGGATGCTTCGAAGGTGGGAAGAAGTGTGGTGCAACCTGGTCGCTCTTTTGCCTCTGTTGTGACTGGGGAGACCCCGTTCGATGTGAAGAAGGCCCGCTAATTGGTTCTTGGAGGAAGGGGGGTCTGTCTGTGAATTCGATCCGTGCCGGCCTAACGCTCTTGTTTGGGGATAATTTCTCGGGAAATGTTGTTAGTTTGGGGGCTAGGAAGTGCTACGCGAGGGGGCTGTCGAAGCCGCAGTTGGCGCACCTGCTTGATTCAAGGTTGAGAAATGATGTTTCGTAGAGGCACCCATATTTGTCGATGGGGGTAATGGGGAGTTTTCGAGATGAGTGGCGCGCGTGGTGGGTGTTCCCTTCCTATCGTGTACGGTGGAGATCTTGGGCTCGATGCTGAAGGAGCTAGGCATGGTGAAGCAGATCCTTGCGGATGGTCGCTCGCCGGATCTGACCCTTAGGTGACCTTAGTTCTCGTGGACTGCCCCAGTAGCGCAATGACGGAATCTTCCGCTATTTTGTCGGTGGGACGTGCTTCCTTTAGACCTCATATCCGTTTTCTGCCACCTCTGCCGCCGCCTTCCTCATCAGAACACGTCGTAACTGGTCCCTCTTCCGAAACAGAGCCACATTTGCAGTCACCATTTACGGCAGGAGCATTTATTGAGGAGCTGTTTCGGGAAGGGAAAGATTTTGTCACAGAGAACAAATTGTTAATCGAGTGCTTACTTTTCGGGAGAATTGGGTAATCGAGGAGTCGACGACATTGCGTGTTAGGGCTCACGACTCCCTCAGGTCTCTTCAGACTATCTTTAGTGCCTTTTGGCCTCCATTGTTACTCGAGCGGGCGGATTCTCCGGGTTGCTACCCGAATCAGGGTCTGGAGCTCTTTGTTCTTTTGGGTCTCGAAGCTGTTTGGCAGGGGGTGACCTGACCTGTGGATCTTTTCAGTTCGGAGCCCCAATCTCGGTTAGAGCCCTACTTCATTGAGTAGGGAGTGGAGGCTCTTGGGGAACAACAAGAGGTGAGGAGCATTCATGGTGTGCATGTTCCGTGCTTATCGTTGATGAGTCCTGAGTGCGGGAATTCCCATCCTGGGGCTGCGGTCGAGTAGCCAGGGGGTAGTGTGCTCGATGCTGCAGAAGGAGGGTGGCTCGGAGGGTCGGTGGCATCCTCTAGTTTGGCTGAGGTTTGTTGGGAAGAAAGGAGAAGCACGAAGAGGTACAAAAGGAAACGGTGCAGTAAGGCGCTGCATGGCGAGCTTCCCGCTATTTTAGAGCGCAAAGCACATGTGGCCATGTTGGCAGGTATTGTGCGTTAAACGGGTCCATCCACTGGTCCTAAATGAAGGTTTTATCCTGGAACGTTAGGGGTCTGGGTGACCCAGAAAAGAGAAGAGCGTTGAGATCGAGATTTGTGGAATGGTGTTGCGATGTTGTTATCGACGAGACGAAGTTGGATTCTTGCTCTGGCCTTTGGTGGAGCTTGTTTTGTGCGGGTGTGCTCTCCAGCATTTGGATGATAGATGCTTCATGGACTGCTAGGGGCTTGTTGGTGGCTTGGAAAGACTCCCTTTTCTCGCTTCGGGCAGAGCTGAGGGGCTGTCATGTTCTTACAGTGCTCTTGGAGAGCGTCGTGTCCGGTACTATGTTTGCTTTCTCTTGTGTCTATGGGTCATGCCAGCTGACCCTTAGGCAAGAGTTTTGGACTGAGCTCAGGGCGGCAATGGTTGCGTTTCCGAGGTGTGCATGGCTTGTGGGTGGATATTTAAATGTCTCCTTATTGTCTTCTGATCGGCCTCGTTTGTGGGGGTGGGGGTAGGATCCAGGCTCTGCAGATTTTGCGGAATTGATTGACGACTTGGAGCTGGAGGTGCTGGACGCTATTGACACGAAAAACACTTGGAGGAGCTCTGTATCTCGCTCCTGAATTGATCATTTACTGGCTTTGACTGAACTGATGGAGGCATTCCCTCTTTCGATTTCATCAAGCAGGACTCGCACGAGATCGGACCATACACCTCTTATTTGGGACTCTGGTGATCTCTCTTTGACGAGGGGCTTCTTCAGATTTGAGAGGGCTCGGCTCCTGGAGGATTCTTTGAGATTTGGTTTCTTCCCACTGGTTGTCTGTGATGGTGGGGGGATCTGCGGCGTCCCACCAATCTCAAAAGCTGACGTCATTGCGTACGCGACTCTGTGCTTTTAAAAAGGAGACCAGAGAGACGCAGATGGCTCGAATGGTTGCGGCGGAAATGGAGGTCTTGAGGTTCAACAGGTTGGAGGATGAGAGACCCTTGGATACATAGGAGCTGATTCAGAGGACGGTGGCTCAAAATGTGATTTTGTCAGAGGATAAAAAGCGGGTCACAGAGTGGAAGCAGAGGTCTAGGCACACCTAGCTCAAGTAGGGTGATGCGAACACGGCCTTTTTCCACAGCGTGGCTGTGGGAGGTGTCACAATAACATTTTTCGCTCCGTGATCGTTAATGATAACATAGTGAAGGGAGATACAGAGATGGGTTGTGCGATTGCAGATCATTTTCATGATTTTTCAAGGCGATCTGCGGACAAACCGTGGAGATGGAATGGTCTTGGGGCTTCTCGTATCTCGACTGCCCATGCGAACCATCTGGTGTAGGGGGTGACTATGGAGGAGGTCAGATCAACGGTGTGGAACTTGAATGCAGAGGGAGCACCATGCCCGGATGGTTTCCCTATCTTTTTCTATAGGGAGTTCTGGGATCTTGCGGGCGAGGTGGTGTTGGAGGTCGTGGAAGAGTGCTGTAGGTGTAACACGGGATTTGAGAAGCTGAGCAAGCATCTGATTTTTCTTCTTCTGAAGCGGGAGGTGGCAGAGTGAATCGAAGACTACATGCCGATTGCCCTTTCGAATGCCATTTACCTGATCGTGGCAAAGGTTTTTGCCGTTAGATTAAGCAAGGTGCTGGAACACATTATCTCATCGTTGCAGTCAGCTTTTGTTCCTGGGAGACATTTTGCAGATAGTTTGGTCATGGCTTCTGAGATTGTTGCGGATTGGAAGAGAAGAAAGACGAAGGGTCTGCTTTGAAAAGTTGACTTTGCCAAAACCTATAACACAATGGACGTGCGTTTTCACTGGGCAACATTACACAGAAGGGGTTTTCCAGATGTTTGGGTCTCATGGATGAAGCGTTGTGTCATCACTGCCTCGCTTTCGATCCTTGTGAACGGTCGTCCGGAGGGTGGCTTTTTCCAGCCTTAGAGAGGTGTCAGGCAAGGTTGCCCTCTTGCACCTATGTTGTTCGTCATTGCTTCTGATGTGCTGGCTTGCATGGTGGACCGGGTTTAGCGCAACGGGATCACTTTGGGTTATTCCTCTAGTGACCTATCTATCCCCCTTCTTCAGTATGCAGACGACACGATTTTCTTTATAGAAGGGGGTAAAGAAGAGGCTAGTGGTATGGCTGTTACTGTGGAGATCTTCGGAGAGATGTCCGGTCTTGTTCTGTATCACAACAAGTCTACGGTTATTCCTTTTGACGTAAACTAGTTGAATTCCGACCTGCGGAGCATTATAAAGTGATCTGGCAACCATCCAACGTCAAAGAAAGAGGAGCGTCAAGGCAACTTCCCATTCCGACCAGCCTCACCCCCGGAGCTAACCGGTTAAGCTAACTCGGAACTAACAACCGGGGAAGGTCACTGTCAACCCTTCTTGGGTGCTAGACAACTCATGATTTACCACTGTTATATATCACCTGCATTCTTTCTATCAGATGTGGAGGCCTGCTTATGCAGCAGTGTGGAGGCCTGCTTATGCAGCAGTGAGTTGAACACGGAATGCGGCTCTCTCCCTATTCATTATTTAGGGTTGCCGTTGACATCTGGTAGAATCAAGATGGTGGATTGGTTACCGGTGGTGGAGAAGTTGGAGAGGAAGTTATCTGGCTGGAAGGCAACAAATATCTCTTGGGGTGGTCGTCTTGTGATGGTGAAGGCGGTGCTCTCTACTATTCCTATGTTCTTCTTGTCATCTCGTCTGATGCTCGTTGGTATTAGGAAGCGCCTAGAGAGATCAATGCAGAGGTTCTTGTGGAGCAAGCTCTGGCAGGAGGGTCACAGTATTCACCTGGTGGATTGGGGTACGATTACTTTACCTAAAGCGGCTGGCGGTCTTGGGGTCAAGCGTCTGGAGGTCATGAATGAGGCTCTGTTGCTTAAGTGGGTGAGCAGAATTTGGGGGAAGAGTGAAGACATCTGTTGCGACCTCATCCGCAGTATCTATAGCATTACTCATCTGGATTCTTTGATTTACCGGCCTCCTGGAGTCCTGGCTTTTGTAAGATCTTTCTGTTTCTTTTTTTTTGACGAAGATGGGAAGGTGATGGAGGAGGGACCGAGAAGAGCTCCACCTCACTCGTAGACGGAATAGGAAGACGGTTGTTGGTGTTGTTTCTAAGTCATGTCATGTTGGGCCATGAAGGAGAGGGAGGGCCTGAACTGAATGGAGTGGGCATGTTAGTATGGGGAGGAGGCTCGGGCAAGTTGAGTTCCTAGAGGAATTGACGACAGAGGGAGCAATCACAAGAGGAGTGAGAAAAGAGTCGTGGGAGTGGCGGAGGTAGACGAGGACGTGGCCGTGGAGGCGGTTATGGCAAATTTGATAACTTAAAAGAGCATGTTTGTCAATTTTTAAGTGTTTTTGTCAAAGATAACTACAAGAATGAACAGAACATAGCACATGGTTATGCCATGTAATGGTTAACTACTATTCGGGGTTTTATATGTAATTTGGAATTGTTGAGGGTTCAATGCGTAACTATGGAAGTATAGAAGGTTTTTGGTGTAAAATCCCAAAAAATAAATATACTCTCCAACACATGGAATTTCTGCATTGTCTATGGATCTATTTTGTCCATCTTTTCCTCATGGAATAAAAATATAAAGCAAGCCATGATCTAGGTTATCCCAGTTATTAAGTGGGGTTGGCTGGTTTCTACTTACCAAAAAAGAAAATGAATAGTTGAGCCATTTCTTTGGTTAGTCATGAAATAGCAAAATTTTTTAGTAGTTTGCACCTTCGGTGAAGCAAATATAGTCACTATCGTTGACTGTATTCTCATAGAAAATGACTGTTAAGCCAATGCAGTACCTTTTGGAATTTCTTCCATTGAAGAAGTAATTAATCATCTCGAGGTAGATATATTGTGGATGCAGTTATACCTTCTTTGTTGTGATAGAATCGTATTTGCTTTTCTTTTTTGTTTTTCATAATTTCTTATCCTTGTTTCCCTGGATAAAATTAGTTTACATGCGTTGCTATCAGATGTATCACCTGATGACCACATGCAATTTTTTGATTGTGCTAATTTGTTTTTCATTGTGTTAGTGTGAACAAATCGTTGCATAGTTTAAACTATGACAAAAATCTTTGCATTTCAAGGTCTAATTTGCCTAACAGATTTGTATTTTAGTAGGTATGAGCACCATTTATTGAATGTTCGTGATGCCATGTTGCGGGATGTACCAATGAGAATCTACATGAGCTATTTGTCACCAGTGTCCAAACATGTTCTATGTTATAAAAGAGGTACATATAATCTCAACGGTTTGTATATTTGACTTGTGTTTTCTTACAGATTATGCTGGCTTTAATATATCATCTGCCTTCATGTTAAAAGCAATGGCCAATGTAGCAATGCAGAGGTATCTCCTTGCACTAGAAAAAATGATTGCTTATGCATAAGCGGCACTTCCGACATTTTTCACTTGGAACATCTACATATAAAAAATGCAGTTAAGGTCAATTCCATCCTCTTATTAGCTTAGGATATGCGATTTATTATTGTCTGCCAAGTGCAGAGCCTATGTTGGCATTGTTTTGTTTCAACTCAGAATTGTTTAGCATGGATGATTTTTTTGTTGATTTAGCCAAAGGACAGAAAGAATGGAATGAATTGCTTCTTCAAATTTGTTCCTGTTTATATAGAATTGAAAGGGATATTCAGCTATTGGTGTGATAAAAAATTCCAGTTCTCACTTTTGGTCTGCTCCACCCAAATTGTTTTCTGGCTGAAAAGTGGAATAATGACATCGATACATCGGAGTGGTGCACGCGGGAGGAAAAGGAGTTCATTCGGCTTGATTGAGAAATCATTGATCGACAGAAGGGAGCATGCTGTGTAGCACACTTCTGCATAGAATAAGCACAGTAGGGGGAAACAAAGTAATTAACACCTGCACGCATGTAGGCATTATTATTATTTCATGCAAAGAAAACAATCAATTGATTGTTGATCCAGCAACACGGGTAGCATGTCATAACTTTCCTGAGTAAACTTATCTGTTTGAGTTCCTGCAGAGCCTGCATCACAGATACCAGTACTTGTTCGTTTCCTTTTTTTGAGCAGGTGATGAATATTTCCAATCAGCAAGGAAAAACTCTTGGTTTGTGAGTGGCGTAGACGTCCACCAGCAAGGTAAGTTTGAACCCCAATAACCAGAAAACATAGGAAGAAGAAACAAAAAAGAATTAGATAATGTACATATCTGCCAGAGCAAAGTGAAAGTCTCAGCTAAAAAAGAACGCAACCTGCATCAACATGTATATTTTGGGAGTGCTAGGTCCAGCCCATTGAGCTTTCCCGGTAGACCTGAAAATCTAAGTTACATTTTTATGCCATCTAAATTGACTTTCTTATGAATATCTTTTCCCATAAGCGCCTATCCGTTCTGTCTTAAGTGAAAGTCTAGATGATGACCAAATCTTTGTTGTGGATTTACATTTGAAAACGAAATGGTTGATCTTTTCTTCAGCAAAGGTAGCTTCTATCAGCAAGATTGAAAACCCTTTTTTTGCATGTTATTTGAAAAGAAAGCTTTGAATTTGCTAGGAGAAAGGGACCTTTGGGGAAACCATTTCTTTCATATAAGTTGAGCAAGCAACCTATAGACCTTGGCAATGAAGTACAACTTTATCTTGATCCAAAATCTGCCCGCATTTGTCATTCCTTTGGAGTTGAAATTAGTTTTTAACTGTGTTTGCTCCATACTTCAAGTGGTGAACTATTGTGTTATTGTGTTTGGGATCTTGCTGGAGTGGATTATGCTCAATTAGATTATGCTTCTCATGATATTAAAGTCTTTTGTCTGAAGCCTTTTTATTTTTTGCAAAATGAAAAGTGATAAGATAGCTTCAACTTAGTTGCCATATATTAGTTACTTTTGGTGTACTAAAAAAAGGTCTCTCAATTTCTTAAATCAAAATTCATGCTGACCATAAAGTGGCCTTAAGCTTTTATCCCTCCTTATCCCTCAAATTTGCTATGCCTTTGAATTCAGTCAATGTTTGAGCCCTATTGTCAAGATGAGAGATAGAGTTTGGCCCTCTATCCCTTCGTCATCAACCTCTCCTACCATAAGAGAGAGATAGAGTTTGGCCCTCTATCCCTCCGTCATCAACCTCTCCTATCATAAGAGTACAAATAACTACCACTTATCAAGTGAGTTTATCTAACATAACTAACGAGTTTTTCTAACAACCTTGGTATGTATTTTATATTTTTTATCATTTTGGATTTTATGTTTATATATATAATTTTATTTTATTTTTTTTATGAATTTCAAGAGAAATATTTGATTTTTTGAAAAGAATTTAAATTTATTATATATATATATATATTTATTCAAACTATTAATATACAAAAAAGTCAAAAACATTAAAAACATATATTAAACTGCCCACTATACAAATAACCACTTACAAAAAATGTACTCTCCCATTTACACAGTCTTGTTATCTTCAAATTATATAATTCTACCTTGAATTACAAAAAGTTACCAAACGATCTAAAATATGGTATAAGATGGTACAACCGTCAACTACTGTGTAGTGTCCTTGTGCCTCTTAGGGTTCTGGTTTGGGCTTGTCTAATAATAATAAATAATAAACAGATGTGTCTAAACCTAAAATGAGATTAGACCCATTGAATGAATCTCAAGTGTTTGGGCATAAAGCATTAGGGTACTTTGGAATGACTTTGCATAGAGGGAAAATATAGATATCATAAATCAACTATTTGAAATAACTTGAACAAATGCTTTCCAAGACAATAAATACATATAAATATATGCTTTCCAATCAAACAATAGTAATTACTCTTAACATTTTTTGATAAAAAATATTTATGAAATCATAACTTTGTATGTTCATAAACATTGAAATAAATCGAGTAATACGTGTTGACAATCCCAAATGCTAAGGAACACCCAGCATATGATCCGAATCCTATGTGTATATAGAGTGTGGATCTAAAGTCCTATTAACTATATATGATGGTTGCCATATCTAATGACTTCGTTAAATTTAATGACATGTTTCAAGATCATATCTAATTATTTTCACTATATCTGATAACTAGCGCATGACTCATTTGATAAAGCAACTGTGGTTCTTATACTTTATGATATGCTTTCTACTAATTCATATTATATTAACAATGATTCATAAGAAACTTGATAACCGAAATATATTTGCTTAGTGGCTATCAAAACTTTTTCTTTGTATAAATGATTATATGCGATTAAAATTCGTTTATGCTATGCAAATATTGCAAATCCACTTGCAAATGTATGTGATTGATACTGAAAAAATAGTCATTTAGACCACTCACCTTCTATTTGATGTGTATGCTTCTTAAGGAGATTATCATGATTCACCAACCAAAACGGATTTGCCTCCTATGGTTATGCATATAGTTAAATAACATTAAATGTATGGAATTTGTATAATTTCTATGCATGCTTTAGCTTCATCCAAATATGTCTACAATATCTTATTTTTCTTAGATTTTGGTGAGATCCTTATTACCACAAATTTATTCATAAAAGAACATGCACAAAGATCATATGAAAAATATGAAGAATATAAAAGGTACTTACAAGAAACACAGAATATGAAGAACACCAAGAACATGTTAGCATGCAAAAAATGTATGGAGATCTCAAAGATCACGAAGAACATATGATGAACTTACGAAAATGTGAAAAATGCAAAAATAAAATGAAGGATGTAAATCTCTCAATTTCAAAAGTGTTTTCCCTTATATATGGTGATAATTCAAAGGAAAATTAAGTAGAATCTCTTTATAAAAGCGATAAACAAAAAAATGGTAGAGTTTTTAAAAGTGAATTGAAATAAGAGGGTGATTAAGAATTGATGCACCTTGTATCATTGGAGGGTGAAACATGTGAACAATCACATGTTCATTGATGATGGAGCCATGCTCTCCTAAATAGGGTGTTAATCATGTTTCTCACCTCATATAAACATTAGTAATGGGTAGGTGAATCATATGATCATTGATGACATGACTGCCCTCATCAAAGTAGGATTATATTCAAATTTCTTCACCATATGTTAATGAAAAAGAAAGAACTTGGAAAGATGACCCAAGATAGTTTTACCTATCTCATTGTATTGCTTGCATCGTGCTCCTTCCTCCCCTTGTCACTAGTGCTTCACTCACATTTTTCTTGGCCTTCCTCTGCTTCTCTCAACCTCTCTACATGTGGTCTAGGTGGGTGGGGTGTGGATTGGATGAATGGGGAGTGAAAGAGCATGGGGGCATTTATATGCCTTTAATCAAGAAAAACCATGGGTTAGATCCCAAATTTTTTACCCATAGTTTTCCCATTACCCTTGTTTTCCCTATTAACGTGACCAAAATCTTTTGGAATATGCATAGCATCCCTTCTTTATGGATTTGTTTATTCCTTATCCCAAAGTTTTAATTAAATAATTCCTGTGTGAAAAAGGATTGTATTAGGTCCAATAGTAAGTGCAATATGCAATTGGTCATATAATTGGAGCTATATAGGTTTTGTTTATACAACAATCTTAACTAGAGGTATAAGGGTATTGTATAAACTATGTTATTTTTTGATAGATGTCTAATTGACTTAATAATAAATGATATTTGTATTGGAAGTTTCCTTATAGGAAAATGAATATATCAAAGGTGGACGGATTTCATCTTATATTTTTTAAATATTTATTCTATATGTATCAACTTTTTTACTAATTTATTTTTTTGTTTATAAGAATGGATTCTTATTATTATTTTATTGTAATTGGAGTTTTAAACTCATATAAGATACAAGATAAAAATAAGGGAGAAATTATTAACTAATGGTGATTGTCCTTATTTATGATTATCATACACCAATCATGATTATGCTCCTAGACGTATTTGGTGACACTAAGTGAGTTGAATCTATGACTCTACGGCTAACATAGAAAATTGAAGCCATTAGAATCCAAAAAGAGAATGAATGTTATTCTTATTCATAACCATGACATATAAATGAAACTCGAACTTTCTTTACAACCAAGAACTTGGTAGGGACCTTTTTGTAATTATAGCTTTTTGCTCGGGTTCCTTGTGAATTTACTCACAACCAGTGGGTTCCACCCTTGGATCTCTTCTTCAATCGCAACCTAAGAGAAACTAGATTCATGATCCTTGGATTTGATGGCTTCGTAAGATTCCTTTCAATATTCCCGCAAGTGTTGATGAAGGATTATTGTTCTGAGGGCGGTTGAATCACCTTCACAACACAGACGATCAGAGCTGTGTAGCAACCTCCGATCACTCACCCTTGAGGCTTCAACTCTCGACAAGTCTCTCTAGAAATACAAAGAATATTTTCGTTTATTCATAAGGGGCCCAAAACACAATATGCACATGCAAAATGATGGACAAGCAGAACTCTTGAAGCTTTAACATCTCGAGGTGTGATTTGAGGGCCTTAATCGAGGAATCGATCACTTGTTTCACCTCAAATTCCTCTTAACCTAAACATGCAGTCCCCGTGAAGGTTTCTGGCAATCAGACATCGAGGTCTTGCAACCTAATCGTACCAATAATAAGCTCGTAGAGGCTATTATGCATACATCCATTAATATCTAACTCAAAGGGGGCAGAGTGGGTGGATTCTCCTCGAGTTGTTGTGGGAAGGATAAGGGGATCAATGTCAATTGTTTGCAACAATTGAATATGAACAATGATGAAGAATTTGGGCATGGAGGTTGTGGACTGATCAAACGAAGGCGAGTTAGGGGAGAATGGAAATAGAAGATGAAAATAAGAGCTAAAATATAATTAAGCCTAAAATTGAGAAGGGGAAGATGAATTTGACCTAGAAACCACTCGAGATGGATGAATTCGCTTGGGACAAAACACTGGAAGCGTTAGTGTTAAGGTCTTAGTGTACGACCATGGTAGAGGCAACTCATCCTCTCTTAGAGATTGTTAAGAAATCAGAGGACCTCGGATTTGGCTCGCCTTCTCCTCCTTGACTTTGTGGTGGCCTTGGTTTATGGCCTCAGCTCGCATGCCATAAAAGGGGGCTTGCCTGAGTTTGGTGGGTATGAAGTTAGAAGCAGTGTTCATGAAATCGACCACATGGGCCGCATATGCGATCACATATGCTCGTGCGACATGCATATCGAACCGATTACACGAATCGGTGCATTATGCGCCCTAAGCTCATATGCGGTCCGCATATGTCCTGCATAATGCTCCAACAACTTGGTGGTTCAACCTCAATAGTTTCAACTCTTCAATCCTCTCATTCGGGTGCTTACATATGTAACTCCATCTCTTCTTCCATGAAACTGCAAGAATATGCAATGCATTTGTATACAATTGCAATGCATTATTCCATTATGTGTATGCAGTATTGCTCATGTATCATTATCATGAGTATATGCAATATATCGTCTAATATTTTAATATATGTTAATTGAGGTTTTACTCATGTATTGCAAATATGCATGTATGTGTTGAAGTTTTACTATTATGAATAATCTAATATGTAAAGTTTTTACGGCTAAATTTTTTGTGATTAAATATTATGCTATTAGTGGCATCTACTCAACAGTCTAACATGAACGGTCTTTTCTTAGATCTTCTTTAAATCCACTTATATATATAAATTCAGCAATAATATTTATAATATTTATTTATTTTTAAATTAAAAATTAGAAAACTGCATAAACTCTGCAAATACCCTCGTATACCGCTTATTCAACATTCAATGACTTGTCCGAATGCATGTGTATACCGCTTTCCTTAACCTTGGGTAGAAGAATGTGTAGATTAATAAAACAACGAGTTTGACGAATTATTTATAGGAGAGTGAGATAGTCGAAGGAGGTTTGACGAAATGTTTTTTTGAAGGATAAAATGGGGCAGCCCCCTGGGGGAGCTAACTTGACTCCCCCACCTCATTTTCCCTATTTTTTATTTTTTTGAAAAATTCTTCGTGGATTTTCATCATTATATCCCGATATTATGTCATTCAAGTTCGTGTAAAACAGAGACTCCCACGACCTCCATCCAGACATAGTCGATTTCAATAATTCTGTGATTGTTAAAAAATGACTATCTAGATGTGGGACGTAGGAGTCTCTATTTTGCATGAAACTTGAATGACATAATATACAGATATAATAATGAATTTCCACATTATCATTTTTTAAAAAATAAAAAATAAGAAAAAATGGGACGGGATGAGCCAAGTTGGCTCCCCTTAGGGGCAACCTCATTTTATCCTTTTTTAAATCGCAAAAAATATTCCATTGAGAGAATATGCATGCAATTGTGAAAATTATATATTTTTAATTTTAGTTTTATTATTATTTTTAAGTGCAATGATGTGAAATATGAAATGTGAATTATGCTCAAGAAGAGGCAACAATGTTTAAAATGAACTCGAGATTTTGCTTAATTTAGGCATATTTATATGATAAATTAATGATTCATCGTACCCCCATGCTTCAATCTTAACAGTCCCGAGCAGGACAATGATATACAAAGAGAGATAAAAAATTCTTTAGAGAAGGTGCATGGAGGGTTTACAGTGGACATACCACAAAGTCCTTAGATTTGAAGCCAAGCTTAATGAAATAACAAACATAGACTGAGTCGACCTTTAGATTATAATGTGTTCGGCCTCCTCTTAGATTTTAGTATTCAATTCGACAACTCTTAACCTCTATCAACTTTAGTCAGTTCCCCTTAGATCAAGTCAGATCATCCTGATCACCATGTATTCTCTTTAACCTCGAGTTGATTTTGAATTTTATGTGAAAGTTAAAGCTCTTCCCAATTTATTTGACAAGTATACCATACAACCTTAAGCAAGGTATCAGGAGATTCACAAAATCTAAAGCCTTCATTCTCTCTAAGTCTAGGCTTATTCTCCTTTCACCTGAACCCATCGATAAAAGAAGATGGATGCATTTTTAGAAAACTTGGATTTTCTGGAGTTTTCCGTAGACCGCTTTGGTCTGTTGCTCTCATTTTTTTCTTTTTGCAGAGCATAACCCTGGACCTCTTCGGCCTCTTTTAAACTAGTAGTAACATTGGTATGCTACTTGATTTATTTGGTAGAGCTAGGTTATTTTAATAAAATTTTCTTTGGGAGAACTTTGCTTTGCATATGTATTTTTGGAATAGGCATCCATTATTGTGACTTCTTTTTGATAGAATTTTCTGGCATTGGGCATCAAGAGTTTACATGTATAAAATGTGACTTTAAATACATGACGATAAGTTTGCTGACAGACCAAAACTTATAGAAATTAAGTGGTTCCTGAACTTAAATCATTGAATTTTTCTTAGCCCGAGATTCAGAGTCACTCCCTTCCCTTGCTAGAGATTGAAACAATCCTCTGCACAAGCAAACTAAGTGAAAGTAAGATGTAGGGTGCAGTTTGTTCAAAAATCAACCAAGAGTAAAATAGTGCTATAGTTGTCAAGAAAATCTATTTAGACACTTATTTCGATCGGCACATATAATTAGTGGAACTCGAGGAATTAAGTCTAAAATAACATGAAGAAACAAAATACTTAAACCTAATAAAGTCCTATGAAATTAAGTGGATAAAGGTATTCTTAGTCTGAGTATAAAATTTGTAAAAATCAGTCTTCTTATCCCAAAACGTTTGAAGAAACTAAGGAAAATATTTTTTGATTTTTGAAAAAAAATGCTTTTATTTTTTTATTTTTTTATTTTTTTGCAAAATTTTACATGATTCTGGGTATATGAAAAAATGACTTTTTTTTTGAAAAATATGCAAAAATGATGCAACACTTTTCTTAAAATGTTTGAAAAATTTGAATTTTCATGATTTTTTGAAAAATAATGCAATAAAAAGAGAAATATTTTTCATTTTTTTAAAATAAAAGCAATGTAAAATAAAATGAAATGATTTTTTTTAAATATGATAAAATAAAAATGACATGCATAAAATGCAATGCACCCACATGCTAAGAATGAACCATGTCCCCATGGTAATAACAGAGTAGGAAAAATAGGACAACAAAAGAAAGAGGATGCAAAATGCAATAAGTAAATGATGCTTATTTTGTTGCTAGTGATTTTGCCATTTTTTGTTTATTTTTATGGGGTTACCCCCATACTTATTTGAAAAAAACTGATAGAAAAAATGAAAAGAAATGACAATACATGAAAGATAACTATGAGAGGTTTCCCACGATAGTTTGCTGGTTTTAACGTCCCCAAATGGTCTCCAATGTTAGGAATACCCTGCGTCTCGAGTATGTGCGACATTCGTTTTGAGAAAACCGTGATGATGTAGAAAACTTATCTCAATGGACAAGGTAGAAATCTAGTTACCTTTGTAAAGCTTGTGATTGATGGGTGTGACCGACAACATGAGGCTTGGGTGAATGATCGGTTCTGTTGGTATGATAAGTGGCATAGTCGATTCAAGTGAAGATATGAGTGAAAAGGGTGGAGTCGAGTTTGAAAGCAATGTCTCCAATCAGTATGTGGTTGATGTATATGAAGGAAGAAGACCTAAAACAAGTGAGTCGTCAATCAAGAAGCGGTATGATAAGTCATTATCAGGATCTGATTGGTCAAAAGTTAGTAGATTAATGTTTGTCATATAAGGTCGATTATCAGTAAGATCTTGTTCTTCAAACACATTTGATAAATTTATTTATTTCCACCAACATAATCAACATGCTCTATCCAAATGGCATCCTTTTGATAGAGGCTCAATGATCTATCCATGCCATTGAAGGATTTCCTTGGAATCATGGAGAGAATCTAAGGGCGGGTGGGTGGGCTAATGTTCATTCTTCTTCAATAGTTTCTCCTGCTTATGATCAGTATGCGTATCCTAAATATCAATCGATCCCAAATTTGGAATTAATTTTGTAGTTGGTCAATCATCCTCATTTTTTTAAGCTTCTCAATTTCAAAAATGTGTTAATGTTAGATGAGGCACTTAGAGGGTGAAAGACCAAGCAGAAAGGGTCATCTTCCCTGGAGGTCATGGGATTATAGTAGATTATGTGTTCATCCCTGAGAGAGTCATTAGAGAGGGCTTCCGACATCTGGTCTGGGGTGAATGGGAGAACATATGGTGGCAACTCAATCTCAAGCTCTTGATCAAAACTCTCTATAATTTTGGTCTCGTCTTTGTCATCAAATCAATTTTTAGTTTTTTTATCATATTTTTAATCAACATCATACTCATATTCTTTCTCAGATGGGGAGTAATCCTCAGATTCATCATCAAACTCATTATCAGATCTGTCTTCAATGTTAATTTTGATTTCATTATTGAATTCTTCTAACGAATCATCATCCATTAGAATCAATGGTAATTTCATTATAAGAATCAAATTCATCATTATCCTCAGATTCATCCTCAATGTTATCAGATTCATCTCTATATTTATCATCCACATCAAATTCATCCTCAGAACTCATTCTCCAAGAGCATGAATTTGAAGTTAAAATTTTGGTAGACAACTCGAATATTTCAATCACTATTTCATCATATGGAGGAGGGTTGATGATATGAATCTCATCATGAGATTCGTTATTGTCACTGTGTATTTCAACCTCTAGATTAACGTCATGATCAATACAGGACACTCATCATAAGAACTTCAACTATCAAAAGTGTTGTTCGAAGATTCAAATTTGACCCGCCTTTCTATAGGAATTTCAATTAAAATCGGGTTAAAACAACGTGGTAAAGGGATCACCTTGGTGATATAAAAATCATTTGGCTCAGGGTCATATTGAGCCAAAGGTTAGAAGAATTGATATCCAGAATTATTCCTCAAAAAATGTTCATTAAGATTATCAATTTGATGTGGTTTTCAAAAATTTTGTGTTTGTTCCGACTCATTATTTTTCTCATTAAAAATCTCCTCATATTGTCCTCGAAAGTTTTCCTCATACCCAGGTTGATATGTGATTGTATTTTCCAATTCATCTCAAGCTGAGTCAAGTTCGAGAATTCACTGATCAGAAATTTGCCTATTATCAATCATTGTATCTGAAACCTTGAGTGGGTTCGCAAATAGATGTTCACAGATTTCAGCAAATTGACAAGTATTCTCCTCATGTTGTCTTTCAATATTCATCTCAAAGTTTTTCATTAAATTTAAGAGGGTATTAAAGCTCTCAAAGATTGGCTCGTCAACTTGGTTGGCAAGAGATTGAGGTGGAGAAGGCTTACAATAAATTAATGATTTCGATCCATACCAAGATTCGGATTGGTCATACATCCACGACTTGTATAATTTTTCACTTGGGTAGGAGAATGATTGGGATTGTGGAGGAAATTGAATTTATCGATATTCGAATTGTCCGGGCTGAATTCTCCAATTGGGGTTTGGTTGTATCATGAAATTTGATTGTGAATCAATGTAGTTCGGGTAATTTCTTTCATAAGATGATTGATATTGTGAAGAGTAACCAAAATATTACGGTGCAGAGTTGGTATCTGACATACTCTTCATGTAGGCATAGATTTGTTCACTAGGAGTCATTTCCAAAGAGATCACAAACAAAACAAAACAAGATCGATTCACCAATACACGCGAGTTACCGCAGAAGCATTTATCTTCTCATTTTTTATTTGTTATTGCAGTCCAAAGCAAGCACATCAACAATTTAGATGAACCTTTATGAAATGATGACTGACCTGAATTTTTACGACTAGTTCCGTCTGCTTTCAGCCAGTATGGGTGCAAGTACGGATTGTAAAATAACCGCCCATGTTACATGAGGATGGTGTGTTATGCATTGTCCTTGAACCACCCAATCTGCTAAGGGAGACTATAGTTCCCTCACTGAGAAGTAACTAGTCGTTTTAAAATTCAGTAGTAAAATATTCATAAGGATTTGGGCTCTAACCTAGAATTCAATTTGTGCACGTGAGATTGTGTTCATTGTGCAACATACAAACACTCAGACCACTTTCGTCTGAGCCATGCTGCAACTTTCTGGAACTTATCTGATTAGGCAAGCAACTCAATTGTGATCTTATTTAATTATTGAGAAAATGGAGAGAGACCACATAGATGAATGCATTAATAAGTTGATTTATGATTTTTAGAGAATTTTCAAATACACACACATATGTAAGCATCTAAAAATGACTAAGCGATTAAATGATTTTACAGTGTGCATCTTGCTGGATCCGTAATTTGAGCCAGAGATAATAAGAGAGAACAACAAAGTGCGAGAGAGATCCATCATTTTTTTAAAATTTTTTACCTATAATAAAAGATAAATGAAACTAGTTTATAAAATTAAAATAAATATCAAAATACCAAAATAATTTGCATAAAGTTACCGAGTCTACGACAATAGTGCCAAAATGAAATCATGAAAATCGGTGTGTTAAGATATGAATTTTAGATGTTGTTGTAAAAGTAAACGATTCTCGACATTTTTCATATAAAATAAACAATGAAAAAGCGAAATAACTTCTAAGGAGTAAAGCGGTAGGTTCAAAGGTTGAACATAGGGACAAGGTGAAAATGGCATAAATTTTGGAAAGAGATCAACTTGAAAAATGGTCAAACATGCGAGATATTTCCTTAATTTTTATTTGATTTTATATAGTCAAAATGGATTAATCACCAATAGATTATAAATGCTTCCAGGATCCCAAAGGATTTTTCAGTGATATTTTGGAGTTTCGGGCTATTTTTAATGAATTACCAAAGTTGTAGGGACATAAGTGTATTTTTTTAGAAATTTAAGGACTTGGATGTAAGCAAAACTAAATGCAGAGGTAGAATTCTAATTATGTAAAAGAACCTGGACAAAGTAGAAATTTTCTAATAAAAAACTTAATAGGTAATTTGTGGATCAAAAGAAATAACTTTGAGATATTGTAGAAAAGTCCCCAAAGGACTGAAATGAAATAGATAAAACATGAATAAAATAACTGCAAATATGATGAAATAAAATAAATGAAATTAGAGAAATTGTAGAGGATAATCAAATGTTTCTTGAAATCACACTTTGTGCCATGAATATTTTGAATAAATGTGGTGAAAATAAAAATTACAAAAAGATCATTGGTTTCCTTGACCAAGGAGCTGGGTTCGAGCTCGACAGAGCTCGACGATGCTGTGACAGTGCGAAGGAGTGGTGGAGCATCAGCAGTGCTGTGGCGACACGAAGGAGTGGAGGTCAGTGATGGGTTCTTTGGAAATGGTAGGTTGGCGGAGATTGGTCGGTGATTGTGGGCCATAGCCTTCGTTGGGTTCTCTTTTCCTCGATTGCCTCCCTCCCCTATTTGTAGCTGCAGTTTGAGGGAGGAGAGGGGGTGACAGTTGGCGGAAGGGAGGAGAGGGGGCAACAATTGGTGGTGAGGAAGAAGAAGGGGCAACACCCTATATTGTTTGGAGGAGGAAGAAGATGGGATGATGTCATCACTGATGTCATCCCAATTTCATTTCTTTATTTTTTTCCAAGCCCATTAGTGGGCTTCATGAGATGGATTGAGCTGACCTGAAATAAATGAATTAGAAAATGCAATGAAATGGTTTTTTAACCGCAACATGCAATTATGAAAATTATATATATTTTTAAGTTTTTTTTAAATGCAATGTATATGAAAATATGAAATGTGAATTATGATCAAGAAGAGGCAAAAATATGAAAAAAGGCAACTCAAGACTTTGCTCAATTCAGGCATATTGACATGATAAATTGGTGATTCTTCAAAGCTCTAACACCTCCGTGGGAAGTGATCCGTTACACATTCTCGAGCGATATTGACATTCTCTTTAGCGATACCACTGCCTTTTCTCTTATTATCCTCCCCTTACTCTGCCGACAAGGCCCTAAATGTCTGTTTCAGCCATCATTTCGGTGACTAACCGAAACGGAATTTTGGTCGAAATCCGACCGAAATTTCGGTCATTTATGTCATTTTTTACCAGGGCCCTTATATTTAGGTTATTTCGGCAATTTCGGTCGAATTTTGATTTCGACAAGATATCAATATTTGATAGAAATTCAACCAAATTTTTCTGAAATTTGAGGCCATGTGCCAATCTGACCAAAAGCAACAGCACACCTTTCGAAACAAGCAAAGATTTGTAAGCTCCTAATTCTGTAAGAATGTACGCCATAGTCACCGCCTTCTCTCTGATCCTAGTTGGGTTGGAACTCATGAGATGAATCAGAGCTGCTACATTGCTTCAGCCTTAAACAACTAACACAGTCTCCTCCTCCACCTTCATAAGCTGTAGGAGCTCGTTCACAACCCAATGCGTTGCCTCGACATCCCCAATCTGGAGCCTCGCAAGCCTGATCATAGTTGCACGAACCCAACTTGCAATAGCAAGAGAACATATTTTGTGGGTATCTAATCAACCTCTCAATGTGTGTTGAATAAAGAATTATGCGGGTCTTATGTTCCACACAAGGCGGGAACACAATCGCTGGAGCGACCCATAATAACCTTGAATTCAAACAACAACTAACCCACAAATAGATCAAGTAAAGCAAATAAAAAATGCAGAGTTAAAATTTATTATAACTCTACAAAAGATGTGTATAGGACAAGTAATATAGAGGATCAACACGGGGAGCAAAGGAATAGATAAAAAAATTGACAAAAGACAACAATTGTTTTTCTGGTGTTTTTATGAAGATTTTTTTTATTTTTAGAGGGTTTTAAATATTTAATTATTATGGGATTTTTAATTTTATATTTTTGTTTGTTTTTTAATTTTTATTTTCTTTTTATATTTTCAAAATTTTAATTTCCTTTTTAATAAAAAGATATGATTATGTAGAGAAGGTAATAGATAATACATATATATAGAATAGAGAAAAATCAAAAAAATGCCTTAAGCACAATCTTTTTTTTATTTTTTTAAATATTAAAAATGTTTTTGGCATTTTTGATATAATAATAATATTAATAATAATATAAGTAAATATAGATATATAAATAGATGCATTCTTTCGATATTTATAAAATATATTTAGATACTTCAAAAATGGAAAAATAAAATGTTTTTATCTTATTTTATTTTCCACAATTTTCTGATATTTTTATCAGAATTTTTAATATTTTTTAATTTTAATTGAATAAAAGAATGAAAATAGTTACTGAAACTAATAGGCCTATTATTTTGGATTTTAAAATAGCTAAATAGCTCAAAAATTTGCAAAATTGATTTTAAATATAAGAAATGTAATAGAGAAAATTCAGAGACAGAAAACACAAATTTTGAATTTTTAACGATTTTTTATAATTTTTATAGGGTTAAAAGGGTGTTGCTATTTTTTGGTATTTCTTTTGATTTTTAATGATTTTTGGTCTGAAAGTGCAAAATACAATGTAAATAACTCCTATTTTTTTTTAGATTTTTCAAGATATTTTTCTATTCTTAATGGATTTTTAATGCGAACAGGGAATACATGCAATATTTTTGGATATTTATATATAGGAATTTAATTTTAAATACCCTACGAAAAATATATATGATGAAATATGATATAAGGCACTTATATTAAGTTTTCTACAATTTGTAAATGCAAGATGGTATTTTTGATGTAAGGAATAAACGAAAAAAATACATTGCTCGTTGATAACCGAGAAGTTATCGATGGTCGTACGATTTCATAAGGCGAAATCACAGTCGGTACATTGACCATTCAATAAATATCGATTAATCAACAATTAACCCATAATCTAGGTCAAGCAATAACTAGCAAAAAGTGGGGTTAAAATTTATTATTCTCTGCAAAACTTAGTGTACATCAAGTAAGCATGTAGAGGTCAAACCACATAGAGCAAAATTGGTAGCCTACGATTATTGCTAATCAAAGAGTATATATATACAAACATACCCTTCACAGACACGCGCACGCACACACGCACGCACGCACACGCACACACGCACACGTGCATGCACACACATATGCACACACCCACACCCACCCACACACACACACCCACACACACACACACACGCACGCACACGCGCGCACACGCGCACACACGCGCGCACACGCACGCACGTACACGCGCGCACACGCACGCACACGCACGCACGCACGCACGCACACACACACACGCACACACGCACACACACGCACACACACGCAGACCCACACACACGCCCCACACGCCCACACGCCCACACGCACACACACACACACACACGCACACACGCACGCGCACGCGCCCCACACGCACGCATGCACGCACGCACGCGCACGCATACATGCATACACACACACATCCCACACCCCACACGCACACGCGCACACACGCGTACACGCGCACGCGCATGCACACACGCATACGCTCAACGCACGCACGCACGCACGCACACAGGCACACACACATGCACACACACAGGCACACACACACATGCACACACACACACACACACACACACACACACACACACACAGGCACACAAACACACACAGGCACACACACACACACACACAGGCACACACATACATGCACACACACACACACAGGGTAAATGGGGCTTCCCCTTGGAGGGAGCTAACTTGCCTCCCCCACCCCATTTTACCTGATTTATTTTTATTTTTTTTCAAAAATTTCTTCAGTAGAATTTCATCACTATATCCCTATATTATGCAATTAAAGTTTCGTGTGAAACAGAGACTCCTATGACCTCCATCAAGACAATCATTTTTAACGATAACAGAATTGCTAAATCGACCCCATCTTGATGGAGGCCGTAAGAGTCTCTATTTCGTACGAAATTTTAATGACATAATATAAGGATATATTGATGAAAATCCACGAAAGAAATTTTCAAAAAATAAAAATAAAAAATCAGACGAAATAAGGCGGGGGAGCTAAGTTAGCTCACCCCATAGGGGCAGCCCGATTTTACCCATATATGTGTGTGTGTGTGTATGCGTGGGTTTTACATTTTATATATTTTTTAATATATTTTTTAATTTATATATACTATAAGGATATTAAATAGATATATTATTAATATATTTTTGTATTTTAATTTTATATTTTTTATATTTTTCTTTAATATATAATATACTATATAAGGCTATATGTATGCCATATAGTGTAATATATACAGAAATGAAGTGTTTTGTGTTTTATATATTTCTATAATGTTTTTATGATTTTATAGAATTTTTGCTAATTTTTATGCATTTTTAAAGTTAAAAAACATCCCAAATCAGGGATTAATTAATGGATCGAAATTGAAATGAAGACTAAAAATAGTGAAACATCTCCAAAATTCTTCAAATCAATTTTATTAGACAACCAATAATATAAATAAAATATAGAAATAAGAAAACATATTTTTGGATTTTTTGTTGATTTGTAATATTTTTTCTTGGATTTTGGAGTTTTTTAATTTTTAGTCTTTTCCTTTTTCTATTTTTAGGGATTTTTGGTCTAGAGGAAAAATATTATAATAGATAACATATAAAATTTTTGGATTTTTTCAAAAAATTTTCTATTTTTTGGTATTTTAAAATACAATCAAGAACATAAACATGCTCATTTAATTTTTAATAAATATTTAAAATGCCCAAAATATTTGAATAAAAATAGGGCATGAAACACATGTTAGCAGACATTTAACCCTATTTTTGCATAATTTTTAGAGCATGGGTGTTGATTTTAATAAAGAAATCCAAGCATAAAAAATACATGAATTGGGAAGGGTATATTTGCAAATAAAATCGACATCAGGATCATACATGCAATCCTAAAAATATACAACGTACATTAAAATTTAATGGACTCAAATTAAATACAAAACTTGCAGTGGTACTCCTACAATTACGCCACCTCACGTGGGATGATACGTGAGGTGACGTGGACTTGACCCATGTGAAATTAACAATAAATGCAATGTGCGATTAGCAAAATGTCCACATTTTTTTACACTATATATTTTTTTTACAAGACTAATTAATAAGACTAAGTATGCAATATACATGTGGCATCATCCGCGTTGTTGATACCCCTTCGCATCTCGACGTCTGAGATTAGATCACAGGCTGCAATCGAACGGTCTGAGCTCGGGAGGATCTAACGTCTTTGGTGCAATCTGTAGCGCGGGGCTCCATCCAACGGTGCAGGGTCCTTCTCCAAGAACAGGGAAGAACACGAGCATGTTCTTACTTATTCCGTAGATTCCTCAAGCTCCGAGGTTGCTCCTGCGATGCTGAGGTTCTATCCACATTCCTACTGCTGATCCACGTCTAATGGTACCTTTCACAAGGTCCAGGATCCTACGATGAGTCCTGGCAAGTCGGTGGAGCTCCGGGCACTTGGAGAGTCAATCTTGGAGTCGATTTGCCCCCAATAGGGGCATGTTCAACCTGGGACCTGCAAGGGGGTACTGCTAGGTCCGAGACGATGAAGCTCAACCCATTTTGAAGTTGATCTGCATAGGAATGGAGGTGGGTGGCGAAGGTCCATTGAGCAACAGAGTGGGGCCTTCGATTCAAGGATCAAGGGTCAATCCGATTGGTTGGATGGTCGGCTCAGATAAAGAAGGTGCAGAGGGAGATAATGGGCGTGATGAGGGGGTCGGAGATAGGTCAGATCACAATGAAATCAGGGCGGAGCTTGAGAGCTCCAGTGAGGGGCTAGGGTTATTCTACGCTAAACGACTAATTAAAACTCGAAACTAAAGACTGGTAATGAAATACATGAATTAAATCTACATAAAACAAGAAAGAAAACATCTCTTATACCTGAGAGGGGGCTCAGGGAGCAGGACGGTCGGAGCTCACCGTGGGCTGCCTCTTCAACTTGCTCCAACATAATCGAACTGCAGGAAAGGCTCAGCTGTCACGTGACCTCCTCACACGAACGCCTAGACTCGATCAAGGGCTCCAGGAGGGATCAAGAAGGGAAGGAGGACCCGTCGGTTTATTTATAGACAAGGACTTGTGGCTGACTTTGATGTGAATTATCGCTACGCTCGAGGAAGATCAGAAGGATATGAAGATCCGGTGTGATAGAAGATCATGATGGGAATGGGATCCATGAAGAGCTCGAGGTCGAAAGAGCAACAAGGCGGCCTAGAAAAATCGAAGAAGGCATGTCGCTCGAGACTTCTGACAGAAGTCAAACGAAAGATTGGGAGTTGAATGAGGTCAACAATCCTTGAAAGCCCATTGCGCCATGTCAGCCCGCTAGAGGAAAAAAGAGCTCCCTTTATTCGAAAAATAATTATTAAAAATAGTTAATGATTTTATTAATTTTTAAGTATAAAACAATTTTTTTATTATTTTATGTAGTATTTTAATATAAAGTTTTTATTTTTTTGGTGTTATTTCCTACAAGTTAATTTTAAGGGGTGTATTTATATGTATATTCATCTATGTTTTGTATATTTTATTTTTATTTTGTATTTTTGATTCTATTATTTTTATGCCATTATTTTATATATTTACAACTTATTTTTAAATGTACAAATATATTTTTATTATATTTTTCTGATGTTATTTGTATTCTTGAATATATAGGGGGTATAAATTATACAGGTGTAGGTACATGTATTTTATCTATGTATTTTTGTACATTATTTTATTTTTATGCTTTCTTTATGGTTTTATTATAGTTTTAATATGTACATATACTATAAATAATATTTACAAAATTATAACAATGTAAAATTTTAAAAATAATAAAGAATAAATAAAAAGGAATGTTTTATTTAGGTATATAGTACAATAGGGGTCCAAAACCCAACTTTTGTATATTAACTCCAAGAAATATGAAATATCAGCTTATTAACAGTTATATGACATTAGAGGTGATTCTGATACATCTTGAGTTCTTATTTGAGATAAATGAGTATGGGAAGTTTGGGTTTTAGCTTTTTATTCTATGTATAGAAAGTACATTATATATTGTTTTTTCATGAAATCAATTTTATATTTTTCTATATATTATTATGTGCAACTTTCATGTACAATGCTTCTTTATTAGAGGTATAAAAAGTGGAAAATAAAATCGGTCCTAAGAATGCATAAATGGTAAATGAATAAATGGGATTTTTATTGCCTTATTGACCCTTATCTCCCCCTACTTTATTCCTTATCGACCCAGTCATCAAGATGCCTAGGTCTCGGGGTTGAGGATCATAAAATACCTTTGATCTTTTATTCTTTTTCTTTTCTTTATTCTATAATTTTGGCATTAAAAATATTGTTTTATACACAATAATTTGAATAAATAATGAATGTTAATATGCACAAAATAATTCCATATACATACATTAGCTAGGATTTTTAAGGCCAAAATGATAGAATAAAGGTGATGAAATGGAGATTCATCACCCCCTATACTTGTCTTTGCTGGTCCCTTGCAAACACTTATGCAATAAGTGTAGAAAATAAAAACAAAGAAAAGAAAAAGAAAGAAAGTGGATTAAATATAATTTTTAAACTTGTCTTCACAAAATCATAGTTTGGAGCTTAAGTCGGACCTTTGGAGTTTTAGTGCGGTCGAAACCTTATTGGGAATCAGATTTGAAACACAACGGCCTTCGAGACTCAAAAAACTCTGCTCAAGTTTCCTCAATAGCTATGTCAGAATACTTCAACTCATACACAAACCCTTACGACTATGAATCTTACTTGTACAATGTATGTGATGGTGACTCCCCTCAACTGAAATGACAAAGAGACTGACTTCTCCAACATGACAACCCAACGATTCCCCAATCCAGCAACTCTTTCATCGAGGAGTGGGGTATTCCCTTCTAAGTTCAAGTGGCAACCAACTCGAGAGGAGGGGGTGAAGAGAAGGATGGACGGTAGCCAGTGTAGCTACCTATCCTAGGATACTTGACCAGTGTAGCCAGGTCACCCAACTGCATGCTCACATGATATGGCTTTGAAACTCAAGCTTGCTTATTGACTGTACAAATATATACACTCCAATAGGCATTTTATTTTCAATTAGACCTGTCTACTTTTTTGGAGTTTTAACTTGTTAACTTTTTTTGAAATAGTATACACAACAACATTTACATAAGGAATTTTCCTCTTGAGCTAGTAGACTATCCCTATTTGAAGCATTATTGCACCCCACACTCTCCTTTCTTTAGATGTCTCTGCTACTGGACAAGTTCGGTTGCACTTCCCTCCCTAAACGAGGACAAATGTTTCCACTTGTGTGCGTCTCATACCGACAAATCCAATCCCTTCACCACTCCAACTACGTTGAGCCAAGTGAAAGGTGCATGTGTCCAAGTTAGGTCATTATCAACAAGAGTCATACGTGTGCTCCAAAATACTCTACTTAGACAGTTAAAAATCCATTGAATCAAGTCTCGTGATTTTCAAAGAATTAAGTCAACCAGACCTAAAGTACCTCAATTCCAGTTCCTATAAGGTTCCTGTGATTAGGTAGATTTAAAGTCCAACCAATATCTAATCTTCATATTTTACTTAGACTTGTTCAATTATCAAGCTTAATTCAAAAAATGTGAATGTTATGCACATGCTATGTACAATGCAGAAAATATTTTTATGATGCAATTTTTAAAGTTTTGAACTTTTTATGGATGCTCGAAAAAGAGTTTGCGAATATTTATGCAATTTTTTGAAAATGTTTTTTGCAAATGTTTTTGAATTTTTCAAAATAAAAGATTTTTAGAATAAAACTAGGTACAAATATTTACACGGGGATGCATCTTATTATTTACAAGAGTTGGATTTTTAAGGATTTACAAGGGAGATGTGATTATTAATATACAATTGATAAAGAATTTTGATATGGTGTATATGTTCCTCAAACTTATTTGAAAATGATTTATAAAAAACTTCGAAAACTATAGTCCAAAATATTTTTTGCAAATAATTTTTAAAAATATTTACAAGCATTTGAAAATATTTTGCAAAGGTTTTTCAAATAGTATATATAGATTTTTCAAATATTTTTTGCAACCATTTTCAATATCATTTGCAAATAGTTTTTCAGAACATTTTTATTTCACACAATAAAAAGAACTTTTTACAAGCAACATATTTCTACAAAGGTTGAAAATATTTTGCAAAATAGTTTTCAAACAGTTTGTAAAAGATTTTTCAAACAAATTTTCAAACTATTTTTTAAACATTTTACAAAATATTTTTACCTGATTTATTAATCACTATATACAAAATAGTTTGAGGAATAATACACATCTTTTTATCAAGTAATTTAATGGGATTGTATATGTTTGTATATGAATAGTGATTTAGCCATACTTATTAAAATATGAAAGCAAGAGTTATGGCTAAGGTATATACAAAATATATATGACCTCCCTATATTTAGCTTGAGTTATGTCCTCATAGATCAGAGAGAAAAAGAGAAGGAATAACTCATACTAAGTATAGAAAAGCTTAAAGAAGAAATGAATGAACGGGTAAATAAATGAATGAGTAGTCAACCGTCCTTCCCTATATTTAAGATGAAATAACCCTAAGTATAGCTGACCGTACACAATGTAAGAAGGGTCAAGGGTGGAAATGAACAAATCACAACTCGGACTGTCTCCCCCTATACTTAGGGTAAGATATCCCTAAGTATAGATAAGAAGAGGAGATAGTGGAGGGGAAAGAATGAAAAAACTTGAGGTTCACACCCCCTATACTTAGGACAAAGTACGCCCTAAGTATAGAAGTCTGACAAAAAGGGGAAACACACACATTTTTTTGTTAGATAATGAATTTTGAAAATGAAAAGAAGAAAAGAAGAAAAATATGAAAACTTAAAGGAAGAGTTTTTGAGTGACATTATCTGAATCTTGTGATGGTGCTACGGTTGTGGATGCTCCTTCAGTGCATATTACTTGGACAGAGTCGACAATGACTAGGAAAGTGTCATGCTCGAGATAAGGCTTCAATAGTTGACCGTTGACGACAAATGGTTGTGCGTCATGAGACAATTCTGATATCACAATTCTTCCATTGTCATGCACTTCTTGAACTCTGAATGTCCCTGTCCATTTACTCTTTAATTTGCTCAGGAATATCTTTAACTTTGCATTAAATAGCCACACTTTCTGTCTAGTCTAGAAGGTCTTTCGTCTAATGTGCTGACCATGCCAACATTTAACTTTTTCCTTGTACATCAATGTGTTATCATAGGCATAGTCTCAGAATTTCAGGAGCTTGTTCAGATCCTCTTTTCTTTTCCGACCGCCTTGTTGTGAGTCAAAGTTACAAATGTTGACTGCCCATAATGATCTATGAATCAGCTCCACTAGCAGATGGCATGGCTTTCCATATTTAAGACGGTAGGGCGACATGTACAACAGGGACTTGTAAGTAGTTCTGTATGCCCAAAGGACTGAGTCCAAGAGCTGGGACCAAATTTTCCTGTCCGGATTGACAAGGCTTGTGGAGGATCATCTTGATTTCTCTGTTTGATTATTCAACCATGCCGTTGATCTGAGGATGGTAAGAAAACGCGACTCGATGCTCGATGCGTATTCCTTCATTAAATTCTTGACGTCTCTTTTGATGAAGTGACTACCCCTGTCTTATATCAGTATCTTCAAAATCCCATACTACCAGTTGATGTTCTTTTTCAGAAAGCGACAAATTTTACGACTGTCAGCGGTGCGAGCAGGGATAGATTCAACCCAGCTACTTACATAATCAACGACAAGATGGATGTGCTCGTATCCCTGACTACTGGGAAATGATTCCATGAAATCGATGCCCCAAGCATCAAATACGTCTGCAATCTGAATGATCTTCAGGGGCATTGAATCTTTAGTTGTAAGGGCAGCTTTTAATCTTTGATAGTCAGTGCAACACTTGACATATGCTACATCATCCTTAAATAGTGTAGGCTACTTGAGGCCACACTACAATACTTTCGCTGTCGTTCTATCCCCAGAGTAGTGCCCACCAGATTCGAGCGAATGGCAGTACTTGAGGACACTATGATGCTCCTCATGAGGGATACACCTATGACAAATGCAGTCTGCTCCTTCCCTGAATAAGAGAGGATCTTCTCATTGGTAGAAATGGATATTTGACAAGAATTTGTCCTTCTGTATCTTCGTACAATCTTGTGGATTTACACCTGAGATGAGGTAGTTTGCAATATAGGCATACTAAGGGAGTGAATCCACGACCATAATCGACTCGTCAGGGAATGTATCTGTAATGGGTGCATTGCTCAGTGGAGGTTCTTGCTGCTCAATTTTGGAGAGGTGATCTGTTACCATATTATGAACCCCAGACTTGTCCTTAATCTCCAAATCAAACTCTTGGAGGAAAAGGATCCATCTGATCAATCTAGACTTGGCATCCTTCTTCTGTTGTAAATATCTGACAGCAAAGTGGTCATTATGGATAGTGACTTTAGATCCAAGCAAATAGGATATTAACTTCTCAAGGGTGAATACCACATCCAATAATTCTTTCTCTGTCACAGTGCAATTTATTTGAGCTTCATCTAGTGTTTTGTTGGCATAGTGAATGGCATAGGATGCCTTGTCTTTCTTCTATCCTAGAAAAACCTGAACTGTAAAAATCTGATGCATCCATCATGATCTCAAAAGGAAGAGATTAATTTGGCAGCTGTAGGACTGGAGCTTGAGTGATTAGCTCCTTCAACTGATTAAATGAAAGGAGAACTTACTGATCAACATTAAGCTCGATCTCCTTGCACAACAATTCAGTGAGAGGTCGGACGATGCGGCTGAAGCCACAAGTGAATCGCTTGTAAAATCCATCATGCACCAAATATGATCTTATGTTTTTGACTGTATGATGTGGCTCTAGATTGGTAATCACATCTACCTTTACCGAGTCGACTTCCATGCCACGCTTGGAAATGACGTGACCCAACACGATCCCCTCTGTGGCCATGAAGTAGCTCTTTTCCCATGATAACACCAGATTGACTTCACGATATTTTTGAAGTACTCTGTCCAGGTGCTCAAAACAAGAATCGAAGCTGTCACCGTAGACAGAGAAATTGTCCATAAACACCTCAAGAAAACTGCCTACCATCTCGGCAAAAACTGCAAGCATGCATCTCTGGAATGTCGCTAGTGCGTTGCACATTCCAAAGGGCATTCTTCTAAAAGCATAGGTACCGAACGAACAAGCGAAGGTAGTCTTTTTTTGATCCTCAGGGATGATTGCCACTTGGTTGTACCTGGAGTACCCATCCAGAAAGCATAAGAACTCCTTGTTGGCCAGTCTTTCCAACACTTGATCAATGAACAACAAGGACAAGTGGTCCTTCTTGGTTGCTGCATTAAGACGGTAGTAGTCAACACATACACGAAAAGATGTAGGTACCTGAGTAGAGATATCCTCTCCTCTATCATTTATAACCATGGTGAGCCCTGATTTCTTCAGAACTATATGTAGTGGGCTCACCCATTTTGAATCGGAGATGGGATAAATGAAGCCCGTGTCACACCATTTCATTATTTCTTTCATGACGACATCTCACAGATTTGAGTTTGGTTGTCTTTGGAATTCTCGGGATGGCTTGACATCTTCCAAATAAATATGGTGTGAGTACAGAGTAGGATTCATCCCACGAAGGTCTGAGACGTGCCACCCAAGTGCCTTGCAATTTTTCTCGAGTAACTCAAAGTCGAGATTCTTGATCCGAGGTCAGCCTGATGCTGATGATGATCGGATACATGTTCTCTACACTTGCAAGGAAAGCATACTTAAGGCCTGCCAGAAGTGGCTTTAATTCAGGTTGTGATCTAGCCTTCTTCTCGGTCACTTCGGAAACTGTGCTGGTTGGGGGATGATCTGTCTGAGTCTGGGAGGAAGTCCTGCTCACCTCAGTCGGTTGTTATTCAACTGACAATGTGCTGAATAGATCTGCAATGAATTCATCGTGTTCGGGTTGGAATGAAACATCAAAGTCGAAGAGATGTATCATCAAATTTGATTCTGTCTCCCATGTGCCATTGGAGCTTGTGTCGACTGTGCTTTCTCAGACATCCTCGGGAGAGAGGATTTCTAGGGTCCAAGTGTCATTCAAAGAGAGGTGTGTATCTTGTATCTCTGCAATGAAATCACAGTCTGTTTCAGGTGGCGTTGCATGACTTTCATCAGACACAACTTTAGGCTCACTGACCATGTATATTTTATTCTGTGATTGCTCGAGCTGAACATGATCTTGCCAGACCCGTAGTCAACTCTGGCCTCTGCAGTATGTAGGAATGAGCGTCCAAGGATAATGGGGGTCTGGAGTAAGGGTGCAGGAGAGTCCATATCTAGGACCACAAAATCGATGGGAATTGCATATCATGTACCTTTACCACAACATTCTCCAACAAACCTCGGGGTCATTTGACGGATTGATCCACGAACTGTAAGATCATGCATGTTTGCTTCAATGGACCCAGCCTGAATTCTTGCAGTAATGAAGAGGGCAAGAGGTTGATGGAAGAACCACTATCAAGAAGTGTCCACTTGTAGGCTTGATCAAATATCTCGCATCTGATCAAAGGTACTCCTTTGTCTAGCTTCTTTTAAGGGAGATTGCTGATGGCTGTGACTGTTGCCATGGTGAGGACATGCTTCTCTACCTGCCAGCGTCTGTTGTTGCATGTTGACCGACGCTTGTTTGTACATGCCTCCTTCAACCCTTACTTCACAGCGGGCATGTATTCCATGGCTTTCATCAATGGCATCTCAATAGTCAAATTATTAAGAATATACACAACTCTAGGATCAGATAATGTATTTTTTCTGTTAATTTTTTTGGATTTTTCTAATGCATCAGGAAAAGGAATATTTACGTTACTGAAATTAAAAGAAGTATTCTTATTTACAACAAGATTCCTGTCCACAAAATTTTGTACATCTGGATCACAGAATGGTGTACAAGCTGGAAGTAAAGATTCTGCTACTAGTTTACAAACAAAAGGTGTTTCTGTGCTCCATTGGCTGAAGTAGGATCGGCTACGGCTGGCGGCTCCTCCGTGGCTGGCGCGGCTTCACGTCGACTGTGAACATCTTTTTAGTCTTTTTGAATTTTCTGATTTTTTTGTTTTTGTTGGTGGAAGTGGAGATGGGTGGCAGTTGGCATGGCTCCTCCTTCTTCTTCTTCTTCCTCACCCGAACGTGTAGCTGGCGCAGCTGATGCAGAAGATGACGATTTGAAAAACCCGATGATCGCCATCATTGTATTGAATTAATGTTCGAATTTCATTGTAGGTAGGAAATTTAGGATTGATCAAAAACCACTTAATTAATTTTTTAATTACAAGCAAGTGGTCAATTTTTTTTACTTGGGCAAGCCCAAGGTCGAACTCAAGGAGGCCACTATCTCCTTAGATTTATTTTTAGTCGATCTAGATGCTAGGTTTTCAGGGAAATATTTTTTTGGTATTTTTAAATGCAATAAATGATTGACATGCAATTAGGTGAAGTTCAAGAGTTAAAATGCAAAATTTGATCAATTCAAGTCCAAAAATTCTCAAACTTAGCCAGAAGTTGAATAATGATCAAATTAAACTACTACATTTTTTAAAGTTTTCTGACAAAATATAATTTTTTTACTGAAAATAGAGTAGTTGTTAGCATTTAATTCCTAATAAATCCACTAAATCAAATTTATCCAATGACCGATTTATCTCAAAATGATAATTTAATTCAAAATCCAGGAGAGTGGGAATTTTGCAAAATAAGATGTTTGAATTTATTTAAAAATCAATTATAGAAATCACTCAATAATTTGTTTTATGCGCAAGACACATCTATTTTTGATGAAGTGTGGATAGAAAATAAATCATATTTCAAAGCATCATTTCCAATTTTTTACAATTTTTGGAGCAACGCGAGTTAAACATGAACTTAAGACTACAAATTGGGTAAAATATACAAGTTTTCACTAAAAATATTTTAATTAATTACCCAAATCTCACAAAATCCAAATAAATATCCAAATAATAGAGAATAAGTTTCTTAATAAAATGGCATTTTCATTAAATAAAATGATGCAAAAAAGACATCCGAATTAACGTGCAAACATAGCGGTATCTATGCAATTTTAGAAAATAAAAATGAAATTGCAAACTGTGGACATGGGCACTTTTGTAAATACGAAAATGTATGGGGAATACAATACAATTTTCATGTAAAAACCTTCTTTAAACGTGGTTCCAATCCCATGCTAGGGCACAAGACGTAGGGTAGCAGCATGGGCGGGGAAGGCAGTCGAGGGCACGAGCGGCGACACAGCTGGGGGATGGGAGGCTGCACGACTGCGATGTAGCTAGGAGGTGGTACGGCAGCTGGCGGGGCGCCGCACGGTGCTGCAAAAGGGGCGGAGTCGGTGGTTGGTCGCGGAGTCACGACGGTGGTAGATGGCCGCGATGGTCCACGTAAGGACTAGAAGGGGTGCAGTTGCAGGTGGAGGATGCTGGCGAGGGAGGCGAGAAGCATCCAAGAAGTGGACTGGGTAGAGCTGGCGGAGCCATGGAGGGCCACACATCGGCGCACTGAGGACAACGGTACATGGGAGACCTGTGGGCTGGGGCGAGCAGGAGGGCTGGTGGCCTGGAGGGCAAGCCAACGTAGATGGGAGGCGCAATGGCCGCACAGAGGAAGCGGCTGGCAGCCAGGAAGGCGGGGAAGCGACTTGCCTTGCCTTTAATTTTTTGTTTTGATTTTATATTAATTAGTTTTTTTGGTTTTTTACAGGGAATAAAAATTGGAAATGGTTGTGATGATGATGGTGGGTGGTAAAAAATGGAGAGGGAATGTTGGTGAAGGTAGATAATGAGGATGAAGGTGATTTAGTGCTGATGTGGTGGTGGTGTGAGTGGAACAATAAGAAAAAAGGAGTGTTAGATAAAAAATTAAGATAAAGTGAAGGATAGAGATACTTACCTGTGGTGGATTGCTTGATTTTTGGAGGAGCTATGCTGCAACTCTGATTATCGCCTCGAGCGGTGTGGCGGATGCCTCGTGAAGCTAAGCGAGCTTGATCGGAAGCTTGTGACACGATAATGGTGATGTCACGGATCTCGTCTTTGAGGTTGTCGTCGCTCAACTTGTCTCCTACAATTGTCACCTAAAGGTTAAAGGGGCTCGACCTCTATTCTCTCCAAATGGAAGATGCTTTGCGATGGGGGTAGAGGAGCTCCTTTTAAAGGAGGTTGGCGAGTGGGCGAGAGGGCGGAGTTGGTTGCATGCAGCGGGTCCTTTGGATGGACGGTTGTGCTCCGTTGCGAAGAGCAGAGGCATGGGTTGATCAGAAGAGAGACAGAGATGGAGGGCGATGACATCATGGGGTTGCAGGAGGGAGTTTCTCACGATGCGGGCACATGTTGTTGTTGCGCGGGCCATAAGGGAGTGGGAGGCGGGAGAAGAAGCACCAACAGTTGTGCAGGTGCGTGCAAGGGGTGGAGGTGCAAGGATCGTGTGCAGGCGGTTGCCGTATCGTCGCGCGAGGTGGAGGAAGCCCTACCATGAAGGGCAGAGTGCGGGTGTGCGGAGGAAGGAGTGAAGGGGAACAGGGGAGGGGTGGCCACGTGGCATGCCCTGGGGCTGCCACGTGGTGAAAATAATAAAAATTAAAACAAAACTAATTAATTAATAATAAATAAATAATAAATTATTATAATAAAATAATTAAAATAAAATATAATAATTAAAAATTAAATAAATAATAATTGAAGTAATAAATAAAAATATGGGTAACACGTGGCGACTCCAGGAGCTGCCATGTGTCTCTCCTAGAAAAATCACAACTTAAATATAAATAAAAATAAAAAGAAATAAAAAAGGAGTCAAATGAAAAGTGATCAACATAAAAGTTGCTCGTCTCGACGAGATATACACCTTTTGTGAAGAATTGAAAATCAAAATAAGTCATATATACAAAGTGTATTTTTTGGTGGTATCTTATAGGTATAAAATACCGTTTTTTAATGTTTTGTAATTCTTTTGTTATTCTTAAATAAGACAGAAGCCAAAATAAAATAGAGAAATTATGTAATAAATATTTACAAGTTAATCTATTTTTTGGATTTTTAATAATTAAGAAAATAAAAAGATAAAATGAAGGGTATTTTAATCAATATGTACAATAGACAATAGGGGCCCAAAATCTAAGTTTCACATACAACTTCGATTTTTATGCAATTGGTCTTGTTTTAAAGTTCTTTGAATGTATATACTAAATGTGAGTAGACCTAAATCAGACATCGTATGAGAGAGATATGCTCATTTTAAGATTCTTAATCTCTATCTAGGGCTCGGGTTTTATCGGTTGATTTTACAAGTTAGTATTTTTTTGATATTTTTTCTTTATTAGTGTTAGGAATATATACATTATAGAGCTGATTTTATTGGATTTGGAGTTAGTATAAAATAAATACAAATAGGAGAAATATGATAATATACAGGTGATTATGTACAAGTGAATTTGGCTTCTTATTTAATGCACATATGAATGCTAATATGCGAACATTATTTCTAAATGCATGAATATGAGTAATGCATAATAAATGGAAATATGCAGCTGATTGCTCGAGAGCAAAGCTCTATTTTCAACTTTTAGAGTGATGGATCACAGATTCATCAACACCTGTCGAAGCCTTATTCTTCCCTCGGTTTGTGACAGATGGAGGCAACGTCCTACCGCTCCTAAGAGTAACAACATTAGATAAAACAAAATCATGACTATCTGACTCGACAAACACAGACGGGACATCACATTCTACCTGCTCTTTTCTTTTAAAATTATTAGGGTTAGCTTCGACCTGCGCCAGAGTGAGAGTTTTGGTGGCGGTCAAGTCGTCAAGCTTCTTCATCATTTCTACTAGACCCTTCACAAGTTGGGCCAAGCAGTCCAGGGTCGGGTTCACTAGAATCGCCTCAAAAGTTTCAGCATGCAGACCACGCTGTTGCTGACTATTGGGGGGCTGTGGCTGGGATGTTTGATGGTGTTGTGGAGGAGGAGGAAGCTCATATTATTAATACGGAGGAGGGGGATACTATTGTTGACTAGCCGCGTACTAATGATACGGCTGCTGATGGCGGTACTACACTGGGGTTAAAAGGACTGTCTCTAGCTACCTTGATACTGTGGAGACTGTGATTCTGAACTGAGGCTGAGGCTAATGGACTGCCCGTAACGACAACCCTGAGGTTGGTGGTAAGGCCAATTGACCGATGGCTGACCCTGGTGTTGCTCCGCAGGATGGGTCAGTTGCGCATCATTACTCCATACACTATTGACTTCCTGAATCAATGGTGGAGGTGGAAATGCTGGATCCGAAGGAGGAAGGAAGTCTGGCTGGTAAACCACCATCTGCTATTGCGGCGGGCCCTGCTCGAGAGTCTACACGTAATATATGTGCTGGATGGCCCATGGCTGCTGACTCGACTGAGGTTGATGTTGTGGTGATGGATCATCTTTCTTCTCAACAGGAGTCTCGGAAGATGGCGTCACCGACTGAACAACACTGATGGTGCTCTCCAACAGTTCCAATTGCTTGGTGATATGGTCCAACTTATCTAGGTTTTGAGTCTTTTGTTCGATCACATCGTGCTTCTCAAGATCTTGTGACCGCTTCTCAATGATATCGATTTTTGAAAGATGGACCCCACTGATACTGAGGTTGGAGATCTCATCTTTCTCTACCTCCGGGGCTGCTGCCATATGCACTGCTTTTGGAGGACCTGTAGCTATCTCTGATATGTGCGTGATGAAGATAGGGCAGCCTCTCCTTTGGCAATTTCTTCGAAAATTTTCCATGTACCACATCTTCATCCTTGTTGAAATGAGATCATCCACATGCAGCATCTACTAGCCTTTGGCTTTCTACATTTAGGCCCCCAAAAAAGTGTTGGACCAGGCTGGTCTTCGGTATCTCATGATAGGGACACATCTCCTGCAGGTCTATGAATCGCTCCCAGGCTTCATGAATAGACTCGTGGGTATCCTGGGAGAAGTTGCTAATCCTGGCCTGCATCTGGTTGAGCCGACCGAGAGGGTAGAACTTGTAAAGGAACATGGATTTAAGTTCCTTCTAGGTTGTCACAACCTTTCCCAGATGATTGACCCAGTATAGGGCCTTGTCTTGGTGGCTGAAGGGGAACACCATCATCTTCACTAAATCCAACAGAATGTTGGGGTAGTGGGTAGTTCGACAGATGCGTGAAAACTGCTGCAAGTGGATGTACGTCTCCTCATTTGTGTTCCCATGGAATGATGGTACAAGAGCAAGGAACTGCGCCTTGAGCTCAAAATGAGCGTGTACCAATGGGAGGAACTGCGCCTTGAGCTCAAAATGAGCGTGTACCAATGGGATGTGGATCCACTCGGTCATCTGGCTGTCTCCATGGTTATATGTCTCTTTCAGTGTGGGTTTCTACCTTTCACATTCCGATTCTTCTCGTCAGGGTCATCACGGGGTCTGTCTCCTCCTCCTCCTCCTGGTCTATTTCGTGGATCGTTCAGTATGTCCTAAAATGCAGTCTGGACGAGAGCCTGCTCTATCAACTACTGCTGTATGGCATGTATGGAAGCCAACAACTAGGTATTGACTTGATTCTGGTCCGGTCTCTTACCTGACTCCATCTGTGGAGGATGCTGTCATTTCCATTTTCCCTGAGGTGCCATCTATGGGTCTAAATCAGAGGAGATGAATTATGTATTGGTATCCAGGACTTGGGCTGGCTTCTATCTGAAATGTGAAAGAATCCCAATGAGGCAACTTGAAATTGAATCCCAGCTGCTAAGATGAATATGAAATTAGGGTCAATCCCAGATTGTTGTGAATGGAGAAAAGATGTAGACAGAAATCGAGTCCCATTCACAATGACAGATGTGGGATAAGAGTGATCTCGATTTATTGTGTGGTCAAAGGATGTGGAAATAAGATGAGGAATCTGGAGATCGGCCCGTAAGGTCCGAATCAGATTCTCAGGAATCACCTTGAATTATTGACGATGTTGAGTCTATGGAATCTATGTGAGCATCGGTGGGATCCCGACTAAACCATCCATGGATCGCCATCATGGAGGAAAAAGGAGATCGATACAGAGGAAAGATACATTGGTCAACGAGGAATAAATAGGAGTGTAAAATAGTAGAAAGGCTCTAACTGAGTGGGGGTTCAAAAAGGAAGACACATATGACAAAATTTACGCAAATGTGCGGGACTTTATTTTTGAACCTTAATCGAGATCCATAAAAACACAATACAAAATTGGGTTCACCAACTCACGCTTTGTGAAGCCGTAAAGAATCGGCTATTTATTATCTTTTCATTTTTAGAGTTGTTATTTTCAGGCATATCTTCTAACAAGTCCTTAGCACGCTAACCGTATAGGAGAAAGAGTACTACCATAAAATTGTCTTGTACTTGTCCCACTCCTTTGTAACATGTAGTCTACACTTTTTGAGGTCTTTGTAACCCTTCCTGGATCCCTATTCAGCCAAAGAGATAGAGAGAGGAAGCTGATAGGTGAAACCACTACTTCAGTCCTCGCTTGCAACAGAATCACCCGTGAGCATGCAAGGACCTACTCAGATGCAAACCGTTGAGACAGACACACCCGTGAGGGCATGGCCTAAGCTCAGTACTTCAGACCATGTCGATGTTCCACACAAGGCGGGAACACCATCGCTGATGAGGCCCTACTCGGTCACTTACGATAGAAGCGCCATTACTTCAGAAATGCAGGTGATACACAAGGTAGTTACAGATTGGGTTTTCGCTCTAATCCTTAGCGGGTCATGCCTCGCTCATGGGAGGTGTTTTGGTCCTGTCCTAATGCACCTGGAAACAATGAGGAATTTATGAACCCAATACAATGAAGTCCATTAAATATTTTAATTAAGGTTAAAGTTTATTTAGCAGTCCCCTTGTTTTAAAATTTTAGATTTTCATTTTTCGGGCATTTTGCATATAAGCACCTAACGATTTTGTAGATTTTCATTTAAGTCCTAAGTGCTCAAAATCATAGGGAGATAGCGAAAAAGCCGTGCAAGTCAATTCGATGATGGAAATCTCACCATTGAATCTAATGATGCATGCTGAGTTAGAGGACTTACAGTGCTTCCCAACTCTCTCCATGCGGTATGCAAAACAAAAATTTTAAACCTATATATATGGCGGTGTGCAATTGATAAAATCACCCTAAACAATATCTGCTATTAATCGTGAAGAACCATATGTTAATTATTTAGAAATGAGACCAAGATTTCGATCTTCGATGCCACTCGGTGCTCGCCACAATGGGTCCTGCACGCACTGTATGCTACCTCTATCAGCACGTCGTCTCAAGTCCAAATAACTAACATTTATTAGTTTGACTTTAGATCCAAACGTAAGAGACTATAGGAACCTGCATTCTTGTTAAGGTTTGGACCTAATTACGGAGACATGCAACCTAAGTCTAGGGGCTCCATGCACACAAAACAAATGAAAATAAGGCGGAAAACTCAAAACAACAGTAAAGTAAAAGAAGGCGATGAAACACGGAAAACTACGACGAGGCCACTAGGTGAACAGACACACGGGCATTGGACAACATTGTGGAGAGTAGTATCCAAATTATTATAAATTATAAATAAATGTCTCTCTCTCCCGCCAATAAATAAATCTAATTATTTTCTATGCTAGATACTTTCTCCTTGGTTCTCTTGCTGCCTCTCCAACTAGTCAAAGGGTGAAGACCAGTGTCCATCAAGCTTGGCTGCATCAGCCTCCTAATAAGCCGTCCTCGCATAGCGGGCCCTCGCAACAAATTCACAAAGAGATATATATTAGCATATGTAATCAAATAAAGTTATCAAGATAAATTATGCACAAATAATAAATGAATAAATATGCACAAGAATGAATAACAAATTGAATCAATAAATCAATAGGTGAATAAGTAAATGTACATAAAAAATAGGCTACACACATTGCTCCCCAACAACGACGCCATTTGATAACTGAGAAATTATTGATGGTCGTACGATATCACAAGGTAAAACCGCAGTCGGTGCATTGACTATTTAATAAATACCGATAAATAAACAATTAACCCACAATCTAGGTCTAGCAATAAATAGCAAAAAGTAGGGTTAACATATATTATTCTCTACAAAACTAAGTGTACAACAAGTAAGCATGTGGAGGTTGAATCACAAAGAGAAAATGATAGCCTACAATATTGCTGATTAAAGTGTATTATGTACAAACAAGTCCTTCTCATATATATATATAAATATTTGTGGGGTTCTAATTATATATATATTTTTATTTATATATACTATAAGTATATTAAATAAATAAAAATATATATATTTTAATTTTCTGATTTATATTTTTTTTCTTTTTAATATATAAAATACTATATAAGGCTATATGTATGCCATATAGAGTAATATAATTATAGATAGTAGTACAAATAAATAAATATAGAAAATGAAGTGTTTTTGTGTTTTTATATATTTTTATATGGTTTTTATGATTTTCTAGAATTTTTGCTAATTTTTATGCATTTTAAAGTTAAAAATATCCCAAATAAGGGATTAATTAATGGGCCAATTTGAAATGAAGACTAAAAATAATGAAACACCTCCAAAATTCTTCAAATCAATTTTAGTAGATAGATAATAATATAAATAAAATTCTAACATAGAAAGACATATTTTTAGATTTTTTAGTGATTTTTAATTTTTTTATTAGATTTTGGAGCTTTTTAATTTTTAGATTTTTCAATTTTTCCATTTTTAGAGATTTTTTGTTTGGGTTAAAATATGATAAAATAGACGATATATATATATTGAATTTTTCAATATGTTTTTCTATTTTTTGTATTTTATAATGCAAACAGGAATAAAAATATGATCATTTCATTTTTAATAAATAGTTAAAATACCCAAATGCTAGAATAAAAATGGGGCGTGAAAATACATGTTAGAAGTCATATAACCCTATTTTGCACAATTTTTAGAGCATGGGTGCCATTTTTAATAAATGAAATCCATGCTCCAAAAATACTTGAACGGGGAAGGGTATATTTGCAAAAAAAATCAACATCAGGACCATATATACAATTTTTCCAGAAATATACAACATACATTAAAATTTAATGGAATCAAAATAAATACAAAATCCCACAAGGGTACTCCTGCAATTTCGCCACCTCACGTGGGATGATATGTGAGGTGTTGTGGACTGGACCCATGTGCAATTTATAATAAATACATGGGTTGATTAGCAAAATGTTGACATATTTACACTATATATTTTATTTACAAGACTAATTAATAAATACAAAAATTACAGGGTTAACTATGCAATTTACCCCATCTTTACGCGGAGAAGGACGACAGGATGGTGGTTACTTATACACGTGGCGTCATCCACACGGCTAATACCCCTTTGCATTTGGATGTTGGAGCTTAGATCACGGGCTGCGATCGAACGATCTGAGCTTGGGAGGATCCGATGCCTCTAGTGCGATCTAGAGTGTGGGGCTCCATCCAACAGTGCAGGGTCCTTCTCTAAGAACAGGGAAGAACACAAGCATGTTCTTCCTTATTCCTTCGATTCCTCAGGCTCCGAGGCTGCTCCCGCGACGTTGAGGTTCTCTCCATGTTCCTGCTACTAATCCACGTCTAATGGTACCTTTCACAAGGTCCATGACCCAACGATGAGTCCTAGCAAGTCGATGGAGCTCTAGGAACCTGGAGAGTCAATCCTGGAGTTGATTTGCCCCCCAATAGGGGCCTGTTCAACTTGGGACCTAAATGTGGGTATTACTGGGAATGAGATGATGAATCTCAGTCCATTTTGAAGTTGATTTGCATAGGAATGGAGGTGGGCGACGAAGGTCCGACGAACGACGGAGTGGGGCCTTCAATTCGTGGATTGAGGGTTGATTTGATTGGTTGGATGGTCGACTCGGATGAAGAAGGTGAAGGGGGAGATGATGGGCATGATGAGGGGGTTGGAGATAGGTCAGATTATGGTGAAATCAGGTCGGAGCTTGAGAGATCCGGCGAGGGACTTTAGCTATTCTACGCTAAACGACTAATTAAAACTTGAAACTAAAGACTGGTTATGAAATGTTTGTATTAAATTTACCTAAAACAGGAAAGGAAACAACCCTTATACCTGAGAGGGGGCTCAGGGAGCAGGGCAGCCAAAGCTCAACCATGGACCGCTCATCTCCTTTCTCTGACGTACTCCAAGCACGTGAAAGGCTCAACTGTCACCTGACCTCCTCACACGGACACCTAGACTTGATCAAGGGCTCCAAGAGGTATCAAGAAGGGAAGGAGGACCCGTTGGTTTATTTAACAAGAAGTTCTGGCGGACTTTGACGTGAATTTTCACCATGCTCGATGAAGATCAGAAGGATTTGTAAATTCGGCATGAGAGAAGATCATGATGGGAATGAGATCCATGAAGAGCTCGAGGTGGAAGGAGCAATAAGGCGGCCTGGAAAAATCGAAGAAGGCGGGTCGCTCGAGATTTCTGACAGAAGTCAGACGAAAGATGGGGAGTTGACGGAGGTCAACAATCCCTGAAAGCCCATTGGGCCACATCAACCCGCTATAGGACAAAAGAGCTCTCTTTATTCGAAAATAATTAATTTAAAAAGTAAATGATTTTATTAATTTTTTATTATAAAATAAAAATGTTTATTATTTTATGTAGTATTCTAATAAGATTTTTATTTATTTTTTGATGTTATTTATTACAAGTTAATTTTTAGGGGTGCATTTATAGGTATATTCATCTATGTTTTATACATTTTATTTTTATTTTATATTTTTTATTTTATTATTTTATGTTCTTAATTTTTGTATTTACAACTTATTTTTAGGTGTACAAATATGTTTTTATTATAATTTTCTGATGTCATTTGTATACTTAAATAAATAGGGGTATAAATTATTCAAGTGTAACTACATGTATTTTATCTATGTATTTTTGTACATTATTTTATTTTTATGCTTTCTTTATGGTTTTATTCTACTTTTAATATGTACATATAGTATAAATAATATTTACAAATTTACAAAAATGTAAAGTTATAAAAATAATAAATAATAAACAAAAATGAATATTTTATTCAGGTATATAGTACAATAGGGATCCAAAATCCAACTTTCACATATTAACTCCAAGAAATATGAAACCACCAGCACATTAAAAGTTATATACAATTAGAGATGATATTGATATATTTTGAGTTTTTATTTGGGATATATGGGTTTGGGAAGTATGGTTTTTGACTTTTTATTCTGTGTTGTATTTTTCTATATTGTATTACTACAACTTTCATGTATAAAGCTTGTTTATTTGAGGTATAAAAAGTGGAAAATAAAATCGATCCAAAGAATGCATAAATGGTGAATGAATAAATTGGCTTTTTATTGCCTTATTGGCCCTTATTTCCCCTACTTTATTCCTTGTCGACCCATCATCAAGATGCCTAGGTCTCGAGATTTAGGGTCATAAAATACCTTTGGCCTTTTATTCTTTTTCTTTTCTTTTCTTTATTCTATAATTTTGGCATTAAAACATTATTTTGTACACAATAATTGGAATAAATATTGATTGTTAATTTGCACAAAATAATGCCATTTACATGCATTAGCTAGGGGTTTAAGGTCAAAATGATAGAATAAAGGTGATGAAATGGAGATTCATCACTGATAGGGATAAAAATGTTAATAAAATAAACAAAAGTGCAATCTAGAACCAATTTCCAAAATATAAGGGCCTCTGCATAATTTTCCCTAAATATTTAATCCATTCCATGTTAGTCGGGGTATAAAAGCAATTTACAAGACATGACATGGCATATATGCAAAGTTCCCAGAAAGTTTTAAACTGATTCTCTAAGTTACCAGACTCAATAATAACATACAAACACATGGGGGCCCTTGGAAAAATGCCCACCACCTCACGTGTATGGCATGTGAGGTGACGTGACAAAGGAAGGTCGAGGAAGAGTCACAGCTCTAGGTACATTAACTGAATCAAAATTCGACCCAAGATGGGTCTTTCTCCTCCAATATGCTGTAGGGTTAGCTCTAATAATGAAAAAGCAAGCTTGTGGGGGGTCTGGGGGGGTCATGTCAGGTTCGTCTGTCAGATAATGGTGGAGGGCGCTGTTCCTTCATCTTCGCTTGCCCCCTTTGATTTGAGTAGTTGAGCTGGGACTGGAACATGATCTTCATATCAGTATCTCCTTGACTGCTGACTTGTCCAAATCGAATGCACGTCTATCGCAATTATATATCAGGGGGACAACCTGGCTGTTCTAACCCTGCTTTTTCTTTGCTCGGTTCACTAGGTTCTACCACCTCAGGGCCCCTGAAGATAAATCAAGCTGGTAGTTTAGTGATGGATTATGAAAGCCCTTCGGAATTGGGATAGGTGGGAATGCTCGATGGTGGGACATCCTATTGCTCATCCACCTTTTTGTCCGGGCAGTGTCAGCAGGCTGATGCACCTGCAGGGTTCAATGAGTGGGATAGGACTTGTTTTCTCTATCTTGCAGACTCAGCCTAAATGGAATTGATCAAGGTCTATTTCTCATTCATTCTCCAGGGATATTAAGTAGCTGGAAAGCGAGTGCGTCGAAGCCTGCGAGATCTAGCAGGGCAGAGTCGAGAGAGCCTTTGACTTATGCCCTCACGTATAGGAATCGTGAATGAACATCCCTCCTGTACTGTTACATGTGTTCCAATCATTTCCATTTCATTCTAGTCATAGGGAGTAGGTGCGGCTGTTTCTGAGACTTCTGATCCGCTAAATCTCACTAGAATATATACATGTGCAAGAGGTGTGTTTGATCGGAAATGAGCGAAGATTGGAGTCGGACAGAGGATCTCCGATGTACAACGGAGGAAGAGAACCAATTCCCTAATCCAATGAGGATCATATTGAATGAAGATGTGTAGGGTGCTCAGAACTCGAAGGGGAACGAAATGAAGATGACAGGAGGGTCGATGAGCAATAGGAGAACGACAAAGAAGGTCGCCGGAGCTCAGCTCCGGCAAACATCAAATTTTGATTTTTACGAATTAAAAATAGAAAACACACGAAATTAATCCTACACTAGGCTATCTACCATGATAGGAATATCTACCATGATAGGAATAAAAATAGATAAAGAAACTATGGTTCGACCTGAGAATGTGGGAACTAAGGTGGAGCTCAGCCTCGCTACTCATGCTCAGATCTCCTCCGACCAGCCTCTTCCTCCACGCCAAGCGTTAGGGTGAAGAAGCTGATGCCACTAGCGACCTCGCGGACTAGGAAACTCAGTGATTTCGAAGTAGAAGTGGGATTAAAATAAAAACGTGGCCAGTGACTTATTTTTATATACGATGGCTTTGACCTATGCTACTGATCACCTCAGCTATCCATCGATCGAGGTATCAATGCTGCGTGAAAGGGCATGGATTGAGGAACAAAATCGCTGAAGGAATCAGCCCAAAAAAATGCAAGGAGAAGTGCAAAATATTTGAGGAAGATGGGCGATTCATGAGGCTACATGACCTAGGGTTGTTGGGAGCTCAGTTGATTGACGGGTCAACTGAGGCCGCAACTCGATTGGTCTACAGAAGTCCCAATAAGACAATACAGAAAATAAATTCAAAAAGAATTCAAAGTAAAATATTAAATTATTTATTTAATTTTTAATGAAAACAAAAAATATTTTTTATTTTATGTAGTATTTTATATTTTTTTAATTTATTTTTACTAGTCGATTTATGACATGTTATTTTTTACATGTACATTTATATGTATATTTACCTATGTGTTGGTTATTTTGTTTTTATTTTGTATTCTAGATTTTATTATTTTATCTACATAATTTATATATTTATAACTTATTTAAATACACTTAATATATTTTTATTATATTTTTCTTAAGTTTTATGTTCACTTAATTAAATATATGCACTTATTATATAGGTTTGAGTATAATTAATTCATCTATGTATTATAGTTTACATATTTATTTTATGATCTCTTTAATGTTTTTATTTTGGTTTATTTATGTACATATGTTATAAATAATATTTACAAAATTATAAGAAAACATAAAAGTATGAAAAAATATAAAGAATAAATAAAATGATTATTTTATTCAAGTACACTATACAATAGGGGTCCGACACCTAACTTTTACATCTTAATTCTAAATTAAATGAAAGAACCTTAATTAAATAGATACTTAATACAATTAAAGGTGATTTTTATAAATGTTTTCATATGAAGAAGATACATGTCTGTGAAGTTTGGATTTTGAATTTTTATTCACAGTGTATAAAGCACAGCGTGCATTATTTTTGCATGAAATAAATTTTGTATTTTCTATGTATTTTTATCTACAACTTTTATGTACAAAGTTTATCGATTTCATGTATAAATAATAAAAAATAAAATAGGTCCCATATTGGACTTATTGATGAATTAAAAGTTAGGCTTTTATTGTATTTATGGCTCTTATCTCTCCCTATTTTATTCCTTGTTGATCCAGTCATCATGATGCCTAGGTCTCGGGGTTTCGGGTCATTCAAACCTATGGTATTTCATTTTCTTTTCTTTCCTTTTATTTATTCTTTTATTTTGATTTTAAATACAATGTTTCATATAATATTTATAGAGTAAATAATAGAGGTTATTTCATGCAAAGAAATGATATATACATGTATTTAGCTAGAGTTTAAAGGCCAAAATGAAAGAATAAAGGTGATGAAATGGAGATTCATCACCCCCTATACTTGCTTTTGCTAGTCCCTAGCAAATACTTATGCCTATAAGTGCGAAAAAGAAAATAAAGAAAAGAAAAATAAATAAATTGGATTGATTTTAACTTTCAAACTTTTCTTCATAAAATCAAAGTTTGGAGCTCAGTCAGACCTTTGGAAATTAAGTTTGGTCGTTGGGAACCGGACTTGAAACACAACATCCTTTAAGATCCACCAAACTCTACCCGAATCTCCTCAATGGCCATGTCATAACAAGTCGATGTCATACTCAGTCCCTTATGACTATGAGTCTATCTTGTGTAGTGTCAGTGATATGTTGCTCCTCTCGATTGAAGCGGTAAAAGACACTCTTCTCCAACATGGTGACCCTAATTCCCCAATCCAATAACTCTTTCCTCGAGAAGCGGGTAATTCCCTTCTAAGTTCAAGTACAAATAGCTCAAGAAGAGGAGGTGGAGATAAGAATGGATGGTAGACATTGTAGCTACCTATCTTAGGACGCTTGACCAGTATAGCCAAGTCATCTGGCTGCAGGCTCACATGTATTTGACTTTAAAGCTCAAGCTTGCTTATTGACTATGTGGACATACATACTCCGATGGGAATTGATTTTCCTTTGACTTCTACCCGTCTATTACTCTTGGAGTTTTTGAATATGCATTTTTTAATACTATATACAACAAAATTTACATAAGGGTTTTTCCTCTTAAGCCAATAGACTATCCTTCTTTCGAAGCATTATTCAACCCACATCATTTTGTCTTTAGATCTCTTCGCTACTAGATCAAGTTGGGGTACAATGGCCACAGATGTGTGACTTCTGATGTTTCCATTGGCTTGTGTCTCATGCCTGCAAATCTTGCCCTCTGCCACTTAAACTGAGTTGAACAAAGTATAAGGTGCAGTTTTGCAAGCTAGGTCACTATTGACGAAAGTCATGCATGTATTTCGAAATATTCTACACAGGCAGTCAAGACAACATTGAACTTAGTCTCATGGTCCCAAAGAATTAGGTCCAGTAGACCTGAAGCATCTCAATTCTAGTTCACTAAATGTTCATGTGAATAAGTGGATTAAGGTCCAACCAAGCTCTAATCTTCGGATTTGAATTAGACTAGTTCAATTATCAACATCAATCCAAAAAATGGGAATGCTTATGAAAATTGCAGAAATTATTTTTGTGATGCAATTTTCTATTTTTGAACTTTTTAAGGATTTTTGGAAAAGGTTTTGCAAATTTTTATGCAGGTTTTTGAAAAGATTTTTGCAAATGTTTTTGACATTTTGAATTTTTGCAAATTTTTAGGGATTTTTAAAAGACAAAAAGGATGGAGAAATATGTAGGTATTTACATGGGAATGCATCTATATTTATGAGTGTGTTATTTTGTATTTATAAGATTTATATACATGTTTTATACATTGTTGTAAGACTTTCATTTGAGTTGTTTTTTACACAAGATTTTCAAAACATTTTTCAAACATTTTGAAAACTTATATTTGCAAATAATTTTAATAAACATTTACAAGCCTTGAAAATCATTTTGCAAATATTATCCAAGAAAATATATACAGAATTTTCAAAAGATTTTTGTAACCATTTTTCAAATCATTTGAAAATAGATTTTCAAAAGAATTTATTTACATAAATAAAAGGAATTTTTGCAAAAAATAATTTTACACAGGTTTGAAAATATTTTACAGAAGCTTTTCCAAACAATTTTCAAAAGATTTTTGAAATAATTTTCAACCATTTTCAAATCATTTTGTAATACATTTTAACCGATTTATTACAAGTGTTTTCAAAGAATTATTATGTTTGATTAATTAGCCATATTATTGGAAATATGAAAGCATGAGTTATGGATAAAGTATATACATCATATATACGACCCCTCTATACTTAGCTTGAGTTACGTCCTCATAGATTAGAGAGAAAAAAGGAAGACATAACTCATAGTAAGTATAGAATAGTCTAAACTACAACGACTAAAGAATGAACGAATGAAAAGTTGACTGCCCCCTATACTTAGGATAAAATAATACTAAGTATAGGAGACTGTACACAAGGCAGTGAGGGTCAGGGGTGAGAATGTACAAACTCATCGACTCTACCAGTCCCCCTATACTTAGGGTGAAATATCTCTAAGTATAAACATAATATCAAGAGTTGATGGGACATGTGAAGGATCAATAAATGAATAATTCGAGGTGATCACCCCCTATACTTAGGATAAAGTACATCCTAAATATAACAATGACGAAAGGATGGGCATCTTTTTGTAAGAATTAGAAAAATGAAAAGGAAAAGAAGAAAAGAAGTAAAGAAGTAAACCAAAACTATTTTTTGATTTTATTGCTTATGTGTTTGATCCTTTGACATTTGAGAGTTCATCTTGAAATACAACCTCAATAGAATCGAAAACGGTTAGGAATGTGTTGTGCTATGAGTATGGCTTCAGCTGTTGTCTGTTGACTACGAATGACTGTGCGTCAGGTGATAATTCTGATATGGGAAGGCCTCTATTGTCACACACAATTTTCACAATGAATGGCCCAACCCATTTGCTTTTCATTTTACCGGGGAAAATCTTCAACTTGGCATCAAATATCCACACCTTATGTCTAGGTTCAAAAGTCTTCATGCGGATGTGTTTTTCTTACCATTTCTTGACTTTCTCTTTGTACATAAGGTTGTTATCGTATGCATAGTCTTGAAACTCTAACAAATGATTCATATCAACTTTTTCAATTCTTTCCAGCTTGCTCAGAATCAAGGTTGCACATGTTCAATGCCCATAATGATTTGTGAATTAATTTCATGGGCAGGTGGCAAGGCTTGCCATAAATGAGGTGGTAGGGAGGCGTGCCAAGAGGAGATCTATACGTGGTTCAATATGCCCAAAGAATTGAATCCAGTAGTTGTGACCAGTTCTTACAATTTGGATGTACAAGTTTCCGCAATATGGTTTTGATCTCCCTATTAGAACATTCAGGCAAGCCCTTTGATTGAGTTTGGTATGATGCTGCAACACGATGTTCGATGCCATATTCTTTGGTCAACTTCTTGACCTCTTTGTTGATAAAGTGTCTCCTCTCACCAGAAATGAGAATTTTTGGTATCCCAAACCGTGATATGATGTTACTTGAGAATCGACAGGTTGTGCGATTATCTGCGGTTCGGACGGGGATTGCCTCCACCCATATACTAACATAATCGATGGTGAGAAAGATGTATTCAAAGCCTCGACTATTAGGGAATGGACCCATGAAATCAATGGCCCAAGCGTTGAAGATTTCAGATATCTGAATATATCTCAAAGGCATTGTGTCTCTCATACTGATGTTTCCGGCTATTCGCTAACAATCAGTACATTTCTTTACGTAGTCTGTTGCATCCTTGAATAAAGTGGGACACCAAAATCCACATTGAAGTACTTTCATTGCCATCTGTTTTCCAGAATGGTGTCCACCAGCTTCAAGCTTGTGACAATGGTCTAGGATACCCATTATCTTCTTTTGAGGTATGCAACCCATCCAGATGCAATATTCTGTGCCCTCTCTGAATAATGTGGATCCTCCCACCAGTAGAAGTGAATGTCCGCCAAGAACTTATCAAGTTTGAACTTTGGCCAGTCTGGCGGGGTCTTCTTAGAGACAAGATAATTCACGATATCTGCGTACTGAGGGAGAGAGGAAATAATCAAGATTGCGTCTTCTGGAAAGGTCTTTGTTATTGGAATGGAGTTCTTCTCAGGAGGCTTTATTTCAACAATTTTGGATAGGTAATCTACCACCACATTCTTGACGCATGGTTTGTCACAAATTTCCAAGTCAAACTCTCAGAGTAAAAGAATCCAACGAAGTAGACGAGTCTTGACATCTTTCATTCTTTGTAGGTATTTTATGGCAGAATGGTCAGTGTAGATAATCACCCTTGATCCGAGGAGGTGTGATCTAAACTTCTCCAGTGCAAACACTATGTCTAGCAGTTCTTTCTCTATCGCGTTGTAGTTCTTCTGGGCTTCATCAAGTGTTCTGCTAGCGTAATGAATCGCAAATGGTAGCCCATCTCATCTTTGTCTTAAAACAACACCAATTGCGAAGTCTGATGCGTCAGTCATGATCTCAAAGAATCTGACAGCTATATAATAGGATCATATGTGATCAGATCCTTCAAGAGTTTGAAGGATCAGAGGACCGATCATCGACCACAAAATCAGCTTCCTTGCCAAGCAACTCAGTCAATGGTCCGGCAATCATGCTGAAGTCTTTAATGAATATACGATAGAAGCCGACGTGGCCCAAAAATGACCGGACTTTCTTGAGATTTGTGGGTAGCTCAAGTTTGGAAATAACATCCACCTTGTTTAGGTCAGCCTCCATGCCACGCTTGGATATGACGTGACCTAGCACTAATCCTTCGGTTACAAAGAAGTGACTCTTCTCCCATGATAATATAAGGTTCACCTCACAAAGTCATCTCAAAATACGGTCTAAATATCCAAGGCATTGATCAAAATTGTCCCCATGGAACGAGAAGTCGTCCATGAATACTTCAAGAAAACTGCCTACCATATCAAGAAAAACTGCCAACATGCATCTCTGGAAACTAGTAGGTGCATTGCACAAACCGAAGGGCATTTGTCGGAAGGCGTAAGTTCCGAATGGGCTGGTGAATGTAGTCTTCTCTTGATCCTCTAGTGCAATGGCGACTTGATTATACCTGGAGTAGCCATTCAAGAAGCAAAAGTATTCCTTTGCAGTTAGTCTTTCAACTACCTGGTCAATGAAGGGCAATGGTAAATGGTCCTTAGATGCAAGATGCAAGCGTCTATAGTCCACACAGATGTGCCATGAGGTCGACACCCAGGTCAGCATCTCCTCTTCTTTGTCATTAGTGACAATAGTCATCCCTGACTTCTTAGGAACTACGTGCAAGGGACTCACCCATTTACTATTGGAGATGGGATACATAAATCCTGCATTACACCATTTTGTGATTTCTTTCATGACCACCTCTCCTAGTTCAATCTTCTCTGAAATTCATGGGAGGTTTTGCTATCTTCTTTAAGATATATGTTATGTGAGAACAATAAAGGATTTACCATGGAGATATGTAATATTCCAGCTAATAGCCTTGCGGTTTCTTTCAAGAACCTCAAGCAGACGAGATTCTTATTCTTCGGCCAAATGGGAACTGATGATGACTGGATGCACATCTGGATCACCCACAACGAAGGCATACTTCATGTTGGAGAGTAGAGGTTTCAACTCTTGGGGAGAAGAAGTAAGCTTCGTGGTGACTTCTAAAACTGAGGTATGTGTATGCTCTTTCAACTGTATGTTGTCTACCACTGCCATTCAAACTCAGAATTCAAGATATCACACATATATGTAATGATTTCATCTTGTTCAGATGAGGATGCCTATTCAAAGATCTTAGAATGACTATCAGCAAACATCTCATGATCAAAGACATCAGGAAATTCAATTGCACTTTCCAGACCCTCATCGGGAGAGAGGAACGCCTGTGTATCATTGCTATCTTTGAACAAATCCGTATCTCATATTTCGGCCAAAAGATCACAGTCGTCTTTGTCATTTGGATCAAGAACTCTTGTAACAGATGCCATGTCAGCTGGTTTTGGTTCCGGGACTGTCTCGATCAGATTTTTGTCGCTACTGGAGCGGAATGTTATTTCTCCAGTGCCACAGTCTACTGCTGCCTCAGTCATTCGAAGGAATGGTTGCTCGAGGATGATAGGAGCATGGAGAAGAGGTGTAGAGGTGTCCATATCAAGGACAATGAAATCCACAGGGAACTATTGTTGAGCGGTTTTTTCCATGCGGGTATAAAAGTATTCTCACTGACAAATGAAGATAGAGTGTCGTTGAGGCGAAGCATAAGAAATCCCATATTCAGACAAGTACCCACAACATATAATTAATCAATGAGTAATAAAAATGTGAAGTACAATTTATTATACTCTACAAACAAAGATGTATAACATGTAAACATGTAAAGGTCGAACCATTAAGAGCAAACATGGTAGCCCAATGGTTATTGCTAACCAAGAATGAATTATGTATATAAGTATCTTTTTTATTTGGGGGTTTTTGGGTTTTAAAATTTTATTTTATTTTCTTTTATAATTTTTTGCAAACAATTTTAATTTCTTTTTAATCTAAATATTATATAATAATGTGTAGATCTGTATATAGATGGGTATATATAATAATGTATATAAGATATAATATATATCATAATAAATTTTATAATTATACAAAAAGATCAAAAATATTAATAAATATAGTCCTTAGTATATATTATATATGTGTTTTTTTGGGGTTTTATAAAACATTTACAAGATTTTTATAATAATTAGTAATAGTAATATATAAAGGTTTATAGAGTTATATAACACAATATAGGGAATTATGTTTATAAATATAGTTAAAAATAATCACAATTTACAAAATAGATTGTTTTTGTCTTTTTCATATTTCTCTATTGTTTTTTTAATTTTGTGGGTATTTTTGCTAATTTTTATGTATTTTTAAAGTTGAAAATATCTCAAAATAGGGATTAAGTAAATAGGCTGAATTATTTTGAGATTTAATAATAGTAAATAGGGTCAAAAATTCTCAAAACAAATTTTCATATGTAATAATGTATATGAATAAATTATCAAATAGAAACAAATATTTTTTTAGCATTTTTGAGGAATTTTTATATTTTTAAAGGATTTTGGAGCTTTTTAATTTTTTATCATTTTCTTTTTCTATTTTTAAGGATTTTCGATCTAATGCTACAAAAATACAATATTATACTATTGGTATTTTTTTGGAATTTTTGACCAATGTTTTATATTTTTTTGGGATTTTCTATTTTGATAGGGAATAAAACATGATCTTTTGATTTTTAATAAATAGGAAATATGCATAAAAGGCAAAAAAATAAAAATAAAGTGTGAATGATCAAGCATCCAGGTACATTATCCTATTTTGCATAATTATTGGAGCACGGACGTGATTTATAAAAATTAAAGAAATATATACAAAAATTAAGTACTTGCAGGGAACTTTTACAAAGATAATTAAGTTTCCATGCATTCCAAAAATGGTAAAACAAAAATCAAGGGGTAAATGTACAATTTAACTATGAATAATTAAATTTAAAGAGTCAGGTAGGGGCACAAACGTAATATACAAAACGTTCAAGGTCCTCTGTACAATTTTCCACAAAAAATTCACATCAAATATACAATTTTATGGACTAATTACAAATACAAAAATCTGTGAGGATATAGTTGTAAAATACCCTCCTCACGTGGGGGGGGGGCACGTGGGGTGAGCTGGAATTGACATCAACGTAAATACATAAAATGATAGGGGGCTCCATGCAAAATAGCTGTTATTATTTACACGTTAGATTGAAATTTAAATATTAAATAAAAATATACAAAAAATATGGGTGGGGGAGAGAAATTTTCCTTGAAGAGGCATGATCCAATAGCTAGACGTGTGCCACGTAGGTGCACTTAACTTCATCGGGCAACTGAGACGAGGCAGCAATTTGTCTGCAATCATCAACCCAGATTAGATCTGGGTTGCGTGTGGACTCTAATGGTTGTAAGGGGAGGAGGAAGAATAGGGAAGAACATCTCCCTGTCCTCCCTTTGATCTTGAATAACTCCTCGCTCCAGCCACCATCTTCGTCGTCGATGGGCTTCTGATCTTCCTAGAAGCGTCCCGTGTCGGCTGATGCCACCAAGACGGTCTGGACCTCGCTGGGGAGAGGTATGGAGATCAAGAGAGAACAAGGCACTTGGGAACCTTCTCTTGGGCTGAAATTGACCTGTTGCAGGTCTTGACACGTCCCACCTACAGAAGAAGAGCCTTGGGCTCGAGGAAATTCACCTCGACCTGCTTTGAAGCTGTATAGCATGAGGATATAGGTGAACAAACGAGCTCTAATGGAAGGTAGAGGGGAAGCTCCGATTTGCTGATCCAGAGAGGATCATGTTGTTCCAGATGGGGGCAAAGACGAAGCATGCGATGGTGATATACGTGAAAAGGTGGGGAGAAACAAACGGAGTCACGAAAAAATATCGTCGGAGTGGAGAGTCAGACGATCTTTGATTTTAGGATGTAAGCTAAACTACTGATCTAGGGGACCAAAGAGCAGAGCCCTCGCAGGAGCGATGCCTTGGAGTTCCTCTCCTCCTCGCTCTGCTCCAATACTATGGGGGTATCCTCACTGTTGCCGATAACACACTCACGCACATGGCTAAGGGATTAAGAGCTCGAAGAGGGATCAAAATAAGGAAGGAGGAAGAGATTATTTATAGACACTGTGAGGAGGACTTATTCGATTAGGGTTTTTACATGAATCGATGAACCTTTGACCTCGAAAAAGTTCTGGCGCGATTGAGGGTAGATTGCAGAGGATTTTCGTGAAGGAATCGAGAAGAGAAAATCAATAGATCAAAAGGAAAAATTTGGAGAATATGGCCAGATTGATGTCTAACATGCTAGGTGGCTGGAGGCAGGGGAGTTGACCGCAATCAACTAAGACTCCTGGTTGGTCCACGTGGACCAACTAGAAAAAGGAGATTGAAAATTTATTGTAAAATCATTAATAAATAATAAATGTATCAATTAAACTTTGTTTGTACAATAAAAATGTTTATTATTTTATGTAGTATTCAATTATTATTTTTATTTATTTTTCAAGGTTATTTATTATAGGTCATTATTTACATGTGTAGTTATAGGTATCTTTACCTGTGTATTAGGTTTTTAATTTTTATTTTATATTTAAAATTTTATTATTTTACTTATATAATTTATATATTTAGAACTTATTTAAAGATACCTAAATAATTTTTTATTATATTTTTATGATATAATATATACACTTAATTAAATAAGGGTATTTATTGCATATGTATAAGTATAGTATATTCATCTATGCATTTTTGTATATTATTTTATTTTAGTATATTCTTTAGTATTTTATTGTATTCTAAATATGTATATAAGTTATAAATATTATTTTAAAAATTAAAAAAATATAAAATATTGAAAACTATAAAGAATAAATAAAATGAGTATTTCATTTATGTATATTGTACAATAGGGGTCCAAAACCTAAATTTTGCATCATAACTCCAAATTAAATGAAACCACCTTCAATAAATAGATAATTGAAGTTATATACATTTAAAGGCAATTTTATTGCATTTTGAGTTTTATGGAGAAGATATGAGTTTGGGAAGTTTGGTTTTTTGAAATTTTATTCTGAGTATAAAATGAACACTGTATACTATTTTTGTGTGAAATAAATTTTGTATTTTTCTTTTATTTTTATATACAACTTTCATGTACAAAGTTTAATGATTTACTGTATAAATAATAAAGAATAAAATGGGTCCCAAAAGTGAACTGTTTAAGAATGAAAATGAAGGTTTTTATTGTGATTTCTGTACAATGCATCTGCCCTATCTCCCCCTACTTATTCCTTGTCGACTAAGTTATCATGAAGACGGAATCTCGGGGCTAAGGTCATAAAATACCTTTGGCATTTTATTTCCTTTTCTTTTATTTTCATTATGATTTTATTTTAGCTTTAAATTATTTTTATAGTATTTATACAATAAGTAATGAATGTTAATTTATGCAAAATAATGATATATGCATGCATTTAGTAAGGGATTTAAAGGTCAAAATGAAAGAACAAAGGTGATGAAATGGACATTCATCACCCCCTATACTTGCCTTTGATAGTCCCTACAAGCCACTCATGTCTATAATTGCAGAAAAATAAAAAAAAAAAGAAAAGAACAAGAAAGAACTTGGATTGATTTTAACTCTTAAACTTGTCTTCCTAAAATCAAAGTTTGGTGCTCAGTCAGTCCTTTGGACATTAACTTAGGTTGGAACCTTATTGAGAACTGGACTTGAAACATAACAACCTATGAGAGTCACAAAACGCTGCTCAAGTTATCCGAATAGCTAGGTCAGAATAAGTCAACTCATACGCAAACCCTTATGACTATTATTCTACCTTGGACAGTGTATGTGATATGTAGCTCTTTTCGGCATAAGCACTAAAAGTCAGTCTTCTCCAACATGGTGACCCTAATTCTCTAATCTAACAACTCTTTCCTTGAGAAGCTGGGTATTCCCTTCTAAGTTCATGTACAACAAGCTCAAGTAGAGGAGGTGGATAGAAGAATGGACGGTAGCCAATAGCTACCTATCTTGGGATGCTTGAACAATGTAGCCAAGTCACCCGACTGCAGGCTCACATGAATATGACTTTGAAGCTCAAGCTTGCTTATTCGAGTATATAAATGTATACATGCTCCGATAGGAATTTTATTTTCATTCAGGCATGCCCACATTTTTGGAATTTTTATTGCAATTTTTAATACTTACATGAGGACCTTTTCCTCTTGAGCCAGTAGACTATCCCTCTTTTGAAGCTTTATTGCAACCCACATCATTCCGTCATTGGACTTCATGGCTACTGCACCAAGTTGGGGTACAATGTCCACGGATATACGACTTCGATGTTTCCACTAACTTACGTCTCATGCCGGCAAATCCAACCCTCTACCCCTTCAACTGAGGTGAGCAAGGTGTAAGGTGAAGGTGTGCAATCTAGGCCATTATCAACAAGATTCATGCATGTATTCCGAATAGGCAGTGAAGACGACATTGAACCAAATCTCGTGGTCTCAAAGAATTAAGTCTAGCATACATGAATTATCTCAATTCTAGTTCTTAGAAGGTTCATGTGATTAATTTGATTAAAGGGCCAACCAAGATCCAATATTCGTATTTTACTTAGACTTGTTCAATTATTAATATCAATTCGACAAATGCAAATGCTTTGTACAAATGCACGGAAAATATTATTGTTAAACAATTTTCTGATTTTGATCTTTTTATGGATTTTTGAAAAAGTTTTGCAAATTTTTATATAGGTTTTTGAAAAGATTTTGCAAATACTTTTGAAATTTTTAATTTTGCAAAATTTTAGGAGTTTTTCAAATGAAAAGAAATTTGTAAGAAAAGAAATGTGTAGATATTTACACGGGAGTGTGTCTTGTTATTTACAAGTGTTAGAGTTCAAGAATTTACAAATTTGTATATACAAGGTTTGTAAATGCTCTTTATTTGTTTGAATTATGTACATAATTCTCAAAATAATTTGAAAAGATTTTTGCAAACATTTTAAAAACTTTATTTTGTAAACTAATTTGACAAAGAATTTTTATAAATATTTTACAATGTTTGTAAATCATTTTGCAAAGGTTTTTCAAACATTATATATAGATTTTTCAAAATATTTTTGCAGCATTTTCCAAACATTTGCAAATAGATTTTCAAAACATTTTATTTTACACAAAGAAAAGAAGTTTTTACAAATAAAATATTTTTTTGAAGGTTGAAAACATTTTTTAAATAAATTTCAAATAGTTTTTCAAAAGATTTTTCAAAGAATTTTCAAAACTATTTTTCAAACATTTTGTAAAATATTTTTAGCCTAATATATTAATCAATATGTGGCAAGGATTTTACTACAAGTACATAATCTACAATTAATTATGTTTTAGCCATACTTATTGAAAATATGAAAGTACGAGTTATGGTTAAAATATATACAATGTATATACCACCCCCTATACTTAGATTGAGCTATGTACTTAAGATCATGGAGAAAAGAGAAGATATAAATCGTATTGAGTATAGAAAAGTCTATACTACAACAACTGAAGTATAAAGAATGAATCAATGAGAAGTGGACCATCCTCCCTATACTTAGAATCAATTAATCTTATGTATAATATACTATATCTACAAGCATGGAGGGTCGAGGTGGGAATGAGCAGATCAATGACTCGTCCTGTCTCCCCCTATATTTAGGGTAAAATATCCCTAAGTATAAACAAGAATATCAAAAAGAGAGGAGATTGGCGAGGGCTCAAAGAATAACTAACGGGACTCCCTTGTCCCCCTTATACTTAGGATGAATCATATTTTAAGTATAGCAGTGATGATTGAGAGGAATGAAAGAAATAGTGAGAAGAAAGAAAATAACGGAAGAACATAACTGAAGAAAAAAAGACAACTAAAGAAAGAGTTTTATAGGAACATTATCTGAATCTTTTGTTTCTACTGAAGTTGTGGATGCTGCATCATTGAAGATCACTTGGACTGAGTCGACTACGACAAGGAAAATGTCATGCTCAAGATACAGTTTCAATAAAGGACCATTAACGAGGAATGGTTGTACGTCAGGCGACAAATCTGGTATCAAGATGCTTCGTTGTCATGCACTTCTTTCACTTTGAATGGCTCTGTCCATTTACTTTTTAATTTGCCTGAGAATATTTTCATCTTTGCGTCGAATAACCACACATCCTGTCCAGTCTCGAAGATCTTTCGTCTGATGTGCCTCATGCCAGCGGTTAACCTTCTCCTTGTACATCAAGGTGTTATCATAAGCTTAGTCTTGGAATTCCAAGAGAATCAGATACACTTTTCTTTGTTGACCACCTTTTTGTGAATCCAGGTTGCAAATGTTGACTGCCCATAGTGATTTATAAATTAGCTCGATGGGTAGATGGCACAGTTTTCCATACACAAGACGATAGGGTGACATGCCCAAGGGATACTTGTAGGCAGTCTTGTATGCCCAAAGGACTGATTCCAAAGGTTAGGAACAGTTTTTTCTTTCCCGCCTCACAAGCTTCTGCAAAATTGTCTTGATTTCTCTATTCGATAGCGCTGCCATGCCATTGGTCTGAGGATGATAAGGACAAGCTACTCGGTGCTTGATGATGTACTCATTCGATAATTTTCTGACCTCTTTGTTTATGAAGTGACTACACTCATTTGATATAAGAATCTTTCGTATCCCGAACCGTGAAATGATGTTCTCTCTCAAAAACTAACAAATTGTATGGCTATCTGAGGCTCGGGCGGGAATAGCTTCAACCCAGCGATTCACGTAATCAACGATAAGAAGTATGTGCTCAAATCCACGACTATTGGGAAAGGGTCCCATGAAATCGATGCCCCAAGCATCAAGCACATCTGAAATCTGAATTAATTTCATGCGTATCGAGTCTTTACCTGTGATGGCACCTCCCATTCTCTGTCAGTCAATGTTGTGCTTCACATAAGCTGCGACATCCTTAAATAGTGTAGGCCACCAGAGGTCACACTACAGTACTTTCGATGTCGTTATGTCTCCATAGTGGTGTCCATAGATTCGAGCGAGTTACAATGCTCGAGGACACTTTAATACTCCTCCTGAGGGATACATTGGCACCAAATGTAGTCTGCTCCTTACCTGAATAAGAGTGGGCCTTCCCATTTGTAGAAATAAATTACGGACAAGAACTTATCCTTCTTGATCTTCATCCAATCTTGTGGGACTACACCCGAAATGGGTAGTTCACGACATTGGCAAACCAAGGGAGAGAATCCACGACCAGAATTGACTCGTTAGAAAAGGTGGTTGTGATGGGTGTGCCATATAGTGGTGGCTCTAAATGTTCACTTCTGAAGAGGTGATCTGCTACCACATACTGAATGCAAGGCTTTTCCCTAATTTCCAAATCGAACTCTTGAAGAAGAAGGATCCATGTAATCAATCTCGGCTTCGCATCCTTCTTCTGTTATAGATACCGGATAACAGAGTGGTCAGTATAAACGATGACTTTAGATCCAAGAAGATAGGATCTGAACTTCTCAAGGGCGAAAACCACATCCATCAATTCTTTCTCTGTAATAGTATAATTTTTCTGTGCTTCATCTAATGTCTTTCTGGCACAGTGAATGGTATATGGCATTTTGTCTTTTCTTTATCCTAACACAACTCCAACTGCAAAATCTGATGCATCCGTCATGATCTCAAAGGGTAGAGACCACTCCGGTGGCTGTAAGATGGGAGCTTGAGTGATTATATCTTTCAGTTGATTGAAATAAAGGAGAACCTATTGGTCGACATTGAAGTCGGTCTCCTTGCACAATAATTTTGTTAAAGTTCGGGTGATGCAACTGAAATATTTGAGAAGCGTCTACAGAAACCCACATGCCCCAGGAATGACCTCACATTTCTGACATTCTGAGGTGGATTGAGATTGGTGATCACATCCATCTTTGCTGGGTCGACTTCCATGCCTTGCATGGAAACGACACGGCTAAACACATTCCCTTCAATGACATAAAGTGGCTCTTTTCCCATGACAATTGATGAATATGTGATTCATTACTCTAAACGTCAAAAATAGGCTTCGTTCCTGAGTAATTAGCTGCACTTCTCATTTTATTTTGTATTATTCTCATTCATGCATTTAGATTTAGATTTACATTTTAGCATGCATATTTGTATTAAATAAGAAACCAAATTCACTTGTAAATATCACATATATTATCACCATATTTTCACTATCTTTTATCTATTTTTCAATAACTTAGAATTGAATAAAATCAGCTCTACAGTGTATATATTACTAACACTGAAAAATATCAAAAAATACCAACTTGTAAAATTGACCAACAAAACCTTAACCCCAGTTTGAGACTACAAGCTTTAAAATGTGAATATCTCTCTCGTACAGTCTCTTATGGACCCCTTCACTTTTGAATTAATGTACTTCAATTACCTTCAAAAGAAGACTAAATTCAAAAGAATCGGAGTTCGTATGTGAAACTTGGGTTTTGGACCCCTCATTTTATATTGTACATATGTCCTTGTATTTTATTTTATCTCTTTTATTTTCCTAATTATTAAAAATCTAAAAAAATAGATTAAGTTGTAAATATTTAGTTCATACTTTCTCTGATTTTTATTTTGATTTTTTATCTTATTTTAAAATTGACAAAACACAAAAATGCGGTATTTTATGTTTGTAGGATACCGCAAAAAATACTTTTTATACAGATGATTTATTTTGATTTTTTTATTCTTCACAAAAGTTGTAGATCTAGTCGAGATGAAAAACTTTCATGTTGACCACTTTTTGATTTGACCTCTTTTGTTATTTATTTTTGATTTTTTACATTTAATTTGTGATTTTTTGGGAGCGACACATGGCATCTCATGGAGCCGCCACGTGTCACCCCATTTTATATTATTTTTGTAATCTATTTTATTTTACTTTATTTTATTTTTTTTATTTATTTATTCATTTATTCAATTTATATTTAATTTATTATTATTTATTTATTCATTTATTATTTATTATTTTTTATTTCAGCTACTTATTTATAATTATTAATGTATTTTTTATTTTATTTAATTTCATTTTTAAATTTAATTTTTATTATCTTCTTCCACCAACTCCCATTCTCCCCTCATTCCACCACTCCAACCTCCACCCCACTTCTTTTCAAATTTTCTCCTGCTCCTTTGTATTCTCCCTTCGTTCTCCTTTATCCACCATTTCGAGAGAAGAGAGATCGAGCCCCTTTAACCTCCAGGTAACAACTATAGGAGACAAGTTGAGCAACGACAGCCTCAAAGGCGAGATCTGCGGCACCACCATTGCTATGTCGCCAGCTTCCAATCATGCTCGCTTAGATTCGAAGGACACTTCACCATCCTTCTCGAGGCCACGATAGGAGTGCATCATAGCCATTCCGCAATCCCGACCAAATCGTAGGTAAGTTTTCCCTCTCTGTTACCTTGTTATTTAATTTATTTGACATTTTGTTGTTACCCAATATCTTCAATCATTCATAATCATAACCATCTCCACCATCACATAAACCATAACACCACCATTCCCTATTTTTTATTCCCGTTTGAGAAAAAATAATTTTTTTTTAAAATCAGCCCTTCCAGCCATGCCTCTACACCGCCCACACGTCGTTGTGCCACTTGAGCGACCATCGCCTCTTGTCACACTAAGGGTCGCCACCAGCAGCCACACCCTTCACCCTTCCAGCTGTGCCCACGCGCCTTCCCCGTGTTTTTGCACCACCTAGGCACCCACCACCTCTTGTCGCAGCTAGGGCCGCCTTCAGCACCCGCTCCCTTCACCCTTCCAGCCGCGCCCACACGTTCCTTGCCACCCCATGCACATCTGCATGCACCCCTCTGGCGAACCCTAACACCAACCACCTCTCCATCTCCCACGTGGAGGAGATCCTCCCACGCACGCGGCTGCCACCAACCAAAGAATTGCCCATCCCTCCGCGCACACCTAACCACCACAACTACCTCTTCTTGCTGTCGTGCTCGCAACCAATCCACCAGCAACGCCTCCCCCCAGCCACTGCATCCACGCTCGCGGTCTGCCACCACCTTCATCCCACCTACCGTGCACATGCCCTAGATGCATGGGAGAAGTGGGTTCCATTTTTGGAACACACATTTTCCATGAAGAAGGTGATGGCTTATTTTTCTATTTTGAGAAAGTTGTAGTTGGATCTCTATAAGTTTTCGTATTTGCAAAAGTGCCCTTAGGCACTTTTTATGTTGTTTAATTATTTATTACTGTATTACATGAACACCCCTACATTATCACTTTAATTTAGGTTGTATTTTGACATCTTTTATTTAATCCAAAATATGGTGTTGTAGAGCATAAAATTCTCTATCTGTTGGCTATTTATTTGTAATTTTGTGAGCATTGGGTAATTAATTAAAATTATTTTGGCGATAATGTGCATATATTACCCAATTCATGGTCTAAAATTCATATTTAATTAAATCTTGCTCCAAAAATTGTGCAAAAATCATAGATGATGCTTCTAGTTGTGCTTTAATTACTATCCAAATTTCATCAAAATGGATATGTCTTGTGCATAAATAAATTATTGAGTGATTTTTGTAATTGAATTTTAATTAAATCCACTTAATATTTTTCCGAAATTTCAAGTATCATGGGTTGCTCATTAAAATGTCTTTTTGAGATAAATTGATTTCTAGATAAATTGATTTGATGGATTTATTAAGAATTAAATACTCACAATCACACTTTTCCATTAAAAAATTCATGAAAAATCATACAATGTTAAAAAATTCCAAAAAATATTGTAGCTTCATTTTATCATGTTTTAATTCAAGTAAAAGTTTCATAGTTTTTGCATTCTGTTTCTGTTAAAAAATACATAAAAAACCATAAAAATGTGCATTTTTATATTTTGCATTTTGAACACAAAAATCCAAAAAATACATTCTGCATTCATAATTGGATTATGATTGTAGGAAAAATATAATTTGGCTAAATTGGGTTAATTATACATTAAAATTAATTTGGCTAAGTAGCTTGTTTTCTTAATAGCCTAATTCAACTACATATTTGCATTTTCATTTATATTGCAAAAAAAATACAAAAAAACGCCTTGGAAACCTAGAGCTAATTCATCTAAGTTGACCTGACGTTGTTCCTTTTCCTCCCTGTGTTCGACCCCGAATTTGCTTGGGATATAAATTAAAGCCGAGACACTCCTTGTGGAGATCTCTCTCTCTCTCTCTCTCTCTCTCGATACTGTATAATTGTCTAAGTGTCATGCTACAACGAGTACAAATTAATACAAGCATTTAGTGAGATTGACTTCTTGGTATTTCTGAAGTACTTTGTCTGAGTGATGAATACAAGAATAAAAGCTATCACTGTAAATGAAGAATATCATCCATGAACACCTCGGTAAAACAACCAACCATATTAGCAAGAACTGCAAGCATGCATTATTAGAATGTGGCAGGTGCATTGCACAAACCAAAGAGCATTCTCCTGAAAGTGTAGGTGCTGAATGGGCAAGTAAATGTAGTCTTTTCTTGGTCCTCTAGGGTGATTGCCACCTGGTTGTATGCAGAATACTCATATAAAAAGTAGAAGAATTTCTTGTCAGCTAATCTTTCTAGAACTTGATCAATAAATGACAAGGGGAAGTGGTCCTTCTTTGTTGCGGCATTGAGGCAGAGGTAATCAATGCACTCACATGCTAGGATTTCATTATCTGAGTAGAAATCTCCTCTCCTCTTTCATTTGTAATCATGGTGAGCCCAGATTTCTTCGAAACTACATGCAAGGGGCTCACCCATTCAGAATTGCGGATGGGGCAAATGAAGCTCACATCACACCACTTTGTGATCTCCTTCATGACGACGTCACTCAAGTTAGGGTTCGGTCTTCTTTGAAATTCTCCAGACGGCTTTGCATCATCTTCTATAGAGATGTGGTGTGAACACAAGGCATGATCTATCCTGCTGTGGTCCGGTACGTGCCAACCAAGTGCCTTGCAGTTTTTTTCTATAACCTCGAGTAGTCGAGATTCCTGATCCGGGGTCAGCCTACTGTTGACGATGATCAGATACATCTTCACTGCAACCTCAAGGAAAGCATACTTGAAGCCTATTGAAAGTGGATTTAATTCTGGTTCTGATCTGGCCTACTTCTCAGCAACCTCGAAAATTGACCTAGTAAGTGGATGATTTACTGAAACTTTGGAGGTGCAGCTCACCTCGGTCACTAGTAGTTCTACTGATAATGTGCCGAACAAATCGTCAATGAATTCATCATGTTTAGATTGACATGAATCTTCTGCTTCAAAAAGGTCCATCAAAAAGTAAGAATCTTTCTCCCAATTGACATCGGAGCTTGTATCAGTTGTGCTATCCAGGTCCTCCTTTAGGGAGAGGATTTCCTGAACCCATGTGTCATTCAAAGAAAATTCGGCATCCCTAATTTCTTCAATGAAGTCACAGTCAGCTTTGACCTTTATTAGACATGACCTTCAGTTCACTGACCGTATACATTGTGACTTTGTTGACGATCGAGCAAAACGTGATCTTTCTAGACCCATTGTCAACCACAGCTTCTATAGTTTGTAGGAGCGACTGACCACGAATAATCGGGGTCTGGAGTAATAATCCAAATCAAGGACCACAAAATCAATAGGAAACCGCATGTCCTGCACCATTACGATAATGTCCTCCAACAAACCTTGAGCTCACTTGAGTGAGCAGTGAGGCAAGTATGAGGTTGATTGATGAATTGCTATCAAGGACGGTACCCTCAAAGAGCTGGTCAAAAATATCACATCTGATCAAAGGTGCTCCTTTGTCTGGCTTCTTCTCTGGGAGGTTCCTTATTGCTGCCACTGTAGCCATGGTGAGGACACGCTTTTCAAATAATCGACGTCTGTTTTTGCGGTTTGACCGATGCTTGTTCGTACATACTTCTTTCAATCCCTTCTTTAAAATAGGCATAGGATCCATGGCTTTTATCAAAGGCATTTCAATAGTCAAGTTCTTAAGAATGTCCACAAAACCTGGATCAGATAATGCATTTTTTTCATTTTGCATTTTTTGGACTATTGCATCAGGAAAAGGAATATGTACATAACTGAAATCAAAAGTATTGTTCTTGTCTACATCAGAGTTCATGTCTAAAATATTTTGTATAATCAGACTGCAAAAAGGTGTACAAGCGGGAGCTGGGGGTGGACATCCAAAAATTGTAGTCTCCTCTTCGTCGGTTGGCACTGGATCGCCTACTGGGGCTGGCTCCTCCATGGCTAATGCGGCATAACCTCGACTGTGATCATGTTTTTGGTTTTTTTTTCATTTTTTCTGATTTTTTTGTTCTTTTTATTGAGGATGGTGGTGACTGGTAGCTGGCATGACTCCTCCTCCTCCGTCTTCCTCACCTGAACCTGTAGCTGACACGATTGATGAAGATGAAGTTGATTCACCAGATGAAGCTTTATTCTTCCCTCTGATATGGCAGACAGAGGCAAGGTCCTACAGCTTGTGAGAGTAACAACATTAAAAAAACAAAGTCACAATCATCCGACTCTACAGGCACAAACGGGACTTCACATTCTACCTGCTCTTTTCACTTGAAGTTATTAGGGTTTGCGTTCGACCTAGGTCGGAATGGGAGTTTTGGTGGCCGTCAGGTCGTCTAGCTTCTGAGTCATCTCTAGTAGACCCTTTACTAACTAGACCAAGCAATCGAGGTTGTGACTGATGGTGCAGAGGTTGAGAGGGGTGTTGCTGATACTGTTACTGAGGTAGAGGAAGTTGATACTTATGCTGGTAGTGAGGAGGAGGATACTGCTGCTGAGGTATAGCCACATACGAATGCTATGGCTGGTGCATGCGGTACTGCGACTGCTGATACTGCTGACTTTGCCTCCAATTTATGGTACTGCATAGACTGTTGGTACTGAGGCTTTTGGTGAGATTGGACAAATCTCCCTCCTTGATGTTGAGGGAACAAGCAAGAATTTGTAGGCTGGCCCTACTAAGGTCCGCCTGGACGGGCCAACTGCACGTTGTTTGACCAAACTCCATTCACCTCTTAAATGAGAGGCAGTGGATGAGAGAATAGATCATGAGGAAACTAGACTTATGGTTGGTAAACCACCAACTGCTCCTGCTATGGTGCCTGGTCGGGAGTCTGCACGTAGTACACGTGCTGGACCGATGGCTGCTGTAGACTAGGCTAAGGCTGATGCTGTGTGGGCTGCTCTTCTTTCTTCTTAGCAAGAGTCTCGAATGGTGGAGTCGCTGACTGGTAGGCATTGATGGTACTCACCATCAACTCCAGTTCCTTGGTGATATGGCCTAACTTGTCCATATGTTGGGTTCTTGCTCGATAACAACTAGTTTCTCGAGATCCTGTGATCGTTTCTCGATGATATCAACCTTGGAGAGATAACCCCGATTGCTGATGTTGGAACTCTCATCTCTATCTGCCTCATGAGATGCTCCCACGTGGACTGACTTGTAGAGGACATGGGGTTGCCTCTGATACACACGAGATGAAGAGAGGACGGCTTATCCTTTACCCATTTCTTCAAAAATCTGCAGACTACATCTTCATCCTTATTGAAGTGAGATCCCCCACAGGTAGCATCAACTAATCTTTGATTTTCAATATTTAGGCCCCAAACAAGTGTTGGACCAAGCTGGTCCTCGATATCTCATGGTTGGGGCATTTCTCCTACAGGTCTTTGAATTGCTCCCATGCTTCATGAATCGACTCGTGGGTAGCCTGGGAGAAGTTGCTAATCCAGGCTCACATCTGATAGAGCCGATAGAGTGGATAAAACTTGTGAAGAAACACATACTTGAGTTCCTCCCAGGTCGTCACGACCTTCCCCAAATGCTTGACCCAGTATAACGCCTTGTCCTGGAGACTTAAGGGAAATGCTATCATCTTGACCATGCCTAACAAGATGTTAGGGTAGTGCATGGTCCAACATATGCGAGAGAATTGATGCAGGTGAATGTACAGTTCCTTATTAATATTCCTGTGGAAAGTGGGCATAAGAACAAGGAGCTAAAGCTTAAGCTCAAAGTGAGCAAGCACTGGGGGATGCAAATCTACTCAGTTATCTGGTTGTCTCCAGGATTATAAGTCTCTTTCAACATAGGTTTAGGGTTATCATTCCTTGGCTCATATTCTTCTTGATCATCACAGGGTATATTGTCCCCTCCTACTACTCCTCAGGGGCTATTCCTCATGTCATTCGGCATGTCTTGGAATGTGCTCTACACTAGTGCCTGCACAGGTAGCTGCTGCTGGAGCTTGGATGGAAGCAAGAAACTGAGCGTTCACTTAATTCTGATTGGGTGCTTGGCCCTGCTCAGGCTGGGCAGCTGCTGTCCTTTCCTTTGCCCTGAGGAGCCATCTCTGAGTCTGAATCTAACAAAATAATCTTCGGATTAGGATCCAGATCTGAATTCTATCTGCAATGCAAGAGGTATCCCAATCAGACAATTGTGACATGAAATACTAGATAAAGTGATGTGTTTGAGATTAAGGTCAATCTCAGATAGTCGTGAATGGAGTAAAAGATGTAGACTGAAATCGACCTCCATTCACAATAGGTGGAAGTGGGACCAGAGTGATCCCGATTTATTAAGAAATAGAAAGAGACTGGAAAGAAGATGAAGAGTCTGGAGATTGGTTGCCAAAGTCCGAATCGGGTTCTCAATAATCACCTCAAATTATTGACAACGTCGAGTCCACGGAATCGATGTAGGTGTCGGTGGAGTCTTGACTAGACCATCTATGGATCAACATTGTGGAGCAAAATAAGGATCGATGATAGTCAATGAGGAATAAAAAGGAATGTAAAATAGTAGAAAGGCTAAAAACGAGTAGGGGGCCAAAGAGGAAACACATAAGACGAAATTTGCGCAAGTGCACGAGACTTGATCTTTGAACCTTAATCTAGATCATATAATACACAATACAAAATTAGGTTCACCAACTCAACACAATGTAAAGTCCTAAAGGATCAACTATTTTTATCTTTTCATTTTTAGAGTTGTTACATGCATATCTTTTAACAAGTCCTTAGATGCTAATCCTTTAGGAGCGAGAGTACTGGTGAAAAATTTTCCCATTCTTGTCCTCCTCCTTTGTAACCTGTAGTCTACACTTTTTGAGGTACTTGTAACCCTTCCTGGATCCCTACTCAACCAAAGAATGGGAGAGAGGAAGTCGATAGGTGAACCCGCTACTTCAGACCCCGCTCACAACAGAATCACCCGTGAGCGTGCAAGACCTTACTCGGATGCGAGATGATGATACAGATACACCTGTGAAGGCATGACATAAGATCAGTACTTCAGACAAGGTTGACATTCTACACAAGGCGAGAACGCCATCATTTGCGAGGTCGTACTCGTCCACGTACGATAAAAGCACCAATACTTCAAAAATTCAGGCGATACACAAGGTAGCTACAGACTGGGTTTTCGGCTCTAATCCTTAGCGGGTCGCACCTCGCTCGTGGGAGGGGTTTTGGTCCCCTCCCAAGGTACATGAAAGTAATGAGGGCTTTACGAACCCAAAGCAATGAAGTCCATTACATATTTAGCAGTCCCCAAGTTTTAGATTTTTTGCTTTTCACCCTTTTTGGATATTTTATATACAAGCGCCTAACTATTTTGTGAATTTTCAATTAAGTCCTAGGTGCTCAAAATCAGAGGGAGATAGCAAAAAATAGTGCAAGTTGATTCTATGATAAAAATCTCATCATAGAATCTAATGATACATGCAGAGTTAGAGGACCTACAATGCTTCCTAGCTCTCTCCATGTGGTATGCAAAATAGAATTTTTAAACCTATTTACATGATGGTTTGCAATCGACAAAATCACCCTAAACATAAACTGCTATTAATTGTGAAGAACCAAATATCAATTATTTAGAAATGAACCCGAGAGTCTGGTCTTGGAGAAACTTCGGTGCCCGCCACAATGGGTCCTGCTAGCGCTGTATGGTGCCTCTCTCGGTGTGTGGGTTCAAGTCCAAATAGTTGACAATTATTAATTTAACTAGATCCAAATGTAATAGACTATAGGGACATGATTCTTATTAGGATTTGAACCTAATTACCAATACAAGTAGTCCTATATCTAGGGGCTCCATGCACACAAAATAAATAGGAAAGAAAGCGTAAAACTCCAAACATCGAAAAACAAATAAAAGAAATGCGATAAAAACTCGAGAAACTGTGACGAGTCCCCCAGGTGAACAGACACCTAGGCAGCAGACCTTGTTAGTGAAGTAGTGTCCAAGTCCAAAAATTATTAAAATTAATAAATAAATGAATCACTCTCTCACCAAAAAAAGAAACTGAAATCCTAAGCTATCATTTATGCTAAGTATCTTCCTTGTTGTGCTTTCTGCCTCTCCTACTGGATAGTGCATGAAGGCCAGTCTCCACCATGTTTGGCTGCATCGACTCCCTAAGAAGCCACCCTCACGTAGCGGGCCCTCGCAGCAAACATAACAAGAGAGGTATTAGCACAAATAATCAAATAATCTGTAAAAAGAAATGAGAGCTAAAATATGTACAAGTAAAAATAAGTAGACAAAGTATGTACAAATTAGGCTACAAACACATTGCTCCCCGACAACGACACCATTTGTTGAGTAGGTTTTTCCATGCAGGTCTAAAAGTACTCACTGAGAAGCGAAGATAGAGTGTTGCTGAGGCGATCCGCAATAAATCCCATATTCAGACAAGTACCCATAATTAATCAATGAATGACAAAAATATGAAGTACAATTTATTATACTCTACAAACAAAAATGTATAGCATGTAGAGGTCAAACCATTGAGAGCAAACACGATAGCCCAATGATTATTGCTAATCAAGAATGAATTATGTACACAAGTGTCTTTTTTACGTGGATTTTTTTGTTTTTAAATTTTTATTTGATTTTCTTTTATACTTTTTTTGCAAATAATTTTAATTTCTTTTTAATTTAATATTATATAACAAAGTGTAGATATGTATAGAGAGAGGTATACATATAATAATAAATATACAAAACAAAATCAGAAAATCTTAATAAATATACTCCTGATTATAGAATATATGTGTGTGGATGTGTTTTGGGTTTTTCAAACATTTATAAGGTTTTTATAATAATTAGTAATAATAACATATAAAGATATATAGAGTTATATAATATAATATAGGGAATTATATTTATAAATATAGTAAAAAATAATTAAAATTTGTGAAATAGAATGTTTTTGTGTTTTCATATTTTCCAACTATTTTTGTGATTTTATGGTTATTTTTGCTAATTTTTATATATTAACTTCAAAATATACCAAAATAGGGATTAAGTAAATATGTCGAATTGTTTTGAGTTTTAAAAATAGTAAATAGAGTCAAAAATTCTCAAAACTAATTTTCGTATGTAATAATAATATAAATAAAATTATAAAATAGTTTTGGCACTTTTGAGGACTTTTTATATTTTTATAAGATCTTGGTCCTTGCTAATTTTTTATCATTTTATTTTTCTATTTTTAGGGATTTTTGGTCTAAATATATAAAATACAATAATATACTATAGGTAATTTTTTTTGAAATTTTCTGCAATGTTTTAATTTTTTTTTGGATTTTTATATTTAGACATGGAATAAAACATGCTCTTTTGAATTTTAATAAATAGGAAATGTGCATAAAAGGAAAAAATAAAAATAAATCATGAAAGATCAAGCAGTAAGATACATTATCCTATTGTTGCAAAATTTTTGGAGCACGTATGAGATTTATACAAATTAAGTAATCATACAAAAAATTGAATACTAGCATGGACCTTTTTGCAAATATAATTACGTTTCCATGCATTCCAGATCCCTTAAAACAAAAATCCAGGGATAAATGTGCAATTTAATCATGAATATTTAAATTAAAAGCGCTTGGCATTGTATATTATTTTTGTGTGAAATCAATTTTTATTTTTCTTTGTATTTTTATCTACAACTTTCATGTACAAAGTTTTTTGATTTGATCTATAAATAATAAATAATAAAATGGGTCCCAAAAATTAATTGTTGAAGAATGAAAATGAAGGTTTTTATTATGATTTCTATACAGTGCATCTGCCCTATTTTCCCCAACTTTATTCCTTATTGACTAAATCATCATAATGACTAAGTCTCAGGGTCTAGACTCATAAAAATACCTTTGGAATTTTATTTCTTTTTCTTTTCTTTATTCTTTTATTTTGGCATTAACCAATGTATTTTATACATCATTTATACTATAAATAATGACTATTAATTTATGCAAAATAATGATATATACATGAATTTAGCCAGGGTTTAAATGCCGAAATGAAAGAATAAAGGTGATGAAATGGAGATTCGTCAATTGCATCCCTTGGACGGTGATATTGATGTCCTCTAGCATGCTCCTGGGCCGCTTGACAGTTCTATCCGCAAACTGCAGAATCATCTTTATATGCTTGAGCAGTCCTACTCCAAATTCCTTGAGCAAGAAGAAGGAAATAGATTGATCGAGTATCCACTATTGAGCAGTGTTCGCTCAAACTCTTGGTTAAAAATTCAACATCGAAGAAGAGGTACTCCCTTGTCTTTCTGATTGTGCAGGAGATTGTTGATGGCGTTTACTACAACCATGGTTAAGTCGTGCGTCTTTGATTTTTTTCTTCTTGTGACTCGAACGCTTTGTTGTACATTCCTCTTTGAGTCCTCATTTTACTATAGGCATATACTCCATGGATTTCAACAATGGCATTTTAAGAATCAAATTTTGCAAAAATTTCACAATCTCAAGATTAGACAAAGCATTCTTCATTTTTTATGGTTTTTTCATTAATTACTTACAGAAAAGGAATATTTACATTAGAAGAAACTTTATCTGGTAAAAATGTTCCATATTTGTTTTTATAGGTAGATGGAAAAATGTGAAAAATCATCTACACGTTGTGGATCAAAAAATGGTGCAGTCGTGTCTCCTTCGGCTAGTGCTGGTTCAACTGCTGAGGCTGGCTTCTCCATAACAGGCGCGACTTCACCTTGACTGTTGTTATCTTTTTGTATTTTTGTATTTTCTTCATTTCGTTTTATCTTTTTCGTGTGGGTGGTGCTGCTCCATCCAAAAATTCTTTGACCCCATAGGTTGGAATGGTTGAAGATTCACCATGAGATTCTGTGTTCTTTCCCTTCACAGTTGCAGATGGCTCGAGTGTCCTACTGCTCTTGAGAGTTACTTCATTAGATAAAATAATATCATTTCTACTTGATTCGGGTTGAACATTGTAAACTACCTGCTCCTTGTGACAAAAATTATTTGGATTTGCTTCAACCTAGGTCGGGATGATAGTCTTTGTGACCGTCAAGTCATCGATCTTGTGGTTCATCTCAGCCATGTTCTTTATGAGCTTGGCCAAATAGTCTAGAGTAGGGTTGACAAAAGCAGCCTCAGAAGATTCAGCCTGATGAGACCACTAACTCTGTTGATATTACGGGGGAGGCTGTTGTTGGGTAACCTGGAGAATACTGAGGAGGAGGAGGAAGAAGAAGAAGAAGAAGAAGAGAAGGATATTGTTGTTGGTATTTCTAGGAAGGGTATTGGTGATGATAAAGGGTACCCGACTGCTGATAGTACTCCGAACTGCTTTTGGTAGTTATTCCTCCAGGTGTATCCTTGTTGCGGAGACTATTGCTGGTGGGCTTGGTTGGGCTAATATGTCCACCCTCCTTGCTAATGGTGGAATGGCCTATTAGCAAGGTTCTGATCCTGTGGTTTTCCTTGAAGATAGGTCAATTGGTGATCCTTACTCCAGACACCATTCACCTCCTGGATGAGTGATGGAGGAGGGGAACAAGGCTCAATGTACTGAGGGTGGCACTCATATGGCTGGTAGATGACCATTTGTGTCTGATGCTGTGGCGGTTGCAGCTCGGGTGCTTGCTTGTCATATACAAGCCGGACCGAGAGCTTATTGGGACTCGACTGAGGTGGTTGTGGCTGCTCCTTCTTCTCAGCTGGAGGCTCAGGTGCTATTATCACTAGTTGTATGCACTGATGGTGTTCATCAGCAGCTCCAGCTACTTGGTGATAATGTCAAGCTTGACCATGCCCTTCATGCATTACTCGATCCCAACGAGCTTCTCTAGGTCCTGTGACCTCTTCTCAATAATGTCCACTTTGGACAAGTTACTTCTGATAATGATCATGTTCAAGTTCTCACACCTGTCCATTTCTTGGGTATCTGCATGTTAACATTCTTGCGAAGAACCTGTGTTTGTGGCGGGAATTGGAATGAACGAGAGGAGGAAAGTGCAACCTCTCCTTCATCCGCTTCCTCGAATATCTGCTAGACTGCATCCTCATCCTTGTTAAAGTGAGAACCTCCATAGGCAGCATCATCCAGTCGTTGACTATTTTCAATTAGACCCCCTGAAGAAGTATTGGACAAGACTGGTCTTTGGTATGTCATGATGGGGGCATCTCTCTATCAGATCCCTAAATCTCTCCCATGTCTCATGAATCGACTCTTGGGGTCCTTGGGAGATGCTTGATATCTTGGAGCACATTAAATTGAGGCAACCAAGAGGATAGTACAAAAATGCTGATTTCATATCCTCCCAAGTTTTCATCACTTTCCCCAAGTGGTTGATCCAGTGAAAAGCTTTGCCTTGAAGGCTGAAGGGAAAATGATCATCTTGATTACACCCAACGAGATGTTGGTGTAATGAGTGGTGAATGCGTCCAAACTGTTGTAGATGGATGTAGGGTTCCTCGGTCATGTTCCCATGGAAGCTAGGGAGCAGAGAAAGGAGCTGAAGTTTCAGCTCAAAATGTCTATGGATCTGCGGAATTTAAATCCACTCAGTGATGCAACCATCCCCAGGATTGTATGTCTGCTTCAGAGTGGGCTTGGGTCGGCCTCTCCTTTGTCCTTCCTCACCTCCATGACATCCATCTACACAGTGGTAATCTTCATAATCAGGAATATCATCATCACCCCCGGGGTTTCCTCCTCTCTCTTCTGATCTTCTCCTCAGATTGTTCAGTATCTCTTGGAAAGCGACCTGGGCAAGTACTTGGTCAGTCAGCTGCTGTTGGATTATCTGAATGGAGGCCAGTAACTGATTGTTGACTTCATTCTGATTCGTGTCCTTCTCTTGGTTCTACTCATTGCTCTGAGGATGTGGGTTTTGTGGTCCCTTTCCCCTGCATTGGGGAGCCATCTCAGAATTGTAAGCGTGTTCGGGCTCTTGATCGTGTTGTAAATCTACATTGGGATACCTGATCAATCCTTAGAAATGATGGAGCAAGTTCGAAATGAGAGTTTATCTTGAACAAGGGATTTATGGGAGAAAAAAAGGTGGTGTAAGGAAGGAGATCGAGACAAGAGTCTTCTTGATTCCCGAAGCAAGTGAAAATAGAGGAGTCCAAGGAGAAGTCCGCAGGATCCGTCATGTCTTCTTGGATATCACCCCATATTTTGGTAGATGTAAAACCCAAGGAATCGATGTAATTATCGACGGAGTCCTGACTAAACCATCAAGGTGATTAATCTCCATTTCATCACCTTTATTCTTTCACTTGGCCTTTAAACCCTAGCTAAATGCATGTAAATATCATTATTTTGTATCAATCGACATTCATTATTTATTGCATAATTACGTATAAATTATATTGATTAAAGCCAAAATAAAAGAATAAAGAGAGAAAAATAAAAAGAAATAAACTGCCAAAGGTGTTTTATGACCCTAAACCTCTAGACCATGTCAAGAATTGATGTGGTCGACAAGGAATAAAGTCGGGGGAGATAAGGGCCAAAAAGTCAATGAAAATTCCATTCTTTATTCTTCAATAACTCATCTATGTGACCCATCAAATCAATAAACTTTGTATATTGAAGTTGTAGATAAAAATTTATAGGAAAATACAAAATTGAGTTTATATAAAAATAACATACAATGTACATTTTATGCTCAGAACTAAAAGCCAAAACCCAAACTCCCGAGACCCAAATCTCCTCAATAAAAACTCAAAACACCTCAAAATAACCTTTAATTGTATATAATTTTTAATTAGATATTTAATGAAGGTGGTTTCACTTATTTGGAGTTAAGATACAAAAGTTAGCTTTTTAATGCCTATTGTATAATATACATGAATAAAATATTCATTTTATTTATTATTACTATTATAGAAATTTTATAATTTTATAATTTTGTAAATATTATTTATAGTATATTTACATATTTATAATATAATAAAAACATAAAGAAAACAAAAAAATAGTCTATACAAATACATAAATGAAATACCTATACTTATACCTATATAAATTAGACCTCTATTTATTTAAGTGTACAGAGAACATCAGAAAAATACAACAAAAATATATTTGTGCATGTAAAAATAAGTTGTAAATATATAAAATATGAGAATAAAATAATAAAATAATAAAATACAAAATACAAAATAAAAATAAAATGTGCAAAACATAGGTCAATATACATATAAATACACTCACAAAAAGTAACTTGTAATAGAATAAATCATAAAAATAAATAAAAATCATATTTAAATACAACATAAAATAATAAACATTTTTAATTTATACCAAAAATTAAATTAATCATTTACTATTTTTAATTAAATATTTTCGAATAAAGCCAGCTCTTTTGTCCTGTAGTGGCCGTTGAGGATCAATCAGGAGGTGGGGATTGCTGATATCGGTCAACTATCCTTCCCCGCCTCTAACCCCTATCGGAACCTCGAGCACCCCTACTTCCTCGATTTTTCCAGGGTGCCATGTGCCTCCATTTGCCTCGAGTCCTTCATAGATCTCGTTTACATCACAATCGTCAACCTCGCTCCTCATTAGATCTCATCGATCTGCCTTGAACGTCTCACTAATTCATCTCGAAATTCACAAAAACTTGTCTATAAATAAAAATCCAATTCCTCCCATTCACCCGCTCTCTGAGATCTGTTGTGTGTCCAGTCGTATGCGTGAAAGTCCACCGATGACAGAGGTCCTTTCCACGAGGTCGGAGCACTGCAGGACGAGGAGACGGGTCCACGGTGACACTCCGACGATATCCTGCTCCATAGTCCACCATCAGGTTCGAGCAATGCACGTTTCTTATTTTAGGTAGATTTTCTTCATGTTATTTCAATTTTGCATTTAGTTTAGTTGTTAGATCCTTAGCGTAGTCAAAAGCCCGATCATTCATTCACCGGAGCCATTAGGGATCCGACCATTTCATTGTGATCCGCCCTTCATACCGATGCACCTTCCCTCCCATTTCTATCATCGTCCATTTCTCCATTGACTCAACTCACCCAGAGCCCCTGATCTTGAGCATATCAGTCCCCCAGTGTTCCTTCCTCTGTCGCACATCGGAGCACCCTCATTTATGTCCGAATCACTATGAACATCGCCAACAAAGGCCCATATCTGATCACCCTTGCACTATGAAGCTTCCTATTGCTTTTGCAGGTCTAGAGGGCCCTATCTGAAGGGCATCCGAGGCATTCAAACACCCCCATGCCCCCAAGCCATCCATGCCCCCACTGTTGGGGTCTAGATCCATCTGAAGGGTCTCCTAGATGTGGATCCTTGCGAAAAAGCGTTTCCCCAACTCAGCAGCAAGTGATGAGGTCTAGAGCGCCAGATCTAAGCAATCAAAGGTACGAAGGAGCTCCGTTCTTCCTAGTTCATCCATCGAGCTTCTCTGTCGCTCAATCAAGAACCACACTCCAGATGTAGCACATGGTGTCCGATCTAGTGAAGCTACGATCGTCCGATCTTTGCCCGATATCTAATCCTAACCGTCATCACCGAAGCACCATCGTGCGCCGTGGAGCCACCACGTGTTAAGTGAGAAGATCTCAACCGTCTATCTGCTCGCAAATAGGGGTAATTTGCACTTAGCCCCTTCTGGCTTTTTCTTATTTCTTTTTAGTATTTTATTTCTTGTCTGGAGTGTAAATATTTGTGTAAATTTTGCATATAGCCCCTCGTGATTTCATATATTTGCCCACGCGTCCATGCCAGCTCAACTCATTTCGCTTGCCACGTGAGATAGGTATTTTGTAGGCATACTCGCCTGCTTTTGTGTATTTATTTATAGTACATGAAATTATATATTCAGTGTATTTTTTTCTGGAAAAATTGCAGAAAATTGCATGTATATTTAAGAAATATGCATGAATAGGATGCTACCAGGATGTTAGGTGAGAAGAAAATTGCATGCAATTTAAGAAATTTGCAAAAAATTGCATGTTTTCCCCTGTGTTTTGTAAAATGGATTTGAAATGCATGAATACTTTGTGTTCATTGCAAATACATCAATGCTAGCATATGAAATTCTATTTACTTGTAATTTTTGTTAAAAGTAGCTCCTATTTGTATTAAATTTTGGAAAAATACATGTAGATGCCTAGGATGACATACTTTCATGACATGATCTTTAATTTGATTTGTAGGCATCTATCTATTTATGAAAATTCAAACAGTGAGTATTTGTCTCTGTTTAGCTTTAAAAATGTTAAAAAATATTAAGATACCTTTAAAAATTACAAAAAATATATGTTACTTGTTATTACCTATATTAATTCCAAACCAAAAATCCCTAAAAATACAAAAAGAAAATGGTTAAAAATAAAAAGCTCCAAAATCCTTTATAAAAAACTAAAAAATCATCAAAAAATCCAAAAATATTCATTTCTATATCTGAATTTTCTTTATTTATATACTATGTATTAAAATTGGTTTGAAGTAATTTTGATGCATTTTAATATTTTTCTCCTTTAAATCAATTCGGCCTACTTATTTATTCCATGTTTTGAGATGTTTTGGATTTTAAAAATACCTAAAAATATGAAATAATTCCAAAAAAATCACAAAAACATGAGAAAAATACAAAAAGCCTAAAAAATATTTTCTTTGTATTTTTAGACTATTTATAAATATATATTATATGCTGTTTATATGCATATAAATATATACATATGTTACCTATATACTTATATTATGTCCTAATATATTCTATATAAATATTTTTATTTTTTGTTCTAAAATCAAAAAGAAATTAAAAATCAGCAAAAAAATAAAAAATTGTGTATATATATGTATATATATGGACATATACCATATATGTATACCCCTACCTATATGTGTATATATGTATATAATATATCTTATTATTATTAAATTACCTATGTTTACTATTAATATTACTAAAAAAGATAATAATTATTCAAAAACCCACATAAAAAGTCTTAGTGACAAATATGTACAAGATATACGTTGATTAGCAATAATCATAGGCTACCTAGCTTGCTCTCTGTTGTTCGTCCTCTACATACTTACGTGTTATAACTTTTTGTTTGTAGAGTATAATAAATTGTGCCTCATATTTTTGGCTATTCATTGCGTATTGTTATATTGTGGGTACTTGTTGATTGACCAAGGGTATTTTTTGTGGGTCGCCTCAGTGACAACTCATCCTTGCACTCCGTGAGGATACATTTTAGACCCACTCAAGAGAACCCCTTGCCATGAAATGGCACCATTGCCAAGGAGCAACATGTGCAACATATTTTGTATATATTTACCTTTTATTCATTCATTCATTTATTCATTCAATTGTTTAAATACATTTATTCATTCATTCAATTATTGTACAAAATTTTCTATCTCATTTTTACATGTTTAAATACAATTATTCATTCATTCATTCATTTCATATTTTGTTTAAATATATAATTTGATTCATTGTGACAATACATGTCTTTGTTGTGTTTGTTGTGAGGGCCCGCTATGCGAGGACGACCTCTTACGAGGGTCATGCAGTCGAGCAAGGTGGAGACTGGTCCTTCCATCATGACCAGTTGGAGAGGCAGCATGCATTGCAAGGAAACCACTTAACCTAGAGTCTTAGTTTAGAATTTTATTTTATTTTGGTGAGAGAGATATTTATTTATTCATTATTAATTGTAATAATTAAGGACATGGACACTACTCTACTCTACGAGGTCCATTTCCCGGGTGATTGTTCACATGGGTGCCTCATTGTGGTTTTCTCGTGTTTTCATTGCTTTGTTTTCTTTATTTATTGATATTTTAGTTTTTCGCCTTTCTTTTTATTTGTTTTGTGTGCATGGAGCCCCTAGACTTTAGGTTTGCTTGTATCAGTAACTAGGTCCAAACCCTAACAAGAATTATGTGCATATAGTCTCTTATGTTTAGATCTAGTTAAATTAATAAATGTTAGTGTTGGAGTATTTGGTAGTGCGCCTATTGAGTTGTAGATGGGTAAATGGATACCTCCAGGATCCATTTACCCCATCCAGTGGTTTAGTCCCACATCGTCCAACGGTGGGACTTGGAGGCCCTGTGGAGGCTATATAAGGAGCCCCAGGCCTCCTGTAACAGATGAGAAAGTGCAATGCATAACACGCCCCTTTGAGGGCTTCTCCCGTGGTTTCATCCCGCTCCTCACGGAGTAGGGTTCCACGTAAAAACTTTTGTGTTCTTCATGTTTATCTCTTGTTCTATGCTCTGTTTTATCATTATGCTTCCGCTTCCGATTTTCTAACATGGTATCAGAGCGGGTTCGTTTCTCGGGGTTTTCATGATTTATTGTTTTTATTCGAGATGCGATTGTGCAAGTTCTCGAAGATCTGAGTTTGAAGATTATTCATATTGTTCGATCAAGTTCTTGTTCTAGGGTTTAGATGAAACCCTAGAAATTATTCTGCGTGCATCTCCTCGGCTGCGCTAAATTTCAGTTTTGGATTTGTTCGAGTCTTGCATCTAGGATTTCTCGACTCTCAAGTGGTGTTGCAGGCGGTGCTTCTTCATCAAGCCTTTCCCTGGTATCAAGACTCTCTGCAGATTCTCCATGAAAGCACCGCTCATTGTGGTTTTGGATCAAGACTCCATGAAAGCACCGCAGATTCGCACAGGCTAAAGCAAGCCCCTTTCGCTCCAGATCAGTACCTTCGCTCCAGATCCGCACTAGCAAAGCTCCAGGACTGCTCGGCATCAAATCCGCAGGCAACGCTGCACACAACATCTCCGCAGCGCAGGATGCGCCATCGATCTTACACCATCGCCCTAGTCAGCGCCTCCAGCATGCGCGAGCAGTCCAAGCCGCGATGCTGGTCCATCGCAGCGCAGGCGGCATCAAGTCCAGGCCCAGATCGGCCTTGGCATTAGGCGATGCTCCTGCATCTACCTCGCGACCTCCAGATCGCCAGCCCTAGCCGCACGATCTCTGATTGCGGCAACTCATCTTCTTCCGCATTTGAATGCGCTGGCGATGGCGGCGGCCCCGATTGCTGCATCTGACCTTCAAGGTTGAGGTCGCTTGAACCCCATCATACTGCAGGCAATGATCCCCCAGCATCGGCTCTGGAAACTCACGAGCTGCGGGCGCACGCGGCGTGCGAGCGAAGCTTTAGGCGGGGAGCTCCATCAAGCGCAGATCTGTGCGCTTTTCTCCAGTGGAGGCGCACCTTCATGGCTGAACCCCAACATCTCCAGGCGCCTCCTGCCCTATCGTGACTCCCCAGCGGCGATCCAGGCGCATCCTCTACAACCCCTCGCCCAGGCAGAAAGGGGAAAGACCCATCGGCGGTGACACGCCAGATTTGATGCAGGCGGCGCTTCATGGGTTCTCCCTTCGGGAACCCTAAAAGATGAAAGGGAAAGGTGCCCTCTAATGGGCTTTAAATGCCTTATTTTTATTAGCCTCTGTTCAAGCCCAGTCGCCTGCTGTTAGAAAAAAAAGGGGCTTAACTTTGAGCCCAACACGCACAACAGTCCAAAAAAATGAAAAAAAGGGGGTCATTTGTTATATATATATATATAAGAAAAGGCGCGTACAAATTGAAAAAGCCGTACGCAAATAGAGAAAAAAAAGGAAAAATATTTTTGTTGATGAAAAGCCGTAAAAAAATGGAAATGACTTACGAAAAAAAATGTGATGGCTTATAAAAAAAATATTATTGAAAAGCCGCAAGAAAATTTTTGTGATGTTTTGAAAAGCCGAAGAAGATTTTGTGATCGGCTAAATAGTTTTGTTTTTACCCCCATATTATCTTGTCTTCTCCCAACTTTGTCGATTTCTCTGTGTTCCGACAAGTATGGGAGAAAGGGAGAGTATATGTAGAGTAACAGATCTATTCAGATGCTCCAGATGTTAGATCTTCATATTCCAGGCTAGTGCACATTGTTCAGACTCTACAGATTCAGTTGTTCAGACTCGACGTCAAAAGGTTCCGAGTCCAGTTTCAAACACGCACGAGTGTGCGGTCATTTTCAGATGAGCATATGTTGCCATCATCAGGTCGAGGTCCCCATCATTCTTGTTGTTGTTCGGCCAGAGTTTTCCTGTGAGCCATAGGGACTCCAGAGCAGAGGACCATTCCCTTGAGGGCAAGGGTTTTTATGTGGTATCATAGGTACACCAGAGCAGTGCACCATTCTCTGAGCCAGATGGGAGAGACCCAGTTCTCCGACGAGGAGACTTCAGGCACAGTTTCAGACTCGATGGTCAGATTTCGAGTCTTCAGTTGACTCACACTCCAGCCCGTTCGTCCTCTTCACCTGCACGGCATGAGAAGCAACATCCTCGACTGCAGCATGTGCACGTTGGGTTGATATTGTCCGTAGTGTCCTGTAGCGTGAGTTGAGTTTCTTTCTGTTTGTTTGTCCAAGCTGAGCATTGCATGCTCCAGCTTGAGGGGGAGTGTTGGAGTATTTGGTAGTGTGCCTATTGAGTTGTAGATGGGTAAATGGATACCTCCAGGATCCATTTACCCCATCCAGTGGTTTTGTCCCACATCGTCCAACGGTGGGACTTGGAGGCCCTGTGGAGGCTATATAAGGAGCCCCAGGCCTCCTGTAACAGATGAGAAAGTGCAATGCATAACACGCCCCTTTGAGGGCTTCTCCCGTGGTTTCATCCCGCTCCTCACGGAGTAGGGTTCCACGTAAAAACTTTTGTGTTCTTCATGTTTATCTCTTGTTCTATGCTCTGTTTTATCATTACGCTTCCGCTTCCGATTTTCTAACAGTTAGTTATTTTGACTTGAACCACGAGTCGAGAGAGGCATCGTACATCGCTATTAGGACCTGTTGTGCCAGGCACCGAGATGTCTCCAACACTGAACCCTAAGGTTTATTTTTGAATAATTGACATATGATTCTTCACGACTAATAGCAACTACTGTTTAGGGTGATTTTGTCGATTGCACACCGCCATGTAGATAGGTTTAAAATTTCTATTTTCCATACCACATGGAGAGAGCTGAGAAGCACTATAAGTCCTCTAACTCTGCTTGTATCATTAGATTCAATGACGAGATTTCCATCATCGAATCGACTTGCACGGCTTTTTCGTTATCTCCCTCTGATTTGGAGCACTTAGGGCTTAAATAAGAATCTATAAAATCCTTAGGCGCTTGCATGCAAAATATCCAAAAAAAGTGAAAACCAAATCTAAAACAAGGGGACTGCTAAATAAACTTTGACCTTAATTAAAAGTATTAATGGACTTCATTGCCTTGGGTTCATAAAGGCCTCATTGTTTTCAGGTACCTTAGGAGGGGACCGAAATCCCTCCCATGAGCGAGGCACAACCCGCTAAGGATTAGAGCCCAAAACCCAGTCTGTAACTGCCTTGTGTAGCGCTTGTATTTCCGAAGTATTGGCACTTCTATCGTACGTGACCAAGTAGGGCCATGTCATCGATGGTGTTCCCGTCTTGTGTGGAACGCCGACTTGGTCTGAAGTACTGAGCTTAGGCCACACCCTCATGGGTGTGGTTGTCTCATCAGTTTGTGTCTGAGTAGGCCCTTGCACGCTCACAGGTGATTCTGTTGCGAGGTCCGAAGTAGTGGTTTCACCTATCGGCTTCCTCCCTCTTATTCTTTGGCTGAGTAGGGATCCAGAATGGTTACAAGGACCTCAAAAAGTGCAGACTACAGGTTGCAAAAGAGGAGGACAAGTATGGGATACTCTTTCGTCAGTACTCTCGATCCTATTGGGTTAGCTTGCTAAGGGCTTGTTATAAGATATGCCTGAAATAACAAGTCTAAAAATGAAAAGATAAAAATAGCCAACCCTTTACGGCTTCACATTGTGTTGAGTTGGCGGACCGAATTTTGTATTGTGTTTGTATGGATCTAGATTAAGGTTCAAAGATTAAGTTTCACACACCTACACAGATTTTGTCGTATGTATCTTCTCTTTGACCCCTGCTCGTTTCGAGCCTTTCTACTAGTTTACACTCTTTTTTATTCATTGTTTATCACCGTATCCTTCTTCCTGCATTGATCCTATCTTTCTACACGATGTTGATCCATGGATGGTTTAATCGAGATTCCACTGACACCTACATCGATTTCATGGACTTAGCATCGTCAATAATTTGAGGCGATTCCCGAGAACCCAATTCAGACCTTGCGAACTGATCTGCAGATTCCTCATTTTCTTTGCACTTTCTTCATAAGCCGGGACCACTCTTGTCTCACTATCACATGTTGCGAATGGATGTCAATTTCAGTCTACATCTTTTTCTCCATTCACAACCATCTGGGATTGACCGTAATCTCAGATTCATCACGACAACTGGTGTTTGGTTTCAAGTGGTCTGATTGGGATTCTCTTACATTACTGATAGAAGCCAATCCCTATCCTAGATCCCAACGTAGAGTTCATCTCCTCAGATTCAGATCCAGAAATGGCTCCTTAAGGAAAGGGCAAGGGGCAACAACTGCCCCGACCAGAGCAAGGTTCCATGCCAGATAAGAATCAAGTGAATGATCAGTTGCTGGCTTCCATTCAAGCCATACCACATCAACTGACTGAGAAGGCATTCGTACAGACTGTATTTCATAATATACTGAATAACATGAGGAATAGACCAGCAGGAGGATGAGGAGATGGTGAAAGACCCCGTGATGATCCAGAAAAAGAAGAGGGAGCAAGGAACGAGAACATCAAACCAACAATGAAAGAAACATATAATCCTGGAGACAGTTAGATGGTCGAGTGGATTCTCATTCCACTGGTGCATGCTCGCTTTGAACTAAAGCCTCAGTTCCTTGCTTTTCTACACACTTTTCACAGGAATACAAACGAGGAGCCATACATTCACATGCAGCAGTTCTCTTGCATCTGCAAAACTACCCACTACCCTAACATCCCGTTAGGTGTAGTGAAGATGATTGTGTTTCTCATCAGCCTCCAGGATAAGGCCCTATAACTGGGTCAATCATTTGGGAAAGGTCATGATGACCTGGGAGGAACTTAAATCTGCATGCCTTCACAAGTTCCACCCTCTTAGTCAGCTCAACCAGATGCGAGCCAAGATTAGTAACTTTTCTCTAGCAGCCCACAAGTCCATACATGAAGTCTGGGAATGATTCAGTGATCTGCAAGAAAAGTGTCCCCACCATGACATAACAAGGACCAGCTTGGTCCAACACTTCTTTGGGGACCTGAATGTAGAGAGCTAAAGACTAGTTGATGCTGCTTGTGGTGGATCCCACTTTAACAAAGATGAAGATATGGTATGGCAGATATTTGAAGAAATGGCCGACGGAGAGGCCTCCATCTCTTCATCACATGCTTATCAGAGACAGCCTCAGGTCCTCCACAAGCCAGCTCACATGGAAGCGTCCTGTGAGGCAGAGAAAGATGAAATCTCCAACCTTAACATCATTGGGGGTTATCTTTCTAAGGTTGACATTATCGAGAAGCGGTCACAAGATCTTGAGAAGCTCACTATGATCGAACAAAGGACGCAACACTTGGATAAGCCTGACCAAATCACAAAGCAGTTGGAGCTGCTGGTGAGCACCATTAGTTCATGCTAGTCGGCAACACCATCGTCAGAGACTCCTGCTGAGAAGAAAGATGAACCATCACCATCCCATCAGCCTCAATCGAGTTAGCAGCAACTGACGATCCATCATGTGTACTACATGCAAGCCCCTGAGCAGACCCCGCCGCAGCAACAGATGGTGGTCTACGAGCCAGACTGCCTACCATCCTCTAATCCAGCATTCCCACCACCACCCCTGATACATGAAATCAATGGTGTCTGGACCAACGATGCATAGCTGGCCTATCCTACTGGACAACCCCAGGGCTAGCCACTAACCAACCGGCCTCCCCACCAACATCAAGGCGGTCACTTTGTACAATCCTCCCTGCCTCAGCCTAAGTATCAACATCACCATTCTCCACAGTATCACAATAATTGGAGATAGTCGCAGCAATACCCACAACCGCAATGCCATCCGCACGAGCAGTACCACCAGTACGCGACTATACCTCAGCAGTATTATCCTCCTCCTCCATACCATTAGTATCAACTTCCTCCTCCTCAACAACACTATTAACAGTCCCCAAGGTTCAGAAATGCGGTATACGGTATTCGTTCGGTCATGTGGTCTAAAGCGAGTAAGAGGATATGCAGAGGATATATGGAAGTATATGCAGTTTATAATATTTTAATTTAAATTATTATAAAATAAATAACAAAATGTGATTATATAAAAAAGTTGATGATCTAACAAAATCAAAAATCAAACATTTTCAAATAAGATAATATAATCAATAAGATATATAAGTATGGAATTATAAATTGATTATTTTTTAGTATGTATTTTGAATTTAATGCATATATATATACATATACAAATTTAGATTCCACAGGGAACACACGAATTCTACAAGAAAACCTTTAATGCATATATAAATCCTATAGATAACAAAAGCTAAAGAATAATCATAGATATACAAATCATACACCCAGAATTATACATATATATATCTAAGGGACAAAATATTTTGACACATAATATAGGGGAAAATTGTATTTGCATATAAAATTTATTATAAGCACAAAATGTAAATTGCAGGACTATTAGTCAATTATTTCATGTTTTATTTGAAGGAGGAATTTTCTCCCACTATAAGTAGATCGGTTTCATGGATTCTTGCTTGAATCCATGTTGAATGATTTGACTATTTTCTACGATGGTTGTCGACTACCTAACGCATCCCCCCACAAGGTAGTCAATCTAATTTCATATGCATTATTCATGTTTTATTTGAAGAAATAAAATAAATTTCATTAGATATAAAATTCAAAAAGCATAAACAGTTCATTAATAAGTGTTGAGAACAATGAAAAAACTAGATATGAGGAAAAATACCATAGATGATATTCCCAAATGCAACATATACGAGAATAATGAAAAGATGCATCGATGTAAATGATCATATAAGAATTGCTCGCGAAAAAAATCGAGTTAATGTCATCAAGTGTCATGGATTAACATAAATCCTATTAGATATACGGCCGCATATGCGACTGCATATGTCATATATGCAGACCGCATATGCATTTTGACCATATATTACTGCATATGGCATATGCGCTTCGGTCAAGTGACTGAATATGCATATGCGACCATATATGCGGCCGCATGGACCGCATTTCCAAACACTGGCAGTCCCAGCCTCAACCTCCCCACCAGCAGTCACATCGTGGTCTGTACGCTAAAACTTCCAAGGTGGTTCCGGTGAACCACAACCTTGATTGCTTGGCCCAACTCCTAAAGGGTCTCACATAGATGACCAGAAAGGTAGACGACCTAACAACCACCAAAACTCCTATCCCGACCCAGGTCAAAGCTAATCCCAATAATTTCAAGAGAAAAGAGCAGGTAGAATGTGATGTCCCATCTATGTCTTTAGAGTCAGATGATTCTGATTTTGCTTTTCTAATGTTGTTCCTCTCAGGAGTGGTAGGACCTTGCCTTCATCTGCCGTAATCAAAGGGAAGAATAAAGCTTCGTTAGGTGAATTGTCATCTTCTGCATCAGTTGTGCTAGCTCCAAGTTTGAGTGAGGAAGAAGGAGGTGCCATGCCAGCTGTCATCCATTACCACCTCCATCAGCAAAAAGAATAAAAAAATCAGAAAAATAAAAAGACCAAAAAGATGATCGTAGTCGAAGTGAAGCCGTGCCAGCATGGAGGAGCCATCACCAACAACCAATCCTGTGCCAGCCAACGGAGCGAAGGCCATGCTTTTTGCACGTCTGCCATCAACTCCACCACCACTTCCAGAATGTACACCATTTTGCAGTCCGGATGTATAGAATATTGTGGACAAGAATCCTATTATAAATAAGAATAATGCTTTTGATTTCAGTTCTGTAAATATTCCTTTTTTCTGATGCAATACAAAAATCCAAAAAATGGTAAAAAAGTGCATTGTCTGATCTAGGAGTTGCGGATATCCTAAAGAATTCGATTGTTGAATTGATGTTGATGCAAGCCATGGAGTACATGCCTACTGTAAAGGAGGGATTGAAAGAAGCATGTTCAAACAAGCGTCGATCGAACCGCAACATCAGATGCCAGCTTGTTGAGAAACACGCCTTTACCATGGACATAGTCGCATCCATCAACAACCTCCCTCAGAAGAAGCGAGACAAAGGAGCACCTTTGATTAAATGGGAGATTTTTTTATTAAGTCTTCTAGTGAACCCTGCTTGATAATAGCTCTTTCATCAACCTCTTGCCATCATCATTACTGCAAGAGTTCAGGCCAGTTCCATTGAAGCAGACATGCATGATCCTTTAGTTCATTGATCGATCCATCAAGCGACCCTGAGGTCTATTGAAGATGCCGTCGTAAAGGTGCAAGACATGCAGTTGGATTTTGTAGTCCTTGATATGGGCTCTTCTGCTCCATTACTTTAGACCCCAATTACCCTTGGCCAGCCATTCTTGTGCACTGTAGAGGCCATGGTTGAGTATGGGTTTGGGAAGATCATGTTCAGATCGAGCAATCACAGAGTTACCGTAGACATGGTCAGTCAGACGAAAGTCGTGTTTGATGAAAGTCATGCAGCACCGCCAGAAGCAGACTGTGACTTTATCGTAGAAATCAGAGATACAAAACTCTCTTTGAATGACACATGGACCCTAGAAATCCTCTCTCCTGAGGAGGACCAGGAAAGCACAATCGACACAAGCTCCGATATCACTTGAGAGACAAAATCCAATTTGCTAATGCATCTTTTTGATTCAAAATAATCATGCTGGTCCGAGCATTTGAATTCATTGTAGATCTATTCGGCACATTGTCAATTGAACAACTAGCCACTGAGGTTATCACCATCTCAAAAGTCATGGTTGATCATCCACTTACTAGCACAGTTTGTGAAGTAACAAAGAAGCAGGCTAGATCAGAACCATAATTAAATCCACTTCCGGCAGGCCTTAAGTATGCCTTCCTTGTGGGTGCAAAGAATATGTATCTGGTCTTCAACAATAACAGGTTGACTACGGATCAAGAATCTCAACTTCTCAAGGTTCTAGAGAAAAACCACAAGGCACTTGGTTAGCACGTTTCAAACCTCCGTAGGATAAATCCTGCCCTGTGTTCACATCATATCTATTTGAAAGAAGATGCCAAGCCGCCCCAAGAGTTTCAAAGAGACTGAACCTAAATTTGTGGGATGTAGTTATGAAAGAAATAATGAAATGGTTTGACGCATGCTTCATCTATCCCATCTCTGATTAAAAATGGGCCAGTCCTCTACATGTAGTTCTAGAGAAATTTGGGCTCATCGTAGTACAAATGATAAAGAGAGGAGATTTCTACTTGGGTATTGATGAATCCACATTTCATCATCTTTATTCTATCATTTTGGCACCAAAAACCCTAGCAAATGCCTGTAAATAGCATTAAAATCATCATCTTAGCATCCATGCATGTGCATTCAATTAGTTTATAAAATACTGTAATCAAAGCCAAAATTATAATATAAATAAAAGAAAAGAAAAAGAATAAAATATTGTAAATATTTTATGACCCGAAACCCCGAGACCTAGGCATCTTGATGAATAGGTTGACAAGGAATAAAGTAGGGGGAGATAAGGTTAGGAATACAGATAAAATACCTATACATTCTATTCATTCTTTATTCATTTTGGGACCTATTTTTAGTTCCACTTTTTATACATAAAATAATAAACTTTGAACATAAAAGTTGTAGATAATTAAATAAAGAAAAATACAAAATTGATTTCATAGACAAATAATGTACAGATAAAAAGTTATGGTCTGAATAAAAATCCAGAATCCCAACTTCCCAGACCCGTATCTCACAACTGATAACTCCAAATGCAGCATACTCACCTTTAATTGTATATAGAAGAAAACAATCCATTTAATGGTGGTGGTTTCGCATTTGGCGGAGCTACGATTTGAAAGTTGAGTTTTGGACCCACATTGTACATTGTACAGAATAAAATATTCAATTTATTCTTTATTCATTATTTTTGTATTTTTATATTTTTATGATTATGTAAATATTACTTATAATAATTATGTGCATTAAAACTAGAATAAAAATGCAAAGAAAATACAAAATAAAAATAAATGTATATACAATACCTAGGTATACTACCTATATCCATACCTATACATTATACCCTTATATTTTATTAAATGTACAAAACATATCAGAAAAATAAAATAAAAATATATTTGTGTGTATAAAAGTATTTTATAATTTTATAAAATAAGAAATGAAAATAGTAAAAATAAAATACACAAAATAAAAATAAAATACCAAAATACATAGGTAATATACCTATATAAGGCTAAAAAGTGAACTTATAAAAATATATCTTATAAAATTAATTAAAAATCATAATAAAATACTACATAAAATAATGAGTATTTTTTATTTTATAACCATTAATTAATTCGGCCTTATTCTATTTTTAATTGAATTTACAAAAGTATAATTAGGATTTTTTCCTGGTTGGTCCACGTGGACCAACCATGCTTCAGCCCCAGTTGACTTAGGTCAACTGGTCGTTCCTAGACCTATAGCCTTTGTCAGACCCACGTTTGACCCTTCCTTCTCCATTTTTTCGAGGCCGAGTCTTGCGTTATTTCATGATAGATCCTTCTGACCTTTTGCTCCTCGGACATCGGGCATGCCCGCCCTGATGCTACCTTGCTCGAAGGAGCACTGCACCAATCGCTCTGTCTCGTTTTTCCTCCACTGACCGTCAACTCCTTATAACCCAGCAACCACTTCAATTTGATTTTTGAACCGCGAATTACCACCGATCCCTCCTCCTTGGTCGAGCCAAAGGTGCCCGGAGGTGACAGCTCTGAGCTCCAGGCTTCCAGGCGACGGGAGAGCACCTGATCGTCGCGCGTTCCACACCTCCGGCGAGGTCCGCCGTCGAGGTATTTTCTCCCTCTGGCCCCCAGGCCATTGAAGCCGTTCTTTATTTATTTTTATCCCTTTCGTATTCATCATAGCCTTAGGATCATTCCGCCCCTCGTTCCGCATTGAATCAGCCATTTTATCACTTCATCGATCCACTCGCCGGAGCGCAACTCCGGCGAGTTCCCATTTCGCCCTTTATTCCACTTCGAGAGCCACCTGAGGTCGAGGCATTTTGCCCTCGACCTCCGTAACATTTTTGTGCAGGTACTGGAGTATATCGACGCGTCTGGAGCCATTTTGACCCCTCGCCGGAGGAAGCTGGACGCCTGCAGCTCCGCCACCTCCGCACGAGAGCACCGGTGCACGCCGATGATTTTTGCCGCTTCCAGACGATAGCCGACACCTGCCGGAGCCTCCTCGACCATTTTGCGAGCCAAACGACGTCGGAGTCGGACGGAGGAGCTCGAGGAACTTCGCCCAGCCGGAGCTCCTCCGTGTTCTTCCACCTGCCTCCCCAGCCGTTGGATCTTGGATCCCCTCCAGATTGCTCCTCAGCCGTCGGATCTTCTAGCGTCTCGACCGTCAGATCAGGCTTAGATCCGTCTAATCGTGGATGTCCATCGCCGAACCGTCATCGCCTTCCGAGAGGCCGCCACGTGATAAGTGGCACGTTCCCTGCCGCTGGATCGCGCTTAGCTGCTAGCCGTTGGATTCGTGCCACGCGTCACCAGCGCCCGCACCACCGTCGGATCGTCCCAGCGAGGGTATTTTGCATCCAAACCCTCGCGCATTTTGTATTTATATTTTAGTCCTGAAACTTTTATCTGTAGTGTAATATTTTGGTAACATTTGCATAAAGACCCCCAAGCTTTTCATATTTACGAATAGGTCCCCTGCCACGTCACCTCACGTGACCTGTTCACGTGAGGTGTGGGCATTTTGCAAAGGGTACCCTCGAACTTTGGGATATTTCAGTTTAATCCCAAAATTTTATCGCGTAGTGTAAAAAGTTTGGATTTTTGCGTATAAGGCCCAGATCTTTTTGGATATTGCTCTTAGGTCCCTGCCAGGCGCGTGTATAGCATGTGCTTGGCTTGGACATTTTTCATTGAGGCCCTGTCGGGTTTTGTAATTTGTTTTTAGTCCAGTAAATGCAATTTTTAGTGTAAAATTTTGTGGAAATTTTGCAAGTAGCCCCTGGATGTTTTGGAAATTGCATGTATGCCCCTACCAGGCCTGATTAATGATTGGATGCTTGTTCTAATTATTTAAATTATCATTGCAAGTCCAAAAATTCCACAAAATAAAGGTTTAAGCTCCTGTTAACTTGCGCTTCCACGCCATCCATTTAGTTTTTGATTTTATTTTATTTTTATATTTATTAAAAATCAAAAACATGCTTTTTATTCACTGTCTAGCTTAGAAAATACCAAAAAAATATTAAAATATCTCGAAAAATTCCAAAAAAATTTCCTAGTGTCTACTTTACCATATTTTAGTGTCAGTCCAAAAATCACTAAAAATCTCAAAAGAAAAACACTAAAAATTTGAAAACACTCAAAAAGTTAAAAAAAAATATATAAAATCAAGGAAAACTCCAAAAAATACAAACTCAGTTCCTGTTTGTTCTACATTTCATTGTCTTTATTTGAAAATTAGTGTGAAAAATTTTGATTGCTGTTTGCTAATTTTAATTTCCATTTTCCTCACAGCCAGCACATTTTCCGCTGTTTTCCCTTATTTCAGTATTTAAAAATACCAAAAACACCTTGAAAAATACTCAGAAAACACAAAAACAGTAAAAAATCTTAAAAATATCAAAAACATTTTATTTCTGAATTTTTGGTTATTTTTGCACATTTTTATAAATACTTCATCTTATCTTTTATTATATAGCCCTTATTTTCCAATATTGAAAAAGAATTAAAAAAATATAAAATATAAAATTATAAAAATCAGAAAATTAAAAATCAAAATACAAAATTTAAAATTAACTAAAAACAATTAAAAAAACTTAAAAACCCACAAAAATTTCATTGTTTGCTTGCTTAGTGTAGACTTCACACACATTCACTTATGCACAAATTTTTGAATTACCCTGCTTGCTCCCTGTATTCAAACTCTTTGCATACTTGCCCTTTACATCATTTGTGCAGAGTTAAAAATAAATTTTAACTCCACATTTATTTCTATTTCCGTGATCTGTAGTGTGGGTTAATTGTTGATTAAATACAGGATTTTGTGTGGTCAAACACCGACTGTTGACTCGCCTTGTGAGTCAATATAACCGCACTCAATTCTGCGTTTATCAAATGGCACCGTTGCCGGGGAGCAACAGCGAGTAGTTTACATTTTTGTTTGCTTGTGGTTGTTGTCTACTATAGCTTCATTTTATCTTTCTTGCACTTTTGATACATATATTGCTTGAGATATTCTGACCATCCTTTCCTGTCTTCTTGCGAGGGACCGCGGAGCAAGGCGGATCGCCTAGGTGACCCGAAGCAACCTTGGGAAGCGGAGCCGGCCTTCTTAGGTCAAGCCGGCAGAAGAGAGCAGGAGGAGTGAGAGAGAGTGATTAGTTTAGTTGCATTTATTTTTGTGAGAGAGTGACCCTATTGAATTGTAATAATACAGGTACTCGGACACTTGGACTCTTGGACACTACCGGGCCTAATTTCCAAGTGTTTGTTCACCCGGGGGCTCACCTGCGGTTTTTATCGCGTTTTCCCGCTTGTCATTTTCCGGTTTTGTTTTCCTTTTCATTTCTTTTGTGGAATGAGCCCTTAGATTGTAGGTCCTGCTTGATTCGATTAGAATAGGTCCAAACACACTAATAACCTTTGCATGCTCCTATAGATCGTATTTGGACTTAGACTAATTAAGTAGTTGATCATTGGCTTTTGATCCGCGCGCCGCGAGCTCACTCCACACAAGCTCTTTCTCCTAACTCAAATGTGTTGAGCAGAGGAGGAGTGAGCCTAGACCGGACACAAGGATTGAGAGTTAGTGGTTAACTCGTGGTTCTTCACGCTAGCAGTTGCCCACTCTAGGACGATTTCTGCTTTGCATATCGCCATGTAGTTTAGGTTTACAAATTCTGCTTTGCATCCCGCATGGAGAGAGCTGGGATTCGCTGTAAGTCTTCTCACTTTGCACGCATCATTTAGGCACAAAGGTGAGATTTCCACCTTGGTGTCGACTTGCACGGCTTTTCCGACTCTTTTCTCCCTCTGTTTTTGGAACAAAGTAGGACAAAGAAAATAAAAAAATCGTTAGGCGCTTGTTTGAATTCACTCAAAAGAAGCGATAACACCAAAAAAATTAAAAAAGGGACTGCTAAGAAAACTTGACCAAAAATAAAATCGGTAATTGGATTCATTGCTTGGGGAGAGTAACACCCTCACTTGTATTCAAGTTGCATGGGAAGGTTTCCTTCCAAGTGAGGTGAGCGCTTCGTAAGGATTAGAGCCAAAAACCCAACTTGTGGCTGCCTTGTGTATCGCCTGGATTTCCGAAGTATTGGCGCTACTATCGTACGTAGTCGAGTAGGGCTTGGTCGCCATTGTGACTCACTATTGTGTGAGCGCCGACCTTGTCCGAAGTACCGAGCTTAGGCCATGCCTTCACGGGTGTGTCTGTCTCACCGGCTGCGTCCGAGTAGGATCTTGCACACTCACGGGTGATTCCGTTGCGAGCGAGGTCCGAAGTATCGGTTTCGCCTATCGGCTTCCTCCCTCTATTTCTTTGGCTGAGTAGGGATCCAGGAAGGGTTACAAGGACCTCAAAAAGCGCAAGTTACAGGTTACACAGGAGGAGGACAAGTACGGGGACACTTTCCCGGCAGTACTCTCTCTCCTTTAGGCGTAGTGTTCTAAGGACTCGTGAAAAGATAAATTCCTGAAAACAAGCTAAAACTGACAAGATAAAAGCCGAACCTTCACGGCTTCATGTGTTGAGTTGGTGAACTTACCCCTGCTTTGTGTTTGATTGCTAGACTTATTTTAGGTAAAGATCAAAAACACCGCACAATTGTGTGCAATTTTGTTGCATCTCATTTCACTCTTCTTCTTCTTCTGCATCCCATCTGATCTTCCCAATAATCAAGATGATGGGACGGAGATCTCTTAGGCCGACCTTGTCGGCACCGCTATCCAGTACTCCTCCTCATTCATCTAGGAATACCTCGGAGAGTCCGCTCTCCGAGCCTGAGTTTACATCCACCCTGTTCCCCCTCGACCACCCTTCCCATTCTCCTTCTCTCAGTACAATAGTGTCAGAATTTATTGCATCACAGAGCTCAGATCATTCGACAACACCTGAGATGGCCTCTTTTGCTTTTTCAGAGAATCCAGTGATGGCAGATAGAGGCGAGCACCCAGATGACCATGATCACCCTCCATTCATATTTGATCAGGCGGCCATCAACAATTCCTTGTTAGCATCCCTGGAGACTATGCAGAGGCAGATCCGTGACCAGGGAACATTCATGGGTGATCTGATGAGAGAAATTGCTCAGATGAGAGAGAACCGACCTGGGGGCGGTAGAGGAGGAGGAGGACCAGATGCAGGAGGAGGTGATCCAGACGCTGAGAGACCGCCACAGACCATCATGAGGGAGTTGCACAACCCAGCTGCATCCCTCACTCACCGTTGGATCAGACTCCCGCCAATCCACGGAGATTTCGAGCTTCGGCCCCACACAATCCAGCTTCTACCCAAGTTCCATGGGTTGCCGACCGAAGAGCCGCACCTCCACCTCCAGGAATTCAAGATGATATGCAGCACCATCCATGATCGGTTGATGACCGAGGACACCATAAAGATGATTGCCTTTCCATTCTCTTTGGTTGATAGAGCCGCGTATTGGCTCAAGCATCTAGGGCAATTCATCGATACTTGGGCAGATCTCCGGACCGCATACTTGAAGAAGTATTACCCTCTCGGCCGGACCAATGCAGTCAGAGCCATGATCAACAACTTTGTAATGATCCCTATTGAACAATTCCATGAAGCTTGGGATCGCTTTCGAGAGCTCATCGACCAGTGTCCACATCATGACATCTCCAAGCCCAATCTCGTGCAGAGTTTCTTTTGTGGGCTGACACCGGAGCTGCAGGGGCTCATCAACGCCTCTTGCGGTGGGTCCTATTTCTCCAAGGGTGAAGATGACGTCTGAGCCATCTACGAGGGCATGGTAGAGAATTCAACCGTGATGGCCCAAGCCCGTGTCTACACACACCAGAAGCCCCCACAAGGAGCAGGATCATTCCAGAGGATCGCCCGCATCGATGCCGGTCCCAATACAGTGTCAGCTGCCGCAGCCCAAGCTGAATCAGCCGCAGCCGATATGGGAATAATCAGTGAGAAGCTGGACCGCCTCGAGATCCTCGAGAAGAAGCAGATGCAAGGCATGGCCCAGATGGACCAAATTGCCAAGACCATGAGTGATCTGAAGACGCAGATCTTGTGCGTCCAGGAGGCACAAACTCACTCCCAACAGCCTCCCAGATCACGTGATGATCCGAGCAGTAGCAATTCCAACGAGGCCTCTACCTCGTACCGTCAGGTAAACCATATTCAGGCAGAGCCGGTTCCATTGTTACCGTACTATCCATCGCAGTCGCCATCTTCGGACACGCAGATGGTGGTGTATCAGCCGGAACAGCCACTGGCTGTTCTTCCTCCACCCTCCTTTGAGCAGGAACCATTGATGGAAGTCAATTGGATTTGGTACGACCGGTACCCTCAGCCTGGGATCCGTCGTGATCATCCAGAATTCCGTTGGGGCAACGGTGGGTCCTCCTCCCAGCAGCAGAATCATGCCCAAGGCCATCAGAACAGCCAGCCACACCAGCAGCAACAGCCCCAGTATGCCCATCAGCAGCAGTATCAGAGTGGTCCTCGTCCCTCCTATCAGGGACAACAGTGGAGGCAGCGACAGCAGCCTCAGCAATCTTATGCCCAGCCTAACCAGAACTATCCGTACCAGCAACACCAGCAGCAGCAACAGCCCCATTTCCAGCAGGGACAAGCATCCGGTTCTCAGGGTCCCACCTTTGAGAACCCAGCTCTCGATGATCTTGCCCGCTTGCTATCTGAATAGCGAGCATCTTTCAGGCAAGAAATGGATGAATTCCGGCAGGAGATGAGGGACATAATAAAAGGCAAGGCCGCCGTATCCGCTCAGATTGAACCTAACCCGAACAATCTGAAAAGAAAATCTGAGCAGGTAGAGTTTACAGAGGATACCTCTCCTAGTGACTATTTGAGTGATATGTCTTATTCCTATTATGATGCTGATTTTGTTACTACTAGGAGCGGTAGGATGCCAGCCGGCGGCACCTCTTCTGAGCGACAACCAGATGCAGGATCTGGAGCGCCAGAGGAGCAGAATAGCAGTGCTGATGCCGCTCATGATGATGTTGAAGACGGTGGTGCTGATGCCACCAATGATGGAGATCCAGACGACAGTGCTGATGCCGTCGTGAGACCAGATGCAGACGGTGGTGCTGATGCCACCATTTTGGATGCTAAGCCCGAGCGCGGTGCTGATGCCGCGAAGATCGATGCTAGTGGTGGTGCTGAGGCCACCACATCTACTTTTGCTGAGCCACCATCTGTGATGTTGCCACATTTTGTACCTAAGGACTGTGGGAACAAAAAGAAAAACAAAAATATGAATAAAGGAAAGGTTTTTGTTCAAATTGCAGATCCATATGTGGTGAATGATGATTATTGTATGGATTCTCCTTCTTCACAGGCACAGGGACCGATTCCTAGTCCTCCATCTGAGGAGGCCCCTACCAACCCCTTCCCCGAGGCACTCCGCCGGGCAAAGGGGAACAAAAAAGAAAATCCAAAAAAGAACCAACAGGTAGAGTTCAGCAACCAAATGATCGACAGATTTCACATTCAGCTGACTCTACGAGAAGCATTTGAGCATATCCCCTTCTTCAAAAAGAACTTGAAAGAGACAACTACTGTCCGAAGTAAGAAGAGGCATAGAGATCAAATCCATATGCTCACTCATGACATTTGCTGCACCATTCAGAACACATTGCCAGCCAAGAGACCTAATACAGGAGCCTCCTATGTCAGATGCGAGATCCAGGAGCAGCGGTTCGATCGTACTCTATTAGACAGCGGGTCTTCGATCAACCTCCTTCCGGCAGCCTTACTCAAGCAATTCGAGTTTGGCCCTATTCTTCGAAGCAGAACGGTCCTTCAGTTTGCTGATAGGTCGATTAAGAGGCCGAAGGGGTTGTTGAAGGACGTGGTCGTTACCATTCAGGGCCTGAAATTCCCCGTGGACTTTGTTGTATTGGACATGGAGATCCCTGAGTCGGTAACCGATGCCCCCATCATACTTGGACGCCCATTCTTGGCCACTGCCAAGGCGGTATCCGACCATGATAGTGGGACGGTATGTTTTCGCGTAGAGGGCGAAAGCATACAAATAGATACGATCGACCGGACCAGAGCCAGAGAGTTGGCATGCTCAGAGCAATCCAGCAAAGCCAAGCAGATGACAGAGGAAGAGCTAGCCATCCACCAGGTTTGTGATTTTGACATGACTGATGATGAATCCAACTGGAAAGATCCCGTAGCACCGACTCTCGCCTTACCTACAGATTCACTATATCTAAAGCTCATGGCAGTCGAGAGCCGGGAGAGCACACCCCTGGATGAAGATACACATGAAGCTGACAGTGTTGTGATGAGTGGTGCCGATGATTTTCATTCATGCTCATCTTCTTCTGATCCCTCGGATTCAGACATTGACTGGGATGATTTTGATGATTATTTGCCTTTTCTGATTCCTTCTGAGCGGACAACCATGACAGAGTGCGAGCCAGTGCAGTTTATTGATGATTCAGCAGGCCGCCCTTCGTCAGAAATTCATGCAGAGCGAGAGTTCTCCCATGCAGACCTGGTAGCATTTACACAGACATATCAGAAGCCAGATCTTCCACCTCCCAGTTGTCCAGAACGGAAACCTCTGCCGCAGTCGATGACATACAGATTCCTTGCGGGTGAGCCAGAAATGTACCCAGTCATTATCTCAGCAGATTTGACTGGAGAACAAGAATCTCGTCTGATGGAGGTTCTTGAAAGAAACCACAAGACAATAGGTTGGAGTATAGCTGATCTCCAGGGGCTGAGCCCAAATCTTTGCTCTCACCACATCTATCTTGAGGATAACGCTAAGCCGTAGCGTGAGTTCCAATGACGGCTGAACCCGAATCTTCGAGACGTAGTCATGAAAGAAATTTCAAGGTGGTGGAGCGCCGATTTCATCTATCCCATCTCCGACTCCAAATGGGTAAGTCCACTACATGTGGTACCCAAGAAGACGGGTATCACTACAATTGTCAACGAGTTTGGAGAGGAGATCGCTACCAGAGTGCCCACTTCTTGGAGGGTCTGTGTGGACTACAGACGATTGAATGAGGCCACTAATAAGGATCACTTCCCGCTACCCTTCATTGATCAGATTATCGAGCGGCTAGCTGGGAAGAGTCATTATTGTTTCCTTGACGGGTACTCTGGATACAATCAAGTGACCATTGCGCCCGAAGACCAGGAGAAAACGACATTCACCTGTCCGTTTGGGACGTATGCTTTCAGACGGATGCCCTTTGGTCTATGTAACGCTCCGGCAACATTCCAAAGGTGCATGTTGTCCATATTCTCGGACATGGTGGGTGACTGTTTAGAGGTCTTCATGGATGACTTCTCGATCTATGGCGACGGGTTCGACGCTTGTCTTGACTGCCTAGACCGTGTGCTCAAGCGCTGTATTGAGGTCAATCTTGTCTTATACTGGGAGAAGAGTCATTTCATGATGACTCAAGGGATGGTCCTTGGTCATATCGTCTCCAACAGGGGCATGGAGGTCGATCCGGCCAAGGTGGATATCATTAGAAAACTCAATCCGCCGTCCAACTCGCGTTAGTTGCGGTCTTTTCTGGGGCATGTCGGTTTTTACCAACGGTTAATTCAGGACTTCAGTCGAATTGCCCGACTGCTTACTGACTTGCTGACAAAAGACATCGAGTTTATTGTCAATGATAAGTGTCTCGCGTCATTTGAGACTCTCAAAGAGATGGTTGTTTCAGCTCCTGTCCTTCAGCCACCCGATTGGTCTCTCCCATTCGAGATCATGACGGACGCCTCAGATTTTGCCGTTGGGGCTGTGCTTGGACAGAGGAGGGATGGATTACCTTTTGCCATTCACTACGCCAGCCGGACTTTGGATGCCGCTCAGCGGAATTGCACTGTGACTGAGAAAGAGATGCTGGCCGTAGTCTTTGCTCTTGATAAGTATCGATCTTACATTCTCGGATCTAGAGTAACTATCTACACTGATCACACCGCCATCCGGTACTTAATGGCTAAGAAGGATGCCAAAGCACGTCTCACCAGATGGATCCTTCTACTCCAGGAATTTGATATTGAGATTAAGGACAAGCCTGGAGTCAAGAATGTAGTGGCGAATCATCTCCCCAGATTGGAGAATCTTGAGGAATCTGAGGCCAGCGCACCTATCTCAGAGACATTTCCAGATGAGGCGATCTTGGCTGTCACCTCGCTCCCGTGGTATGCTGACATTGTGAACTATCTTGTAGCCAAGACGGTCCCACAAGGTTGGCCCAGGCAGAAACTCGAGACCTTCCTGGCGAAGGCCAAGTTTTACCATTGGGAGGATCCCGTCCTTTATCATGAAGGAGGGGATAGTATCTGGAGGAGGTGCATTCCTCAAGAAGAGCATCATAGCGTCCTCACATACTACCACAAGCTTGAGGCAGGAGGACATCATTCTGGAAAAAGAACAGCACAGAAGGTGCTTCAATCCGGCCTATGGTGGCCTACTCTCTTCAAGGATTCTGATGAGTTCGTGAAGAGATGTACTGACTGTCGGAAAATGGGAACCTGCGGACAGAGAGACATGATGCCCATGCAACCCATTCACTTTTGTGAGGTTTTTGATGCATGGGGGATTGATTTCATGGGCCCATTTCCTAAGAGTCAGGGATTCGAGCATATTTTGCTCGTTGTGGATTATGTCAGTCGATGGGTTGAGGCCATCCCCGCCCGAGCCGCAGATGCTAAAACCGTGTGTAAATTCTTGAGGAAAAATATCATTTCACAGTTCGGGGTACCTATTCAGACGGGGGGTCTCACTTCATCAATGACAAGGTTAGGGCCCTTGCAGACGAGTTCGGCATTGACCATCGGGTTGCCACTCCATATCACCCTCAGACTAATGGTCTTGCCGAAGTATCGAATCGGGAGATAAAGACTATCTTGCAGAAAGTTGTCCGCCCAGACCGAAAGGATTGGTCACAGCTTTTGGACTCGGTCTTGTGGGCTTATCGGACTTCTTTCAAGAATCCATTGGGGACGTCTCCCTTTCGTCTCGTCTATGGCAAGCCGTGCCATTTGCCAGTGGAGATCAAGCACAAATCTTTTTGGGCAGTCACTGAGTTACTTTTAGATCCAGAGAGTATAGGAGACCAGAGAAGAGCAGAATTGGCAGCCCTGGAAGAACTGAGAGACACAACCTTTTCCAACAGCCTACAGTACAAGGAGAAAGTGAAGACATGGCACGATTCGCATATCAGCCATAAACAGTTTGAGCCAGATCAGAGAGTATGGTTGTTTGATTCCAGGCTGAAATTATTCCCAGGGAAGTTACAGAGCAAGTGGAAAGGTCCGTATGTGGTCAGGAAGGTACATGACAATGGCAGCATCGACATATCCGAACCGTCATCTTCCTCTACCTTCCGCGTCAATGGTCAACGCCTGAAACTATATCTTGATCATGATCCGCCGACCATTGACGTTGCCCCCATTCTTCTGGTATGAAATGTGCTCTTTGACTCACACCATCTGCATCTCATACATGGTGATCACTTCTATCTTCCGATGTACAGATCATCTTTTCATATCATTATTTCATCTGTTGATTTATTTTCTTCTTTTCTTCTTTTTTTCTTTTCCATTTCTATCTTCTGTATCTATTAAAAAGGTGCCGCCCTTGTAGACAGTTTTCCATACTTAGGACGTACTTTGTCCTAAGTATAGGGGGGTCTACACCCTGAGTTTTTCTACTCTTTTCGATCCTCTCCATTGTCTCCTCTTCTTGTCTATACTTAGGGATATTTTACCCTAAGTATAGGAGGAGACAATCTGAGTACGATCTGTTCATTCCCACCCTTGACCCTCCCTGCGTTGTGTACAGTCTGCTATACTTAGGATTAGTTGATCCTAAGTATAGGGGGGACTGTCAACTTCTCATTGATTCATACATTTCTTTGTTCATCCATTCTTTAGACTTGCCTATACTTAGTACGAGTTATGTCTTCTCTTTTCTCTCTGATCTATGAGGACATAGCTCAAGCTAAGTATAGGGGGGGTCGTATATACTACGTATATACTTTAGCCATAACTCGTACTTTCGTATTTTCCTAATAATATGGCTAATAATTCTTTAAAATTCATTAAAAACCTTAATAAAAAGGTGTCTTGTTCCTCAAATTCTTTTGTGTATATACTGATTAATAAATCAGGTGAAAATGTTTTTTTTTGCAAAATGTTTGAAAAATAGTTTGAAAATCTTTGTGAACATCTATTGAAAACTATTTTGAAAATATTTTGTTACATGTTTTCAACCTGTGTAAAAATGTGTGGTTTGTAAAATTTCTTTTCTTTATGTGAAATAAAATGTTTGAAAAATGATTTGCAAATGGTTTGAAAAATGGTTGCAAAAATGTGTTGAAAAACCTATATATACTGTTTTGAAAGCCTTTGCAAAATGATTTTCAAATGTGTGTACATGTTTGCAAAAATGTTTGTAAAAATTATTTTGGACTATAGTTTTCAGAAATTGTGTGAAAAAGCTTGTGTCAAATAAGTTTGAGGAACATTTGCATCACACCAAAATCCACTATGTATATATGTATAAAATTGATCATTTACCCTTTTAAATTCTTAAAATCCACTTCTTGTATATATAAGAAGCACTCCCGTGTACATATTTTTAACCTAGTTTTCAGCCAAAACTTTTTCTTTTCGAAAATCCCAAAAACATTTGCAAAATTAAAATAAAAAAACATTTGAATTTTTTTTGAAAGAGACAAAAATGCATATGCATCATCATCATCTTTTCAAAAATTCATAAAAAGTTCAAAATCTTGAAAATTGCATCACAAAAATATTTTCTGCATCGCATTGCATAGCATGAGCATTTTTCGGATTGAGTTTGATAGTTGAACAAGTCTAAGTAAAATCCGAAGATTGGAACTTGATTGGACCTTAAAATCTACCTAATAACAGGAACCTTATAGGAACTGAGTTTGAGGTACTTCAGGTCTAGTTGACTTAATTCTTTGAGGATCACGGGACTTAGTTCAATGGATTCTTGACTGCCTAAGTAGAGTATTTCGGAGCACACGTACGACTCTTGTTGATAATGACCTAACTTGGACACCTGCACCTTTCACATGGCTCGACTCAGTTGGAGTGGTGAGGGGATTGGATTTGCCGGTATGAGACGCACACAAGTGGAAACACTTGTCCTCCTCTAGGGAGGGAAGTGCACCCCAACCCGTCCAGTGATTAGGAAGTCTAAAGACAGGAGGCTGTGGGTTGCGATAAAGCTTCAAAAGAGGGATAGTCTACTGGCTCAAGAGGAAAAACTCCTTATGTAAATGATACTGTATATAGTATTCAAAAAAAAAGTGTTCAGGCATGTACAAAAATAAAGAGCCTGCAAGTATGTACAAATGTTGTAAAGTCAATAAGCAAGCTTGGGCATCAAAGTCATATCATGTGAGCCTGCAGCAGGATGACTTTACTACATTGGTCTCGCATCCCAGGATAGGTAGCTACACTGGCTACCGTCCATTCTTCTCTCCACCCCCTCCTCTTGAGCTAGTTGCCACTTGAACTTAGAAGGGAATACCCCGCTCCTCGAAGATGGAGTTATTGGATTGGGGAATCATTGGGTTGTCGTACTGGAGAAGTCAGACTCTTTATCATTTTAGTTGGGGAGAGCCACCATCACTTACACTGTACGAGTCAGATTCATAGTCGTAAGGGTTTGCGTATGAATTGAGATATTTCTGACCTGGCTATTGAGGAGACTTGGACAGAGTTTCGGGATTCTCAAGGACTGTTGGATTTCAAATTCGGTTCTCACTAAGGTTCCGCCCGCACTAAAATTCCAAAGGTCCGACTTAAGCTCCAAACTTTGATTTTGTGAAGACAAGTTTGATAATCAGATAAAATCCAAGTTCTTCTTTTTCTTTTCTTTCCTTTTCTTTTTGCACTTATTGCATAAGTGTTTGCTAGGGACTAGCAAAGGTAAAATATAGGGGGATGATGAATCCACATTTCATCATCTTTATTCTATCATTTTGGCACCAAAAACCCTAGCAAATGCCTGTAAATAGCATTAAAATCATCATCTTAGCATCCATGCATGTGCATTCAATTAGTGTATAAAATACTGTAATTAAAGCCAAAATTATAGAATAAATAAAAGAAAAGAAAAAGAATAAAATATTGTAAATATTTTATGACCCGAAACCCCAAGACCTATGCATCTTGATGAATAGGTCGACAAGGAATAAAGTAGGGGGAGATAAGGTCAGGAATACAGATAAAATACCTATACATTCTATTCATTCTTTATTCATTTTGGGACCTATTTTTAGTTCCACTTTTTATACATCAAATAAAGAAACTTTGAACATAAAAGTTGTAGATAATTAAATAAAGAAAAATACAAAATTGATTTCATAGAAAAATAATGTACAGATAAAAAGTTATGGTCTGAATAAAAATCCAGAATCCCAACTTCCCAGACACGTATCTCACAACTGACAACTCCAAATGCAGCATACTCACCTTTAATTGTATATAGAAGAAAACAATCCATTTAATGGTGGTGGTTTAGCATTTGGCGGAGCTACGGTTTGAAAGTTGAGTTTTGGACCCACATTGTACATTGTACAGAATAAAATATTCAATTTATTCTTTATTCATTATTTTTGTATTTTTATATTTTTATGATTATGTAAATATTACTTATAATAATTATGTGCATTAAAACTAGAATAAAAATGCAAAGAAAATACAAAATAAAAATAAATGTATATACAATACCTAGGTATACTACCTATATCCATACCTATACATTATACTCTTATATTTTATTAAATGTACAAAACATATTAAAAAAATAAAATAAAAATATATTTGTGTGTATAAAAGTATTTTATAATTTTATAAAATAAGAAATGAAAATAATAAAAATAAAATACACAAAATAAAAATAAAATACTAAAATACATAGGTAATATACCTATATAAGACTAAAAAGTAAACTTATAAAAATATATCTTATAAAATTAATTAAAAATCATAATAAAATACTACATAAAATAACGAGTATTTTTTATTTTATAACCATTAATTAATTCTACCTTATTCTATTTTTAATTGAATTTACAAAAGTATAATCAGGATTTTTTCCTGGTTGGTCCAGGACCAACCAGGCTTCAGCCCCAGTTGACTTAGGTCAACTGGTCATTCCTAGACCTATAGCCTTTGTCAGACCCACGTTTGACCCTTCCTTCTCCATTTTTTCGAGGCCGAGTCTTGCGTTATTTCATGATAGATCCTTCTGACCTTTTGCTCCTCGGACATCGGGCATGCCCGCCCTAATGCTACCTTGGTCGAAGGAGCACTGCACCAATCGCTCTGTCTCGTTTTTCCTCCGCTGACCGTCAACTCCTTATAACCCAGTATCCACTTCAATTTGATTTTTGAACCGCGAATTACCACCGATCCCTCCTCCTTGGTCGAGCCAAAGGTGCCCAGAGGTGACAGCTCTGAGCTCCAAGCTTCCAGGCGACGGGAGAGCACCTGATCGTCGCGCGTTCCACACCTCCGGCGAGGTCCGCCGTCGAGGTATTTTCTCCCTCTGGCCCCCAGGCCATTGAGGCCGTTCTTTATTTATTTTTATCCCTTTCGTGTTCATCATAGCCTTAGGATCATTCCGCCCCTCGTTCCGCATTGAATCAGCCATTTTATCACTTCATCGATCACCTCACTGGAGCGCAACTCCGGCGAGTTCCCATTTCACCCTTTATTCCACTTCGAGAGCCACCTGAGGTCGAGGCACTTTGCCCTCGACCTCCGTAACATTTTTGTGCAAGTACTGGAGTATATCGACGCGTCTGGAGCCATTTTGACCCCTCGCCGGAGGAAGCTGGACGCCTGCAGCTCCGCCACCTCCGCACGAGAGCACCGGTGCACGCCGGTGATTTTTGCCGCTTCCAGACGATAGCCGACACCTGCCGGAGCCTCCTCGACCATTTTGCGAGCCCAAACGATGCCGGAGTCGGACGGAGGAGCTCGAGGAACTTCGCCCAGCCGGAGCTCCTCCGTGTTCTTCCACCTGCCTCCCCAGCCGTTGGATCTTGGAGCCCCTCCAGATTGCTCCTCAGCCGTCGGATCTTCGAGCGTCTCGACCGTCAGATCAGCTTAGATCCGTCTAATCGTGGACGTCCATCACCGAACCGTCATCGCCTTCCGAGAGGCCGCCACGTGGATAAGTGGCATGTTCCCTACCGCTGGATCACGCTTAGCTGCCAGCCGTTGGATTCACGCCACGCGTCACCAGTGCCTGCACCACCGTCGGATCGTCCCAGCGAGGGTATTTTGCATCCAAACCCTCGCGCATTTTGTATTTATATTTTAGTCCTGAAACTTTTATCTGTAGTGTAATATTTTGGTAACATTTGCATAAAGACCCCCAAGCTTTTCATATTTACGAATAGGTCCCCTGCCACGTCACCTCACGTGACCTGTTCACGTGAGGTGTGGGCATTTTGCAAGGGTACCCTCGGACTTTGGGATATTTCAGTTTAATCCCAAAATTTTGTCGCATAGTGTAAAAAGTTTGGGATTTTTGCGTATAAGGCCCGTATCTTTTTGGATATTGCTCTTAGGTCCCTGCCAGGCGCGTGTATAGCACGTGCTTGGCTTGGACATTTTGCATTAAGGCCCTGCCGGGTTTTGTAATTTTTTTTAGTCCAGTAAATGCAATTTTTAGTGTAAAATTTTGTGGAAATTTTGCAAGTAGCCCCTGGATGTTTTGGAAATTGCATGTATGCCCCTGCCAGGCCTGATTAATGATTGGATGCTTGTTATAAGTATTTAAATTATCATTGCAAGTCCAAAAATTCCATAAAAATAGATTTAAGCTCCTGTTAACTTGTGCTTCCACGCCATCCATTTAGTTTTTGATTTTATTTTATTTTTATATTTATTAAAAATCAAAAACATGCTTTTTATTCACTGTCTAGCTTAGAAAATACCAAAAAAATATTAAAATATCTCGAAAAATTCCAAAAACATTTCCTAGTGTCTACTTTACCATATTTTAGTGTCAGTCCAAAAATCACTAAAAATCTCAAAAGAAAAACACTAAAAATTTAAAAACACTCAAAAACTTCAAAAAAACTATATAAAATCAAGGAAAACTCCAAAAAATACAAACTCAGTTCCTCTTGTTCTACATTTCATTCTCTTTATTTGAAAATTAGTGTGAAAAATTTTGGTTGCTGTTTGCTAATTTTAATTTCCATTTTCCTCACAGCCAGCACATTTTCCAATGTTTTCCCTTATTTCAGTATTTAAAAATACCAAAAACACCTTGAAAAATACCCAAAAAACACAAAAATAGTAAAAAATCTTAAAAATATCAAAAACATTTTATTTCTGATTTTTTGGTTATTTTTGCACATTTTTATAAATACTTTATCTTATCTTTTATTATATAGCCCTTATTTTCCAATATTGAAGAAGAATTTAAAAAAATATATATAATTATAAAAATCAGAAAATTAAAAATCAAAATACAAAATTAAAAATTAAATAAAAAAATTAAAAAAATTAAAAACCCACAAAAATTTCATTGCTTGCTTGCTTAGTGTAGACTTCACACACATTCACATGTGCACAAATTTTTGAATTACCCTGCTTGCTCCCTGTGTTCGAACTCTCTGCATACTTGCCCTTCACATCATTTGTGTAGAGTTAAAAATAAATTTTAACTCCACATTTATTTCTATTTCCGTGATCTGTAGTGTGGGTTAATTGTTGATTAAATACATGATTTTGTGTGGTCAAACACCGACTGTTGACTCGCCTTGTGAGTCAATATAACCGCACTCAATTCTGCGTTTATCAGGTACCGACATCCTGGCACGTATGTGTTGACTACTACTGCCTCAATGCAGCAACAAAGAAGGGCCAATTCCCCTTGCCATTCATCGATCAAGTTCTGGAGAGATTAACCGGCAAGGAGTTCTTATGCTTTCTGGATGGGTACTCTGGGTACAACCAAGTGGCAATCTCCCTAGAGGACCAAGAAAATACTACCTTCACTTGACCGTTCGAAAGCCATGTCTTCAGAAAAATTCCCTTTGATTTGTGCAATGCACCTGCCACATTTCATAGATGCATGCTTGATGTTTCTGTCGAAATGGCTGGAAGTTTTCTCAAGGTTTTTGTGGATGAATTTTCTATCTACCGTGACAGCTTTGATACCTGTCTTGAGCACCTGGACAGAGTACTTTAGAAATACTGTAAAGTAAATCTCTTGCTATCTTGGGAAAAGAGCCACTTCATGGTCACAAAAGGGATTGTGTTGGTTCATGTCATTTTCAAACATGGCATGGAAGTCGACCCGACAATGGTAGATGCAATTGCCATCTTGAACCACCTCAGACTGTCAGAAATGTGAGGTCATTCCTAGGGCACGTAGGTTTCTACATAAGATTCATCAGAGATTTCAGCCGCATTGCCCGACTTCTCACATAATTTCTGTGCAAGGAGACCGAGTTTAATGTTGATTCGTAGGTTCTCCTTTCATTTAATCAGCTGAAGGAGCTAATCACTCAAGCTTCCATCCTACAACCACCATATTGGTCTCTGCCTTTTGAGATCATGACGGATGCGCCAGATTTTGCAGTTGGGGTTGTTTTAGGGCAAAGGAAAGACAAAGCGCCCTATGCCATTCACTACGTCAGCAAGACCTTAGATGAATCTCAGAGGAATTAAACTATGACAAAGATAGAATCAGTAGATGTGGTATTCGCCCTTCAGAAGTTCATATCCTATCTTCTTCGATCTAAAGTCACCATCTATACTGACCACTCTGTTATCCGGTACTTACAACAGAAGAAGGATGTCAAGCCTAGACAGATCAGATGGATCCTTCTCCTCCAGGAGTTTGACATGGAAATCAACGACAATCCTAGAGTTCAAACTATGGTAGAAGATCACCTCTCTAGAATTGAACAGCAAGAGCCTCCACTGAGCAGTGCACTGATGATTATGTGATACATCACACTAAAAGTTAAAAATAGAGCTTTGTTCCCAAGTAGTTAGCTACATTTCATCGTTTATTCTCGATTGTTACATGCACTTAGAATTAATTCCTGCAATTTAGCATGCACATTTGCATTTATATAAGAAGCCAAATTCTCTTGTGAACATCACCTATATAATACCAAATTTTCTTATTTTTATATATTTTTCACTAACTTGAAATTGAATAAAATCAATCTATAGTGTATATATTACTAACACTAATAAATGAAAAATATAAAAAAAGCTAAAATTCAAAATTGACCAATAAAACCCAAACCCTAGTTTGAAACTAAAAGCTTTTAAACATGAATATCTCTCTCATATAGTCTCCTATGGACTATTAATCACTTTTGAATTAATATACCTTCAAATACCTTCAAAACAAGATTGATTTCATAAAAATCAGAGCTCATTTGTGAAAGTTGAGTTTTGGGCATCTTTTACGCATTTTGCATTTTCACTGATTTTGATCTATCATTTCATGTGCAGATTTCATTCATTCTAACTATTTTCTCTTTCATTTCTCTAATGATTCATTATTTTAATAACCATATACAAATCAAAATTAAAAAAATCAGAAATGCAATTAAAAGACCAATTTTGACTTGAACTAATTCACCTAACGTACTTGTACATAATTAATTCCCTAATTTTTCCAACCTGTTTAAAACCTATACAAAAATTCCAAAAACAAATGTCATGTGAGTCCATTGCATTATTTTATAGCATGTTTAATTTTCACATACATTTACCTATCAACAGCAAAACAGATAAAAAAAATTCAAAAGTTAAAAATGATATTTTATATATAAATTACCACAAAAAATCATTTCTTGCATTTTGCATTTCATTTGCTCTTGGTCCCTTCATGAAAGTTGAAGTCTCATCGAGACAAACAACTTTCATGAAGAAAATTTTTTGATCCAGGGTCTCCTTCTATTTCTTCTTAATTTTCTACGTATTTAAATTTTAAATTTTTTTAACGTGACATGTGGCAACTCCTAGATCCACCACGTGTCACACCACCCCATTCTCTTCTCTCTTCTCCCCCTAGCACGTGTGTCCCTAACCCCCAGCACCTCCTCCCCGCACCTGTCGACCGACTCTAGCCTGTCCTTGCCCCTTATCCTCCGCAACTGCCACTTCCCCTTATGCTCCGCAACTATCGCTCCCCCTTATCCCCTCGCCAGCCAAACTCACTCTCTCTCCGTCTCCTATCCTATCTCTGTCTAGCTGCCTCTCCTATAAAAGACTGACAATCGCCCCCATTGCAAGCCATCTGACAACAAGATAGATAGGGAGATTCACCAGCTCGGCAACCTCGTTGGTGATAGAAATGAGCCTTCAGCCTTGAGTGACGACGATGCCTTCCCATTCCGATCTACAACACCATCTTCCAATCGATTCATCACTAATATCGATTAGCCTCCTTCACCTCATCTTCACCGACCATCTGGGGTTGCTCCGCTTTCATCGCATTCACCATATCCATATCATAAAGAGTGAGAGAGAGAGAGTGCTCGGGACAGAGGTGGTGACATCCCTTCGATCCCGACGATGATCATCCTCTAGGCACGATCGATCGAAGCTTTGAGGCTTCGATGACCTCTTAAGGAAAACATCGGAGTTGAAGCCTTCATCTTCCTCCAGACGCAGGTGACCTAAACTACCTTCCTCTATCTCTTTCCTATGTGTTTGTCTCCTTTGTCTTCATTCAGTTCCTTCACTTCTTCTGTGTAACCCACCAACCATTGACGAGCCTTTGCCATCATTCTCCTTCCCTCTCTCTTCATATTATTCTCGTCCACGACCTTCCACCGACAGCTCCTCTCCACCACCGTACACCAGAGCACCACTAAGAACCATCCTACATGCAGTCATCGGAGCAGGTAAGTAGTGAATCTCCTAGGAGAAAGTTACATGCGACATTCGATCAAGAACACCACGCCTCCCAACCATCCAGTCTTGCCCAAAAGACGATCATCAGATCAAAATCCAATGGACATGCTAGATCTTCCATAAGCCAAGGACCCCAGCCTCGTGCCTCGAATTTGTCCGAAGCTATGTGAGCAAGCCACATGGAGGTGCACACCGAACCATCGTCCGAGCTGACCCCACACACACCTCTCACGTTTGCTGGAGGGTAAATTATGGTCACGCCTCCGAGGAACTGGATAATACCAGAAGCGACCATGCCAGTCTGTGATGTCAGCACATGCACCTAACGTATGTGCTAGGCTAATTGCGCCCCTACCCTCTGTGATTTCTAGAATCACAGGGAAGACCCAAGTCATGCGCATCGCACACATGACATGGGTAATTTGCACAGACATCCTTTGAACTCCAAAAAATTACAACCGTACCCCTGCCATGGGTAATTTGCATGAAGAACCAACCACCATTGCAAAATTGCAGAACAACCCCCCTTGAAGGTATAAATACAAACTATTTCGTTATTTTAATTACAATTTAGTCTTTGAAATTCAATTAGTCATATCTTGAACATTATTTATCAGATTTCGATGTTTTTGGTGTCATTTTGATCCCTGATTCATTGTCTTTCATATAAAACACTGAGATTTTATTTTTGAGCATTATTTTGCAATAATAATTCAAGGATTCATTTTGTTCATTTGAGCACCTCTATTATTTGATATCAACTCTCTATTGCTCAATAACTTGTGATTTGTGAAGATTTCTTTTAGGAGATTCAATAGAGTTTAATGAAATAATTATTTGTGATAATCACTGGATAATTGGCTTGGGTCTTGGCTTGCTTCATTTGCTCCACATATGCTTCCATCACTTGCATTTACATTTTCCATCATTTTAAAATTACCAAAATATTGCATTTGTATATTCATGTTCCAACACACATCATAACATTATTTTCTCTACATTAAATCTATTTTGTAAAATTCATGCATCATGTTTCCCATTTTCGCAATTAATTACATCTTTTTAATTGAAAAGCCCTAAAAGTGAAAAAAGAGAAAAATAAAAAATATATATTCATCTGCTTCTTCATTTGAAAACGTTCTGAATAATAGAGAAATTAACCTAAGGAGATAGTAGCCTTCCTAAGTCCGACCTTGGGCTTGCCCAAGTAAAATATAAATTGACCGCTCGCATTAATCGCTAAAATTAATCAAGTGGTCGTTTTGATAAAACCAGATTTGCCCGACTACAACACATTTAAAATAACTTAATTGAAAGGTTAAATATCGATTTTTTTTCATGCACCCATCACAGACCCCTTTCTTGACGAGTCAACTATGGCCATGGATTCACTTCCTTAGTATGTTGATGTTGTGAACTACCTCGCTTCTGGTGTAATCCCACAATATTAGACAAAGATCAAAAAGGACAAATTTTTGTCCCAAATCCATGTCTACTAATGGGAAAATCCACTTCTACTCACGAAGGAGCATATTGCATTTGGCGATAGTGTATCCTTCAGGAGGAACATCATAATGTCCTCGAGCATTATCATTCGCTCGAATCTAGTGGACACCACTCTAGAGACAAAACAACAGTAAAAGTACTACATTGTGGCCTCTGGTGGCTGATACTATGTAAGGGTGCTGTAGCATTTGTGAAGCACTGCACTAACGGTCAGAGACTGGGAGGCACCCTTAGAGCTTCATTAATAGAGATGTAAGGAAATTAATGAAGGAGTAAGACATCAAGCACCAAGTCACATCTGCTTATCATCCCCAGACCAATGGTATGCCATAATTATCAAACAGAGAAATCAAGATTATTGATGAACACGAAATTCACCTCTTCAAAAATGAGGAATTGTAGTATAGGAAGCAAATTTCGGTCGATCAAAATACCACAATCTGTGAATGTTGTGGAATATTTTTACTTGGCAAGTATACCAAGGTCGAACACAAGGAACAATGACTCTTAGTTGTGTGATCTTAAATCAAATTAAATAATTAATTAATGCTTGACTAATTAATGCGTTAAGAAAATATACAATGCAATGATGAAGATGCGATGCAAGGAGAATAAATAGAAATGATTATGCCCAGGAACTGTGATTTGAAACGTGTTAAATCCTCCAATCATATGATCAATAATTTCATCAAATTAATCACAAATCAAAATGAATCTCACTCAATGCTTCATATTTATAAATTGATACTCATAATAATTTGAAACAAGATATTTAGCCTCTAAATGTCCTTGATTCACTTCCTCGAATTGTTGACAATAATCTTAGAGGAATGGATCTAAATTAATCTCTTGTGGAATCTAATCTATTGAGAAGAATCAACGAAGGTGTAATCAGATAAAAATCCTCATCTGAATTCTTGCAAAAACTATCATCAGATTCCCAAGCATCAATATGTCAAAAATTAGCCTGCACATGTCATCAAAGGTCCACAAATGATAATAATCATTAAACAACCTTAGATCTGATCACAAGGTATGCTAAATGGTAGAGCATGAAAATAGCTTCAAAATGACATATTGTATGCTTAAAACGGATTCGTATGAAAAAGATATGTCAAAATAAATATCTAGGGATTGAAATGTAAATAAATTTAAAGTTTTCTAGCTAAACAGCCCCTGTAGGGACTTATCTGTAAATATTGAAAAGTCGGAGGAAACTTTATGCAATTTACCCCAGGCAGGGGTATATCTGCAATTTTCAGAAACTTTCGGGGTGTTGTAGCAAATAACCCTCAAAGCACATGCCTTGCACGTGCCTCAAGAGGCTTGGCGACGGGACTAAGGCTCGAGCGCCGAGCCAGAGGCTCGGGTCCAAAGCAGAGGCTCGGATGGCAGAACGGAGGCTCGGGGTGGCAGCTCAGGCTAGGATGGAAGGGCTCAGGCTCGGACGGTCCCGAGCCTAGTTGGCGAATGGTGGAGCCTCGGGGAGCCCGAGCCTTTAGGATAAGGCCGAGGCTCGGACTTGCTGATATGGATCGATTGAGGTCGTTGGATCAAGGGTTGACCCCTGATCCAACTACGGATGGAGGCGCGGGGGCTGAGCGGTAGGCGGAGACGGCATCGTGAGGCGGTGGTCTCGATGCTAGAGTGGACAGCAGCCATGAGCACGACGACAAGTGGTGCTCGGAGGAAGGGATCTGATCGAGGACTTGGTGACGGACCTAGGAGGTGGCTCCATTGTCGCCTCCAGAAACCTTGGCATGAGCTCCGAAGCCTGAGCAGCAGAGAAGGAGTATATGCTGCTTCAAGGTCCCAGATTGAACCTTGGATCACACCGAGGTTCCAGCCTTCTTCTTCATTTTTCGGGACACGGTCGCTGTCACTGGCCTTGGCCCAGAACTGGAAGGTGGCGTAGCCCTCAAAGATGGTAGATGGTGGTGGTTTCTCCAGGCGTTGGGGTGGACTGAAGCAATGCAAGACGGCCCGACGATGGTCGATGAATATAGTTGCTAGTCAGAAATGGCCTGGTTACAACAGTTCTAAGGAGAAATGGCTCTACAAATGTCAATTTTCTTTCTCGATTCGAGTGGAATCAAAAGCAAATAAGATCACTATTTAGTGCAAGTACCAGCACAGATCAACAACAAACCATTTATCAGATCATGAACTATTGAAAACTTCTAGATTGAATGAAATTAGAATAACTTGGGTGGCGCATATCATCTGTGGATGCTGCAGAGAAACCTGATTCTCACTCATCAATTGGATGGGTTAAGATTAATATCTCAAATTGGATTGACATGCTACAGATTTGGTTCCCAACTTAATGGTTTAAGAGGCAATGATTGCGAATTAGAAATGTAGACATAGAATTCCCTATCCATTCCAAATCAGGAGAATGAACTGAACTATTTGTGGAGTCAACTGGTGAAATGGAATCGGTTCTTTATAAACAAAGCAAATCGATGTGATCTGTGAGGTTAAAGTTGGGTTTGGGCACAAAATAACTGTAGGTGAATGAGTAACTATGATATGTGAATTTTCATCAAAGGAAAGAGTGGATATAGAGAGATTGGAACCGTATATCAAAATCACGCTAGATCGAGGAATTGTGGAGCAAAAATCGGAAGTGGGCTGGGTATGGCTTTTACTTCAAAGCTCAAGAGTGGAGGCATGCGCATGTTCAAGATTCAACTGCTATTGATGGTGCCTCTCATGTCACGGTTTCATGCATCAGGAAAGAAAGGAATGGACAGAGCTCCTGCACGGAAACTGGAGGAAGGGAGCTTGGAGTTGAAAGATCTGTGAGGTAGAATCAGAAGCAATAGAAGAAAAATATGGGGCGAGCGTCAGATCGGACTGGGTTTCCACTGTAAGAAATTAAAAGGGGATTGGGGGTTTGTTTGGCTGTTGCGAAAGGTAGAACGGAGAGGAAGAAAGAGAAAGGGGAAAGGAAAAAGATGCTCACCTGCAACCTGTCTCTCGTCAGTGTTGATGGAGCGGCTACATGCTACTCCGATTGTCGCTTCGATCGGCGCATGATGAAGTATGCCAAGAAGCTTAGCCACAATGGGAAGCCGTTGTTTCTAGAAGATCAGATCAGATCTTGGATCACGCCTTCCATAGGTGATAGATCTTCGTCGCCTTCGAATCCACTACCTCGTGTTGTCACCACAAAAGCGGGATGAGGCTAGACCTTCTTCTCTTACCCAATGGCGGATGGTCCGAGAAGGCTGCAGCAGGTGTGATTTTATAGGAGGAGGAGCGAGGGGCGTTACAGGGCAGAACGCTAGCGAGGGAGGATTGATGGTGGGTGCGTGATGGCCGAGCCCGCGCATGGCGGAGGAACGGCTGCTGGGAAGGGGGAAAATGACTGGATAGGGAAGATGAAGGAGGGTCGCGTGCCAGGCACGTGACCCGTGTGTGACCAAGAGAGAGAGGGGGTGCCACGTGGCACGCCCAGGGACTGCCACGTGGCACCAAAAAATGTTGATTTTGTGAAGAGAAGAAGAGATAGAAGAAGACCTCGGATCAAACAATTTCCTTCACAAAAGTTGTTCGTCTCATCGAGATTCAAAAATTTGATGAAGGATCCGGGAGCAAAAAAGGTCATCTCTGTGAAGTGGTATTTTTGGTGGTTTTCCATGTGTTTAGAAAACCGATTTTTGGGTATTTTAATTTCTTTGGTGATTTTTAGAGAGGTTAAAAATCTAGAAAAATTATGATAAAATATAAGAAAATTAATTACACTTTAATATATATTTTTTGAATTTTTAGTAAATAAGAAAATAGGAAAATAAATAAAAGTAAGAAACGCACAACTTTTGTACAGACCGGCAACAGACACTTGGACTCAGTCAGTTTCTTTGATTTCAGTTTTAATCTGGATTTGGATTTTTACGTCGCTTAATAAAACTTTCATCAAAGAACACAAATGAATAAGAAATAAAACTAAAAGGATTAATTATGTACATAAAAACTCAGGTCAAAAATAGCAAAAAGTTAAAATGCGCAAAAGAGGCCCAAAACCCAACTTTCACAAATGAGCTCTGAATTTTATGAAATTGGTCTTGTTTTGAAGGTATTTGAAAATGGAGTACTTTAAAGGTGAGTAGACCAAAATCGGACACTCTATGTGGGAGATATGCTCATTTTAGTCAGTCAGATGTCAAATTAGATTTTGGGATTATTTGACACTTATCTAGTTAGTAATTTTTTTGTATTTTTTATTTAATAAGGTTAATAATATCTACACAATGGATGTGGTTTGGGGTTAATCGGAGTTAGGATGAATTATTTACAAATGTGAGAATTAGCGGCTTTTGGGCTAATTTACACTTGGGATTTTTAATGCAATTATGCATGATGAAATGCAAATATTATTAACACATGTATGAATGCTAATAATGCTCTATTAATGATTAATTGCAAGTGAATGATGGGAAACAGAGCCTAAATGACCAACTTCAGCATGATGAATACGAGATTCATCATACCCCTATACTTAGACCATGCTCGTCCCTGAGCATGAATGAATGACTTAATTGAATACATCCCTGATTGTGCAAGTGAATTTTCGAGGCTTAATTCATAGAAGACCCTTAATTTGAGTGATCCTAAAATTCAAGGCTCAACCAATCTTTAATCAAAAGGAATCCAACCTCTCTAGTTTTCAGACTCTCTTGTTTGTACATATAATATAAAGATATGATTTTTAGTGTACTGCTTTCATGAGAGTCAAGTCGAGACATCTCCCAAAGTTCCAATCCAAGAGACTCTCCTCTAGACCTAATCCTCAACACTAGGGAATAAGTCTATTCCTGCTTCAGTCAACCGTCTCATTAGTTTGTCAGACTTGAAAGTATAGATAGACGACCAGATGATAGAGGGCATAGGATTGTGTCTGATTTTCTCTCCCTTACATTGGAACAAGGTGCCTCTCGAGTGCCTTATTACTCAACACAAGTATATTTTTATTTTGTTGATCAATGTATCCATCAAGAGAATTTGGAGTCGTCTGCACTTGTTTTTCTGGGAGTACACCGGGGTGTATCTCTTTTGAGTATCTAAGATACCTTCGACACCCAGACTTGTATCGCTTACGATGCAGAGCCCTTTTATGGTGTCAGCCCGACTCCTTGGTCCTAACTAGCGCTTGGTCCAAGTGGACACTTTGAAAATGTTAGGGAGCGCTCGCCATTGTTGGAAGCTCATTTGGAATTTGACTTTGGATGATAGAGCTTTTCTTTGACATTTCTTTTTCTTTTCTTTTGTTGGCTAGATCCACTGCTTTAACCAAAAGTTGGCACACACTGATCAACAATTTTCAGTAAGTTTCATCATACACTGGCACTTAGGTCAATATCAAAAAGATAGCATATGAATCTTGTTCACATACTGGCTAGGGTTTTGCTGACACTCAGGTTTTCTGCAGCCTTCATAAACTTTATCCCATACTCGAATATCATCGGATCAGGTCAAAACTCAAATCTCCAGTCCTAGTTCCTCAAGTGATATCTCAACTCATCTCATCAACCATGCAGTTGTGGGAGTAATTGTGCTGATCATATTCTTTTTTTGAAGGTAGAGATGAAGGGTGCAATATAGCGCTCATATCTTTCAAACTAGGGAAGTGTGGATTATTAAGTTCAAAAACCCTAATGACTAAGGCATGTTAACTCAGACTCTCAAGATAACAGAAATCCAGTGTCCTCAAAATCCTTAAGCCTTGAGTGAGTGTGAATGTGTCAGGAATACACCAACTCCTTAGTTAGTGATTTTTTTGATTTTTGAATTTTACATATTTTTATGGGTTTTAATTTTCAAAAGAATTTTTTTTAAAACTTCGGAGAGACAATGATTGGCCCAGGCTCAAATAAATAAAAGTATCCACTCTCAGCGAGTATGGGTGTAAGTACGGGCCGATAAACGGACCCGTGATCCTTAAGGACGGAGCCATATGCGGTGTCCTCTAAACCACCCACTCTGCTATGGGAGACCGAGGTTCCCTCATTGACAGTGTCTATTAATCCTAGTAGTCAGAGTCTAATTCCAAGAAGGGTTTTTTATATTTCAATTTTTTTTGAAAAGGAATATTTACAAAAATTAATCCCTCAATTTTAATAAACAACTTTTTTACAAGGTTTTTACAAAACTCAGTTCAAAGAATTACCATAACCCAGCCCAAAAAAAATTTAAAATTTTTTAAAAATACAAGCTAAGGCTAAAGTAAATATACAGTAATATAGGATATACCCCCCTATACTTAAATTTTGGTATGTCCTCATAGCACAAGTGCCATGAAGCCAAGGCTCGTTTCAAATATTGGGTGATATAGCAGAACTTAGGAGGAGGATCCCCCTATACTCAGGTCAATATTGACCTAAGTACAAGAAGACAGTACGAGGGTGGGATGAGCAGGCAGGTCACCCCTATACTTAGGCTACAAATAGCCTAAGTAAGGTCTGAATTAGGGGGGGGATTCAATCAATATACAGAGAGAGAGAGAGCGAGAGATTGTGAAAATTATAGAGGGAAGGGAGATGGGGTGAGGAGTGTGTGCATGTGCAAGTGTGTGTGTGGGGGTAGATCATCAAGTGATCTATCTCTTTTTTTACAACATGCAAGAACTGGTAATAAATATGCAAATGCAAGTTTTTTTTTTGTACAGTATGCAATGCAATCTGACTGATTAAAATCCTAGAATTTCTTCACAGATTCTTTTGCGGCCTTTTCAGCGGAAGCTCCCGACTTCACGCCTCCATGAGAATCAAGGGTCCTTGATTTTCATGGGCCCTGCTACAAAAGAGAAAAGTTAGAATACTCGGAGAAATTAAATCAGCAGATATAATGCAAAAAAATGATGCGTGAATGAGGACCTAAAAGATTTGAAATTATTCGACAAAGAAAATCAAAATTCAATAATTAAGTTAAGGCGTGTCCCCGGCAACAACGCCATTTGATGAAAGCGAAATTCACCTCTTCAAAAATGAGGAATTGTAGTATAGGAAGCGAATTTCGGTCGATCAAAATACCACAATCTGTGAATGTTGTGGAATATTTTTATTGGAAAGTATACCAAGGTCGAACACAGGGAATGGTGACTCTTAGTTGCGTGATCTTAAATCAAATTAAATAATTAATTAATGCTTGATTAATTTATGCGTTAAGAAAATATACAATGCAATGATGAAGATGCGATGCAAGGAGAATAAACAGAAATGATTATGCCCAGGATCTGTGATTTGAAATGTGTTAAATCCTCCAATCATATGATCAATAATTTCATCAAATTAATCACAAATCAAAACCGATCTCACTCAATGCTTCAGATTTATAAATTGATACTCATGATAATTTGAAACAAGATATCCGGCCTCCAAATGTCCCTGATTCACTTCCTCAAATTGTTGACAATAATCTTAGAGGAATGTATCTAAATTAATCTCCTGTGGAATCTAATCTATTATGAAGAATCAACAAAGGTGTAATTAGATAAAAATCCTCATCCGAATTCCTGCAAAAACTATCATCAGATTCCCAAGCATCAATATGTCAAAAATTAGCATGCACATGTCATCAAAGGCACACAAATGATAATAATCACTAAAGAACCTCAGATCTGATCACAAGCTATGCTAAATGTTAGAGCATGAAAATATCTTCAAAATGACATATTGTAAGCTTAAAACGGAGTTCTTATGAAAAATATATGTCAAAAGGAAATTCTAGGGACTGAAATGTAAATAAATTTAAAGTTTTCTCGCTAAACAGTCCCTGTAGGGACTTATCTGTAAATATTGAAAAGTTGGAGGGAACTTTCTACAATTTACCCCAGGCGGGGGTATATCTGCAATTTTAAGAAACTTTCAGGGTGTTGTAGCAAATTACCCTCAAAGCACGTCCCTTGCACGTGCCTCAAGAGGCTTGGCGACAGGGCTGAGGCTCGAGCGCCGAGCTAGAGGCTCGGGTCCAAAGCAGAGGCTCGGATGGCAGAACCGGAGGCTCGGGTGGCAGCTCAGGCTAGGATGGAAGGGCTCAGGCTCAGACGGTCCCGAGCCTAGTTGGCGAATGGTGGAGCCTCGGGGAACCCGAGCCTCTAGGCTAAGGCCGAGGCTCGGACTTGCTGATGTGGATCGATCAGGGTCGTTGGATCAAGGGTTGGCCCCTGATCCAACGGCGGATTGAGGCACGGGGACTGAGCGGTAGGCGGAGCCGGTGTCGTGAGGCGGTGGTCTCGATGCTGGAGTGGACGGCGGCCTTGAGCACGACGACAGGTGGTGCTCGGAGGCAGGGATCTGATCGAGGACTTGGTGACAGACCTGGGAGGTGGCTCTGTTGTCGCCTCCAGAAACCTTGGCGTGAGCTCCGAAGTCTGAGCAGCAGAGAAGGAGTATATGCTGCTTCAAGGTCCCAGATTGAACCTTGGATCACATCGAGGTTCCAGCCTTCTTCTTCTCTTGTCGGGACACGATCGCTGTCACAGGCCTTGGCCTACAACTAGAAGGTGGCGTAGCCCTCAAAGATGGCAGATGGTGGTGGTTGCTCCAGGCATTGGGGTGGACTGAAGCGATGCAAGACGTCCCGGCGATGGTCGATGAATATAGTTGCTACTCAGAAATGGCCAGGTTACAATAGTTCCAAGGAGAAATGGCTCTGCAAATATCAGTTTTCTTTCTCGATTCGAGTGGAATCAAAAGAAAATTAGATCACTATTTAGTCCATGTACCAGCACAGATCAACAACAAACCATTTATCAGATCATGAACAATTGAAAACTTCTGGATTGAATGAAGTTAGTATAACTTGGGTGGTGCATATCATCCATGGATGCTGCAGAGAAACCTGATTCTCACTCATCAATTGGATGGGTTAAGATTAATATCTCAAATTGGATGGACATGCTACAGATTTGGTTCCCAACTTAATGGTTTAAGAGGCAATGATTGCCAATTAGAAATGTAGACATACAATTTCCTATCCATTCCAAATCAGGAGAATGAACTGAACTATTTGTGGAGTCAACTGGTGAAATGGAATCGGTTCTTTATTAACAAAGCAAATCGATGTGATATGTGAGGTTACAGTTAGGTTTGGGCACAAAATAATTGTAGGTGAATGAGTAACTATGATATGTGATTTTAATCAAAGGAAAGAATGGATATAGAGAGATTTGAACCGGATATCAAAATCATGCTAGATCTAGGAATTGTGGAGCGAAAATCGGAAGTGGCCTGGGATGGTTTTTACTTCAAAGCTCAAGAGTGGAGGCATGCGCATGTTCAAGATTGAACTGCTATTGATGGTGCCTCTCATGTGACGGTTTCATGCATCAAGAAAGAAAGGAATGGACAGAGCTCCTGCACAGAAGGTAGAGGAAGGGAGCTTGGAGTTGAAAGATCTGCGAGGTAGAATCAGAAGCGATAGAAGAAAAATATGGGGCGAGCGTCGAATCAGACTGGGTTTCTACTGTAAGAAATGAAAAGGGGATTGGGGTTTTTTTTGGCTGTTGCGAAAGGTCGAACGAAGATGAAGAAAGAGACAGGGGAAAGGAAAAAGATGCTTACCTGCAACCTGTCTCTCGTAAGTGTTGATGGAGAAGCTACATGCTACTCTGATTGTCGCTTCGATCGACGTACGATGAAGTATGCCAAGAAGCTAAGCCACAATGGGAAGCCGTTGTTTCTACAAGATCAGATCAGATCTTGGATCACGCCTTCCATAGGTGATAGATCTCCATCGCCTTCGAATCCACTACCTCATGATGTCACCACAAAAGTGGGATGAGGCTGGACCTTCTTCTCTTACCCAATGGCGTATGGTCCGGGAAGGCTGCAATAGGTGTGATTTTATAGGAGGAGGTGCGAGGGGCGTTACGGGGCAGAACGGCTGGCGAGGGAGGATTGATGGTGGGTGTGTGATGGCCGAGCCCACGCATGGCGGAGGAACGGCTGCGGGGAAGGGGGAAAACAGCTGGATGGGGAAGACGAAGGAGGGTCACGTGCCAGGCACATGAACCGGGTGTGACCAGGAGAGAGAGGGGGTGCCACGTGGCACACCCAGGTGCTGCCACGTGGCACCAAAAAATTTTGATTTTGCGAAGAGAAGAAGAGATAGAAGAAGACCTCGGATCAAAAAATTTCCTTCACAAAAGTTGTTTGTCTCGTCGAGACTAAAACTTTCATGAAGGACACGGGAGCAAAAGAGGTCATATGTGCGAAGTGGTATTTTTGGTGGTTTTCCATGTATATAGAAAACTGATTTTTGGGGTATTGTAATTTTTTTGGTGATTTCTAGAGAAGATAAAAATCTATAAAACTTACGATAAAATATAAGAAAATTAACTACACATTAGTATAATTTTTTGAATTTTTAATAAATAAGAAAATAAAATAAAAGTAAGAAACGCACAACTTTTGTACAGACCGACAACAGACACTTGGACTCAGTCAGTTTCTTTGATTTCAGTTTTAATCTGGATTTGGATTTTTACGTCTCTTAATAAAACTTTCATCAAAGAACAAAAATGAAGAAGAAATAAAATTAAAAGGATTAATTATGTACATAAAAATTCAGGTCAAAAATAGCAAAAAGTTAAAATACGCAAAAGAGGCCCAAAACCCAACTTTCACCAATGAGCTCCAAATTTTACGAAATTGGTCTTGTTTTGAAGGTATTTGAAAATGGAGTACTTTAAAGGTGAGTAGACCAAAATCGGACACTGTATGTAGGAGATATGCTCATTTTAGTCCGTCAGATGTGAAATTAGACTTTGGGATTATTTGACATTTATCTGAGTTAGTAATTTTTTTGTATTTTTTATTTAATAAGGTTAATAATATCTACACAATGGATGTGGTTTGGGGTCAATCGGAGTTAGGATGAATTATTTACAAATGTGAGAAGTTAGCGGCTTTCTGGGCTAATTTACACTTGGGATTTTTAATGCAATTATGCATGATGAAATGCAAATATTATTAACACATGTATGAATGCTAATAATGCTCTATTAATGATTAATTGCAAGTGAATGATGGGGAACAGATCCTAAATGACCAACTTTAGCATGATGAATACGAGATTCATCATACCCCTATACTTAGACCATGCTCGTCCCTGAGCATGAATGAATGACTTAATTGAATACATCTCTGACTGTGCAAGTGAATTTTCAAGGCTTAATTCATAGAAGACCCTTAATTTGAGTGATCCTAAAATTCATAGCTCAACCAAGCTTTAATCAAAAGGTATCCAACCTCATTAATTTTTAGACTCTCTTGTTTGTACATATAATATAAAGATATGATTTTTAGTGTAATGCATTCATGAGAGTCAAGTCGAGACATCACCAAAGTTTCAATCCAAGAGACTCTCCTCTAGACCTAATCCTCAACACTAGGGAATAAGTTTATTCCTACTTCAGTGAACCGTCTCATTAGTTTGTCTGACTTGAAAGTGTAGATGGACGGCCAGATGATGGAGGGCATAGGATTGTGTCTGATTTTCTCTCTCTTACATTGGAACAAGGTGCCTCTCGAGTGCCTTATTACTCAACACAAGTATATTTTTATTTTGTTGATCAATGTGTCCGTCAAGAGAATTTGGAGTCGTCTGCACTTGTTTTTCTGGGAGTACACCGGGGTGTGTCTCTTTTGAGTATCTAAGATACCTTCGACACCCAAACTTGTATCGCTTACGATGCAGAGCCCTTTTATGGTGTCATCCTGACTCCTTGGTCATAACTAGCGCTTGGTCCAAGTGGACACTTTGAAAATGTTTGGGAGCGCTTGCCATTGTTGGAAGCTCATTTGGAATTTGACTTTGGATGATAGAGCTTTTCTTTGACATTTCTTTTTCTTTTCTTTTGTTGGCTAGATCCACTGCTTTTACCAAAAGTTGGCGCACACTGATCAACAATTTTCATTAAGTTTCATCACACCCTGGCACTTAGGTCAATATCAAAAAGATAGCATATGAATCTTGTTCACATACTGACTAGGGTTTTGCCGACACTCAGGTTTTCTGCAGCCTTCATTAACTTTATCCCATCCTCAAATATCATCGGATCGGGTCCAAACTCAAATCTCCAGTCCTAGTTCCTCAAGTGATATCTCAACTCATTTCATCAATCATGCAGTTGTGGGAGTGATTGTGCTGATCATATTCTTTTTTTGAAGGTAGAGATGAAGAGTGCAATATAACGCTCAAATCTTTCAAACTAGGGAAGTGTGGATTATTAAGTTAAAAAACCCTAATGACTAAGGCATGTTAACTCAGACTCTCAAGATCACAGAAATCCAGTGTCCTCAAAATCCTTAAGCCTTGAGTGAGTGTGAATGTGTCAGGAATACACCAACTCCTTAGTTAGTGATTTTTTTATTTTTGACTTTTGCATATTTTTATGGGTTTTAATTTTCAAAAGAATTTTTTTAAAACTTCGGAGAGACAACGACTGGCCTAGACTCAAATAAATAAAAGTATCCACTCTCAGCCAGTATGGGTGTAAGTACGGGCCGATAAACGGACCCGTAATCCTTAAGGACGGAGCCATATGCGGTGTCCTCTAAACCACCCACTCTGCTAAGGTTGACCGAGGTTCCCTCACTGAAAGTGTCTACTAAGCCTAGTAGTCAGAGTCTAATTCTAAGAAGGGTTTTTTATATTATAATTTTTTTGAAAAGGAATATTTATAAAAATTAATCTGTCAATTTTAATAAACAACTTTTTTACAAGGTTTTTACAAAACTCAGTTCAAAGAATTACCAAATCCCAGCCCGAAAATAAAATTTAAAAAGTTTTTAAAAATACGAGCTAAGGCTAAATTAAATATACAATAATATATGATATACCCCCTATACATAAATTTTGCTATGTCCTCATAGCACAAGTGCCATGAAGCCAAGGATCGATTCAAATATAGGGTGATATAGCAGAACTGAGGAGGAGGATCCCCCTATTCTCAGGTCAATATTGACCTAAGTACAAGAAGACAGTACGAGGGAGGGATGAGCAGGCAGGTCCCCCCTATACTTAGGCTACAAATATCCTAAGTAAGGTCTTAATTAGTGGGGGGGGGGTTCGTTCAATATACAGAGAGAGAGCGAGAGATTGTTAAAATTACAGAGGGAAGGGAGATGGGGTGAGGTGTGTGTGCATGTGCAAGTGTGTGGGGGGGGGGGAGGGGGGTAGATCATCAAGTGATCTATCTCTATTTTTTACAACATGCAAGAACTGGAAATAAATATGCAAATGTAATTTCTTTTTTTGTACAATATGCAATGCAATCTGACTGATTAAAATCCTAGAATTTCTTCACAGATTCTTTTGTGGCCTCTTCAGCAGAAGCTCCCAACTTCACGCCTCCATGATAATCAAGCGTCCTCGATTTTCATGGGCCTTGCCACAAAAAAGAAAAGTTAAATTACTCGGAGAAATTAAATCAGCAGATATAATGCAAAAAAATGATGCGTGAAATGAGGACCTAAAAGATTTGAAATTATTCGACAAAGAAAATCAAAATTCAATAATTAAGTTAAGTCGTGTCCCAGCAACAGTGCCATTTGATGAACGTGAAATTCACCTCTTCAAAAATGAGGAATTGTAGTATAGGAAGCGAATTTCGATCGATCAAAATACCACAATCTGTGAATGTTGTGGAATATTTTTACTTGGCAAGTATACCAAGGTCGAACACAGGGAACAATGACTCTTAGTTTGTGATCTTAAATGAAATTAAATAATTAATTAATGCTTGATTAATTTATGTGTTAAGAAAATATACAATGCAATGATGAAGATGCAATGCAAGGAGAATAAACAGAAATGATTATGCTCAGGATCTGTGATTTGAAACGTGTTAAATCCTCTAATCATATGATCAATAATTTCATCAAATTAATCACAAATAAAAATGGATCTCACTCAATGCTTCAGATTTATAAATCGATACTCATAATAATTTGAAACAAGATATCCGGCCTCCAAATGTCCCAGATTCACTTCCTTGAATTGTTGACAATAATCTTAGAGGAATGGAACTAAATTAATCTGCTGTGGAATCTAATCTATTGAGAAGAATCAATGAAGGTGTAATCAGATAAAAATCCTCATCCGAATTCCTGCAAAAACTATCATCAGATTCCCAAGCATCAGTATGTCAAAATTAGCCTGCACATGTCATCAAGTCCATAAATGATAATAATCAGTAAACAACCTCAAATCTGATCACAAGCTATACTAAATGGTAGAGCATGAAAATAGCTTCAAAATGACATATTGTATCCTTAAAATGGAGTTCGTATGAAAAAGATATATCAAAATGAAATTCTAGGGACTGAAATGTAAATAAATTCAAAGTTTTCTTGCTAAACAACCCATGTAGAGACTTATCTGTAAATATTGAAAAGTATGAGGGAACTTTCTACAATTTACCCCATGCAGGGTATATCTGCAGTTCCAGAAACATTCGATGTGTTTTACCAAATTACCCTCAAAGCACGTGCCTTGCACGTGCCTCAAGAGGCTTGGCGATGGGGATGAGGCTCGAGTGCTGTGCCGGAGGCTCGGGTCTGAAGTAGAGGCTCGGATGGCAGAACCGGAGGCTCGGGGAGGCAGCTCATGCTAGGATGGAAGGGCTCAGGCTCAGACGGTCCCGAGCCTAGTTCGCGAATGGTGGAGCCTCGGGGAGCCCGAGCCTCTAGGCTAAGGTTGAGGCTCGGACTTGCTGATGTGGATCGATCGGGATCATTGGATCAAGGGTTGGCCCCTGATCCAACGGCAGATGGAGGCACCGGGGTTGAGCGGTAGGCGGAGCCGGTGTCGCGAGGCGGTGGTCTCGATGCTGGAGTGGATGGCGGCCTTGAGCACGACGACATGCGGTGCTCGGAGGCAGGGATCTGATAGAGGACTTGGTGACGGACCTGGGAGGTGGCTCCGTTGTCGCCTCCAGAAACCTTGGTGTGAGCTTCGAAGCCTGAGCAGCAGAGAAGGAGTATATGCTGCTTCAATGTCCCAGATTGAACCTTGGATCACGCCGAGGTTCTAGCCTTCTTCTTCGCTTGTCGGGACATGGTCGTTGTCACCAGCCTTGGCCCAGAACCGGAAGGTGGCGTAGCCCTCAAAGATGGCAGATGGTGGTGGTTTATCTAGGCGTTGGGGTGGACTGAAGCGATGCAAGACGGCCCGACGATGGTCAATGGATATAGTTGCTAGTCAGAAATGGCCTGGTTACAGCAGTTCTAAGGAGAAATGGCTACGCAAATATCAGTTTTCTTTCTCGATTCGAGTGGAATCAAAAGCAAATTAGATCACTATTTAGTCCATGTACCAGCACAGATCAACAACAAACCATTTATCAGATCATGAACTATTGAAAACTTCTGGATTGAATGAAATTAGTATAACTTGGGTGGTGCATATCATTCGTGGATGCTGCAGAGAAACCTGATTCTCACTCATCAATTGGATGGGTAAAGATTAATATCTCAAATTGGATGGACATGCTACATGTTTGGTTCCCAACTTAGTGGTTTAAGAGGCAATGATTGCCAATTAGAAATGTAGACATAGAATTTCCTATCCATTCCAAATCAGGAGAATGAACTGAACTATTTGTGGAGTCAACTGGTGAAATGGAATCGGTTCTGTATTAACAAGCAAATAGATGTGATATGTGAGGTTACTGTTGGGTTTGGGCACAAAATAACTGTAGGTGAATGACTAACTATGATCTGTGATTTTAATCAAAGGAAAGAATGGATATAGAGAGATTGGAACCAGATATCAAAATCACGCTAGATCCAAGAATTGTGGAACGAAAAATCAGAAGTGGGCTGGGGATGGTTTTTACTTCAAAGCTCAAGAGTGGAGGCATGCGCATGTTCAAGATTCAATTGCTATTGATGGTGCCTCTCATGTGACGGTTTCATGCATCAGGAAAGAAAGGAATGGACAGAGCTTCTGCATGGAAGGTGGAGGAAGGGAGTTTGGAGTTGAAAGATCTGTGAGGTAGAATCAAAAGCGATAGAAGAAAAATATGGGGCGAGCGTCGGATCAGACTGGGTTTCCATTGTAAGAAATAAAAAGGGGATTGGGGGTTTGTTTGGCTGTTGCGAAAGGTAGAACGGAGAGGAAGAAAGAGACAGGGGAGAGGAAAAAGATGCTCACCTGCAACCTGCCTCTCGTCAGTGTTGATGGAGCGGTTACATGCTACTCCGATTGTCGCTTCGATCGGCGCACGATGAAGTATGCCATGAAGCTAAGCCACAACGGGAAGTTGTTGTTTCTACAAGATCAGATCAGATCTTGGATCACGCCTTCCACAGGTGATAGATCTCCGTCGCCTTCGAATCCACTACCTCGTGTTGTCACCACAAAAGCGAGATGAGGCTGGACCTTCTTCTCTTACCCAATGGCAGATGGTCCGAGAAGGCTGCAGCAGGTGTGATTTTATAGGAGGTGCGAGGGGCGTTACGGGGCAGAACGACTGGCGAGGGAGGATTGATGGTGGGTGTGTGATGGCCGAGCCCGCGCATGGCGGAGGAACGGCTGCGAGGAAGGGGCAAAACGGCTGTATGGGGAAGGCGAAGGAGGGTCACATGCCAGGCACGTGACCCGGGTGTGACCAGGAGAGAGAGGGGGTGCCAGGTGGCACGCCTAGGGGCTGCCACGTGGCACCAAAAAATTTTGATTTTGTGAAGAGAAGAAGAGATAGAAGAAGACCTCGGATCGAAAAATTTCCTTCACAAAAGTTGTTCATCTCATCGAGATCTACAACTTTCATGAAGGATTCAGGAGCAAAAGAGGTCATCTATGCGAAGTGGTATTTTTGGTGGTTTTCCATGTGTATAGAAAACCGATTTTTGGGGTATTGTAATCTATTTGGTGATTTTTAGATAGGATAAAAATCTAGAAAAATTATGATAAAATATAAGAAAATTAATTACACATTAATCGATTTTTTGGATTTTATATAAATAGGAAAATGGGAAAATAAAATAAAAGTAAGAAATGCACAACTTTTGTATAGACCGACAACGAACACTTGGACTCAGTCAGTTTCTTTGATTTCAGTTTTAATCTGGATTTGGATTTTTACGTCGCTTAATAAAACTTTCATCAAAGAACAAAAATGAAGAAGAAATAAAATTAAAAGGATTAATTATGTACATAAAAATTCAGGTCAAAATAGCAAAAAGTTAAAATACGCAAAAGAGGCCCAAAACCCAACTTTCACCAATGAGCTCCGAATTTTACGAAATTGGTCTTGTTTTGAAGGTATTTAAAAATGGAGTACTTTAAAGGTGAGTAGACCAAAATTGGACACTGTATGTAGGAGATATGCTCATTTTAGTCCGTCAGATGTGAAATTAGACTTTGGGATTATTTGACATTTATCTGAGTTAGTAATTTTTTTGTATTTTTTATTTAATAAGGTTAATAATATCTACACAATGGATGTAGTTTGGGGTCAATCGGAGTTAGGATGAATTATTTACAAATGTGAGAAGTTAGCGGCTTTTTGGGCTAATTTACACTTGGGATTTTTAATGCAATTATGCATGATGAAATGCAAATATTATTAACACATGTATGAATGCTAATAATGCTCTATTAATGATTAGTTGCAAGTAAATGATGGGAAACAGAGCCTAAATGACCAACTTTAGTATGATGAATACGAGATTCATCAATGATCTTGTAAAAGCTTGTGAAGATGGTCAGAAAGAACTGGTCCCAACTCTTGGGCTCCGTACTTTGGGCATACAGAATCTCTTACAAGTCTCCCTTGGGGATGTCACCCTACCATCTTGTATATGGAAAATCGTGCCATCTACCCATGGAGTTGATTCATAAATCATTGTAGGAAATTAATATCTGCAACTTGAACTCACAAAAAGGTGATCCGAAAAAAAAGAGGATCTGAACAAGAACCTGGAATTCCAAGACTAGGCATATGATAACACATTGATGTACAAGGAGAAGGTTAAACATTGGCATGACTGATACATCAGACGAAAGACCTTTGAGACTGGAGAGAAAATGTGGCTATTTGGACAAAGTTCAATATATTCCTAGGAAAATAAAAGTAAATAGACAGTGCCTTCAGAGTGCAAGAAGTGCGGGACAATGGAAGCATCATGATATCAAAATTATCGCCTGACACAACCGTTCATCGTCAACGGTCAGTTGCTGAAGCCATATCTTGAGCTTGACACTTTCTAGGCCATTATCGACTCGGTTCAAGTGATATGCAATGAAGAAGCCTCCACAACCCAAGAAGCATCGGAAAATTCAGATAATGTTCCTCAAAAACTTTTCCTCTAGTTTTCTTCTTTTCTTCTTTTCTATTGTATTTTCTATTTTCTGCTTTCTTTTCCTCATTCATTGCCTCTATACTTAGGATATGCTTCATCCAAACTTCACATGTTCATTCCTTGTCTCACCACATGTCTCTTCTATTGTTGATATTTCTTCTATACTTAGGGATACCTGACCCTAAGTATAGGGGGGACATGATGGATCGTTGAGTTGTTCATTCCCACCCTTGACCCTCCCTGCATGTAGATATTGTCTTCTATACTTAGGATTATTTGATCCTAAGTATAGGGGGGACAGTTGACTTCTCATTCTTATGATTCTTCCGTTCATTATTCTTTAATCGTTGTAGTATCGGCTTTTCTATACTCAGTATGAGTTATATCTTCTCTTTTTCTCTCATATCTATACGGATATAGCCCAAGCTAAATATAGGGGGGTTGTATATACGTTGTATATACTTTAGCCATAACTCGTACTTTCATATTTTCAAAATAAATATGGTGAAAATACTATATATACATATTTAATTCATTTAATGAACTAATAAAAAGATGTACATTATTCATCAATTTTTTTTGTATATACTGATTAATAAAGCAAGTAAAAATGTTTTGCAAAATGTTTGGAAAAAGAGTTTGAAAATCTATTTGAAAAATCTTTTGAAAACTATTTGAAAAAAAATCTGTAAAATATTTTCAACCTTTGTAAAAAATGTTTGGTTTGTAAAAATTTCTTTTCTTTGTGTGAAATAAAATGTTTTAAAAATATATTTGCAAATTCTTGGAAAATGGTTGCAAAAATATTTTGAAGAATCTATATATACTATTTGAAAAATCTTTGTAAAATGGTTTTCGAATGTTTGCAAAAATTATTTCGAACTATAGTTTTCAAAATTGTTTGAAAAAAATCATTTTCAAATAAGTTGAGGAATACATACATCATCTTAATAAAAAAACATTTTCACCAGCTCTGTGTGTGTATATATATGTGTATGTGTCTATAAAACAACATACTCTTGTGTAAATCCTTTAAACCTCAATTCTTGTAAATTATTAAGATGCTCCCATGTGTAAATAGTTGTACCTATCTTTTATTCCAAAAAGTTTTTTGTGTTGAAAATCCCTAAAATTTACAAAAATAAAAATCTCAAAAACATTTGCAAATTCCTTTGAAAATCTGCATAAATATTTGCAAAACCTCTTTCAAAAATCCATAAAAAGTTCAAAATGAGAAAATTGCATCACAAAAATATTTTACTTGCATTGTACATACATTCCCATTTTTTAGAATGATACATACAATTGAACAAGTCCAACTAAAGTCTAAAGATTGGAGCATGAAATAGACCTTAATACACTTAACTTCAGAGGAACCCATTGAGAACTGGAAGTGGAGATATTTCAGGGCACCTTGACTTAATTCTTTTTGTCCAATAAGACTATATCCATGAGTCTATTCAATGTGCTTAAATAGAACCCTTCATATCATCCATAAGACTCTTGAGACAGTGACTCGATTGGAAACCTCGGACCTATCACTTAGCTTCACTTAGATAGACTCTTGAAAAATCTAGGATTCTCAGTAGGGACGATGAAAGGCCGCTTCGTCAAGGGTGGCTCAGGAACCATTCTTGGGGATTGCCGAAATCGGTACTCTAATCCGCCTCTTTTGGTAACAATGATATCTAAATACTGGGGATGGATTGCGATAATGCTTTGGACGAGGAATGGTCTACCGTTGCAACTTGTCCAAGACCCTAAAAAAGTGGGTGGAACAAAAGATGCTATATCTACCAGGGCACGACAAGAATGCAGAAGCTGTACAAAGTTAAAGAAAATATCCAAAAAAGAGTATACCAAAAATTCCACAAAGAATTGAGCTCCAGAAAAAGCATGCTTCTTGGTGAAGATTCGGTTACACTGACAGACTTCATAATGGAATGAAGACTACTTTGGTCCATTCCCACTTCTTTTCCCATTCTTCTAAATTCTCCCCCATTCGGTTGTAAAGATCAGGAGTACCTAACCTTAGAGAGGAATATCTGTCTCCACAAGGATGAGTTACCAGAAGAGTAGACGCCTTGATGGTTCAACGATTTTGTTTGGGAAGAGTTGAACAAATTCACACACATGGTTCTATCATTTCAAGGTAGCAAGAGTATACGAGGGAGAGGATGGTTCTAACCTGGCTGCGAATTGGACTGGATGATAGTAATATGGAACCTAAGGGTTGTTATGTCGACTTCCATGTGGTTTTGAAAGGCCTTCTCCGAGCTCCAAACTTTGATTTTATCAAGACTAGTTTAAAAGTCGATAATTATTCCAAGTTATTTCTTTTTCTTTTCTTTATTTTTATTTTTCTGCACTCATTGCATAAGTGTTTGCTAGGGACTAGCAAAGGCAAGTATAGGGGGTGTTGAATCTCCATTTTATCACCTTTATTCTTTCATTTTGGCCTTTAAACCATAGCTAAATGCTTGTAAATATCATTATTTTGTACAAATTAGCATTCATTATTTATTGCATAATTATTGTATAAATTATATTGTTTAAATCCAAAATAAAAGAATAAAGAAATAAAAGAAAAAGAAATAAAATAAAAAAGCTATTTTATGACCCTAAACCTCGAGTCCAAGTCAAGAATTAATGTGGTCGACAAGGAATAAAGTAGGGGAGATAAGGGCCAAAAAGTTAATGAAAATCCCATTCTTTTATTCATCAATAATTTATTTTTGGGACCCACTTTATTCTCTATTATTTATTCATAAAAAAAATAAATTTTGCAATGAAAGTCGTAGACAAAAATGTTAGAAAAATAAAAAATTGAGTTTACACAAAAATAACATGTAGTGTACATTTTATGCTCAGAATAAAAAACCAAAACCCAAACTCTCCAGACCCATATCTCCTCAATAAAGACTCAAAAGGCCTCAAAATCACCTTTAATTGTATATAATTTTTAATTAGCTATTTAATGAAGGTAGTTTCACTTAATATGGAGTTAAAGATACAGAAGTTAGGTTTTGGATCCCTATTGTATAGTATACTTGAATAAAATATTCATTTTATTTATTTCTTATTATTTTTGTAATTTTATAATTTCATAATTTTGTAAATATTATTTATAGTATATGTACATATTTAGAGTAGAATAAAAACATAAAGAAAATACAAAAATAAAATAGTCTATATAAATACATAGATGAAATACCTATACATATATCTATATAAATTAGACCTCTATTTATTTAAGTATACAAAGAACCTCAGAAAAATACTGTGCATGCAGAAATAAGTTCTAAATACAAAAATATGAAAATAAAATAATAAAATCAAAATGCAAAATAGAAATAAAATGTGCACAACAAAGGTCAATATACGTATAAATACACTCACAAAAAGTAACTAATCATAAAAATAAATAAAAATCATATTAAAATACTACATAAAATAATATACATTTTTATTTTATAACCAAAATTAAATAATTAAATAATTATTTTAATTAATTATTTTTAAATAAAGCCATCTCTTTTGTCATGTAGTGGTCGATGTGGACCAATCAGGAGGTGAGGATTATTGGACTCGGTCAACTGTCCTTCCCCGCCTCTGACCCTAGTCAGAAACTCGAGCACCCCCACTTCCTCGATTTTTCCAAGCCGCCCTGTGCCTCCATTCGCCTCGAGTCCTTCATAGATCTCGTTCACATCACGATCGCCAACCTTGCCTCCTCTTTAGATCTCATCGATCTTCCTTTAGCATCTTAATAATTCAGCTCAAAATTCGCCAAAAACTTGACTATAAATAAATATCCAATTCCTCCCATTCACCCTTAATCCCTCTTCGAGCTTTGTTGTGTGTCCAATCGTATGCGTGAAAGTCCATTGGTGACAGAGGTCCTTTCCCCAAGGTCGGAGCATTGCAGGAGGAGGAGAGCAGGTCCATGACGACGCTCCAACGATGTCTTGCTCCCTAGTCCACCATCAGGTTCGAGCTACACACTTTCCTTATTTTAAGTGGATTTTCTTCGTGTTATTTCGATTCCGCATTTAGTTTAGTTGTTAGATCCTTAGCGTAGTCAAATGCCCGATCATTCCTTTGCTGGAGCCATTAGGGCTTTGACATTTCACTCGATCCTCCCTATGTACCGACACACCTTCTTTCCCATTTCCATCTTCGTCCATTTCTCCATCGATTCGACCCATTCAGAGACCCTCAAGAGATCAGTCCCTCGATGTTCCTTCCTCCACCGCACGTCGAAGCATCCTCATTCATTTCCAAATCATCGTGAACCTCGCCAATAAAGGCCCATATCTAGTCACCCTTGCGTCGCAAAGCTTCCTATCGCTTTTGCATGTCTAGAGGGCCATGTATGAAGGGCATCCGAGGCATTCGAACACCCCTAGGTCTCCAAGCCATCTAGGCCCCCACTGTTGGGGTCCGGATCCATCTGAAGGGTCTCCTAGTTGTGGATCCTTGCGACAAAGCATTTCCCCAACTCAACAGCAAGTGATGAGGTCTGGAGCGTCGGATCCGAGCAATTAAAGGTGCGGAGGAGATCCATTTTTCCCAGTTCATCCATCAAACTTCTCCGTCGTCCGATCAAGAACAACGCTTCAAATGCAGTAGATGGCGTCCGATCAAGTGAGGCTACGACCGTCTAATCTCCTCTCGAGGTCTAATCCCAACTGCCATCTCCGAACTACCATCGTGCACCATGGAGCCGCCACGTGTTAAGTGAGAAGAGCTCAACCGTCGGTCCATGCACAAATAGGGGTAATTTGCACTTAACCCCCTCTGCCTTTTTATTATTTCTTTTTAGTTTTTTAATTCTTGTCTAGAGTGTAAATATTTATGTAAAATTTGCATATAGCCCCTCGTGCATTCATGTATTTGCCCATGTCCACACCAGCTCAGCTTTCGTGGCTTGCCACGTGAGATGGGTATTTTGTAGGCATACCCTCCTGCTTTTGTATATTATTTTTAGTACATGATATGTTTTTGTGGAAAAATTACATAGAGGACCTGGAACTTTTGTATATTTACATTAAGGCCCTTCTAGGGCATTTTTAATTTAAGAAATTTGCAGAAATTGCATGTATGCCCCTGGTTTTTTTTAAAATGGTTCTGAAATGCATGAATACTTTGTGTTAATTACAAATAGGTCCCTACTAGCATATGGAATTTTATTTACTTGTCATTTTTGTTAAAAACGGTTTCTATTTGTATTAAATTTTTGAAAAATACATATAGATGCATGGGATGACATATTGATGAATCTGCATTTCATCATATTTATTCATTTATTTTAGCTCCAAATTCCTTATAAAACACCTGTAATTATCACTAATTTCATTCTTTTACTAACTCTAATTATTGTGTAAATATTGTATATTTATCAATATTTTAACCTTAAATAAATAAAGAAAGAAATAAAGGAAAATAAAGGACTGTATATATGAAATAGATACAAGCTGAATTAGACTGCAAGAGAAGATCAAGACTTGACATGATCAACATGGAATAAAGTAGGGGGAGATAAGTCCTAATTACTAGAAAATCTAGAAAATTAACTTATCACAATGTATATTCAACACTTATGCATTATTGTCTATATTACAGACCCTTTAATTTATTACCAAATATTTTGTAAATAAAAGTTATTTCTTTTTGAAAATTATGCATAAAAGTCTTTTGTAAACAATAAAAATAATTGCAGTTAAAATCTACGTATACTGTGTAAATAACATCATTTGCCAAAAGCCATAAAGTACAAAATAGCAAAATCAGTATCTTCTCCATCTAAACTCCATATTCATCAAACTCACTTTCATTGTACTCTAAACTAAATTATCTTTAAAATGGAGTGATTTCATAAAAATCAGAGTTAAGGTGTGAAATGTGGCCAATTGGGTATTATTGTATAATATACCTATGTATACTATGTATATTATTTAATTAAATATTCATTATATATATTTGTAAATATTATATTTTTAACTAATTGTAAATATTTTATTTAACTTAAATAAAATACAAATAAAATCACAAAATAAAAAATCAACAAAAAAAATCATGTATATATTGTATATGCATCACCATGTCTATGATGTACTTATACCTATTTAATTAACCTAATTAATTAACACCTAAAAATCATATAAAAATATCATTAAAACCCTTGTAAAATATTTTAAATAAATAAAAATATTAAATTATCTATATATGTATATAAGTAATTAATTAAAAATCCAAATACTATATATATGTATACATACCTATAATTAACCCTCTATATTCATTTTAACCCTCATATATACATTATTTAATTAATTAGAAATCATTAAAACTAATTTTAATTTAATCTTAACATTTTATATTTAAATTATGTAATTAATTAAATTCAATTTTGATTTTTAACTCAATTATTGAACTTTTTTGACTTGTTTTGTTGTTATCCCTATTCTGTCTTAATCTCCTTGCCATCTGGTTGGCCAGCCCGGGTCTGTTGACCCTGGTCAATTGGCTAACTCCCGCCTCCTCTTCTGCTAACCTCGCGACCACCATTTCTTCTCGCATTTCCCCCATGCATCATTCACTAACTGTTTACACTTCCTTCTCCGATTCTTTCGCCCGCCCACCCCTCTCACTCACTTGCTTTCCAGATCCACTCAATCTGCCTTGATCTACACCTATTTTGAATTTCAAAATCTGTCGAACTTTACCCTATATATATCACCCCTCCACCTCTAGCGAGCAGTTGATCCATCTTTGGCCCATTTTTCTCCCCACGATCGAGATCTGGAGTAGCTTTGAGGTGACAGGTCAAGATCTCCATGGTTAGGAGTTTGAGTTTTGGGTTGAAGATGCGAATCCAGCTACATCGTCGGAGTTATCCGCTGCACATCTTCGCTTCTCAACCATAACCTCATATTGAGGCGATTTCCATCTTTCTTCCATTCCGTAGATATCTTAGATGGTTTATTTTCAATTCAGCATTCATATTTCGCTTTGATTTCATTTTAATAACTCGGATCAGAGTTCCATCTCCAACCTACGATCTACATGATCATAGGAATTCTAATCATGTTCGATCCCTTCTGACTACGCCAACACATTTACACCACTTTTCTCTAGCCCATCCACCATCTGAAAACCTTCAGAACCTTCAAGACCTGAGGTTCAGTCTCCTCTCCGACCACCTTAATCAGAGACCCCCATTCATTCATTCTCTTCTATGTCTGTGACTAATTTCTTAGACAGAGGATATCTCCGAGCACAAGCTTAAAAATGTAGGTCTTATATCGAGCTTTGGCGCAAAGAGCAAGACCTGGAGGATCCATTTGTAGACGAACCTTCTTCAACCTCCAGATTTATGTTTGCAGATCATTGAGCTCCACTAGGCCCTCTGAACGACAGAGGAGGGCCTAGGAGAGCCGTAGCACTATTCAACAGAAGATTTGGGCGAGCAAAGATCGAGTTCTCCTCGATAGAAGCTCAATGAAGTTCGCCTTCATCCCACTTCTTCTATACCATCTCCAATCCGTCAGATCAAGAACTCCATGCCTAGTTTACATCTCAGCCGTTCAAAAACCCCTAAAGCTGCACCATAGATCAAGAGCCCATATCTGATCGACGTCCTTCACTTCAGAATCGATCACGACCATTAGATCCCATTCGTAGAGTATTAGAGCCATTCGATTCAGCATGTCATTTTAGGGTACATTTGCACCTTTGTCCATGTTATTTATTTTATTTTTAAATAATTCCTTGTGAGGACACATGTTTGTGTTGTAGTTAAGTGAACATTTGCATTTTTAATTTATCTTTATTTTGTTTACATTATAGTCCTTGTCTTAACTGAGCTTGTGCGAATAACGTGAGTTCTTGGAAAAATCGCAATAAATAGTCCGCCTTTTTGAGTAATTAATTGGACCGTGAAATTAATTTATTTACCTTTTAGTCCAATCTAGTGGGTGCACGTGCCACCACGCACGCTTCCTTGGGATTTTGCATATTTCACCCATGACTTTTTATTTGTTATTATTTTGTCTAAAAAGTTTAGATATTTGCATTGAGGTCCCTATGAGTCTGCATTTTTTTACATCTTTAAAATCAAATAAAAATATCAAAACCTTTCTTAAAAGTTCCCAAAAATTCAAATAAGCTCGTGTTACATTAATTTAGCATCCACATTTTGAAGTTTCATTATTTTTGTTATTTATAAAAATTCAAAAATAGCATAAAAATATCTTATTTGCGTTAAAAATCAATAAAAATTATAAAAAACTTTTCAAAAATTCTAACAAAATTCTTGTGTGTGTTTTATTTATTTTAATTTTTGTCCAATTTTGGTTTTTCGATTCTTCATAAAAAATATAAAAATCACAAAACTTTTTAAAAAAATTAAAATTTCATATAAATTTAAATAGCAATCCAAAAAATCACAAAATGACTCTAGAAAATATAAAAAAATCTTTCATTTTGTATATATTTCACCCATTTTGTCATTATTTGTGATTTCAAACTTTAAAAAACATTCATTTTATTTTCTATTTATTTTATTCCATGTTTTTGATTTATTGAAATGCTTTAAACTTGCGGAAAATCTATAAAAATTAAAAAAACAATAGAAATTCATAAAAACCTAAAAATAAATTTATTTTAATTTTCTGATCCTTTTTGATATAATTGAAAAATACAGAAGAGAGGTTAAGTACTTGTGTCTTGATTTTTCTTTATTATTCCATTTTTTAAAAAATATAAAAAAATCTTTTGTAAAATTAAAAATTAAAAAATTAAAAATCAGATAACCAAATAAAAAATATATAAAATTCAAATGCACAACAACCAAGCATAATGTGCATAGAGATTGCTTCATTCTTTCATTGATTTTCCATTGCATAGAATAACCCTCAGGATTTTTGTACCACCCTGATTCGATGCTATTAGCTATACTGGTAAATTAAATTGAAAATTATCTTGCCACATTTCTTTGTTTATTCTTGATTGAGAATTGAATAGATTTTGTTTGACGCTTCTTTGGGTTGCAACGACCACATTTTCATTTGTGATTAATTTCTTGAAAGAAAAGCCCTAATTTTAGCACTTAACAAAATGGCACTATTGCCGGGGAGGCACGGCGATGGTAGTTAGGTTTCTCTTTTGACCTACTATTCTCGATTGTTTATACTTATTTTTCTTTCTCTTATTTTTATCTATATTTACTTGCATTTATTTTATTATTCATATTCACTTCATATATTTCCATTGTTTTTGATCATATTTATATAACTATGTCTCTTACATTATCTTGTGTTTCCTCTTTCTTGCGAGGGCCTGACGAGCTAGGGCGGCATTCTTAGGAGCACCGATGCACCCAAGCGAAGCGGATGCGGCTTGATTCTTCATCGAGCCATTTGAGAGCGTAGAAGGAGGAGATGAATATTTAGAGGAGACCGACCACCTGAAGCATTCTTGCTTAGATAGTTTTTGATTTAGTTTTAGCATTTTTTTCATTCAAACTCTTGTAAAAGGACATTATATACCTTGTGTGTGTGGTCTGTTTCGCCAAGTGTCGGTGCACATGGGAGACCTCACCGGTTTTTATTTTTCACCGCCTTATTTTTATTTGTTTCACGTGGTTTTATGTTCTTGAGCTATCAGTGATATGCTTTATTAACTTGCTTAAGCTAGGTAATTAATTAGGTCTAACACCCTAAATAAGAATTTCTGCACTAACAGAGTAAATAGTAATTTGGACTTAGTCAAATTAATTGGTTCTTGCCCGCTAATAGAATTATTTCTAGGACAATTCACGTGCATCATTTAGGTTAATTTCATTTTCCGTATTTAAATTCTACGTGGATCACCTTGCATGTAGAGTACTGGTGACAAGGTACGCATCTCTTATCCCTCGCATGCATAATTGAATTTCATCGCGCATTTCCATTTCCAACTTCCTTCCTTGTTTTCACTCACATAAGTTAAAAAGGAAATTAGAAACTTGGTAGGCGATTTATTGAAAAAATTCAAAAAAAGTGATAACTTTATAAAACCGGGACTACTAAAGAAAACTAGACCTAAAACTAAACGTAAGGATAATCATTATTGTTTTGGGGAGACTAACCCACTCATTGTTTGAATTTATTTGCAGAGTGAGTGAGAGACTAACACTAGGATAGAGCCAGGCGTGGATTTTTATTTAGACTACTTGTTCTATTAAAATGATTAGCTACTTCTTAATGAGAGAACATGGGTAGCCGTTAAACGATCTGTATTTACTTAGCAAAATGGATGGTTTAAAGGAGAATGTGTAAGGCTATGTCCTTAAGTAACAAGTAACTGTTTTTTATGGTCCATACTTACACCCATACTTGCTGAAAGTGGATGCAACTAGTCATAAGAATTTAGTCCAGTCTTTAGGGAAATACATGCACCTAGTAACTCACTAACTCTTTCAAAAAGACCGAACTCTTGTGGTCTTCATTTGTGTTGAGTTGGTGAATAAGGGGTTTGTATTGTGTTTGATTGTTGGTGTTAGAGATACTTCTGTGCCCTTCGTGCCTTCTACTCATTCTCTTCTTGTTTTACTTTCGTGTTCTCGCATCACGCCTCTTCACATCAAAGATGTCAGGTTGGAGCATTTCTCGTTTGGACTTTACGGACTCATTTCATACTCCAACCGGTCGTCTTCTCCTCGGGAAGACCAACTTCCTGATTATTCCTCTTTCTCCACTTCACCTTCCATCTCTTCGATTAATCCACTATTCAAGATTGATTCTAATCTTGAACTATCATTTGGGACTCTATCATTCCTGAAGATTAATCCAGTGCAGTTTATACTTGCAGAAACTGAAATAGTGCACTTGATGACACCTAAGGGGAAAGGTTCCATGGATGAACAACCCGAGATCAACACTACCATGTTAGCCTCCATTCAGTCCATTCAGGCTCAGTTAACAAAACACGTTGACTTTTAAGCTATATTGAGAGATATGATTCTCAAGCTGAGGCAAGATAGGAGAGAGGAGGATAGAAACAATAGAGGAGGTGTGAATGGGGGAGATGAACCTATAGAGACAGTGGCTAAGCTCTCACTGAGGGAATCCTATAATCCAGGAGAAGGACATGCAAATACATGAATTCAAATTCCTACGATTCATGGGCATTTCGAGCTTAAGCCCGCCATCTTACCATTACTCCCCATATTCCATGGGTGTATTAATGAAGAACCATATGTACACCTTCAAAAATTCGACTGCATTGGCAGCATGATCCATTACCCTAACATCCTATTAGAAGTAGTTAAGATGACGATGTTTCCTTTAACTTGACGGACAATGCCCTATATTGGGTCAATCATTTAGGAAAAGTTGTCACAACTTGGGAAGAATTGAGATATGCATTTCTAAGCAAATATTACCCACTTGGACACTTAACCAGATGCGATCACTGATAGCAAACTTCTCCCAATGTCCTATGAGCCTATTCACGAGGCGTGGGAAAGATTCAAAGACATAACAGAGAAGTGACCCCATCACGATATTCCAAAGACAAACCTTGTGCAAAATTTCTTTGGGGGTCTGAGTCATGAGAATCAGAAGCTGGTAGATGCCTCTTGTGGGGTTACTCACTTCAAGAAGGATGAGGATGTCCTATACCATATTTCGAGGAGATGGCAAAGAGATCCACAGCTCTTTCTTCTTCATGTGCATTCTAGAAAAATCCCGTGCCTTCTACTACTGCAGTACCCCACAAGGTTGTCAACATGACGACATCACATGAAGTGGATAGGGTGGACAGTTCTAATCTGACCATTATAGGAAATCACCTATCCAAAGTGGACATAATTGAAAAATGTCCAAGGAGTTGGAGAAGCTCCAAGTGATCGAACAGAGGACAAAGAACTGGATGAGATAACAAAGAATCTGGAGCTTCTTATGAGTACGATCAGTGTATGTCCGAGTGCAGGTGCAACAGACGACACTTCTGACAGGGAGCATGCTTCTTCTACTTCTACCCAGCAGAGTACCGTAGGACCATCCACAATTCAGCATGTTTATTATGTGCAAACCCCTGACCAGATCCCACAACATTCACAGCAGATTGTCCCGTATCAGCAAGAAGGCCCATACATTTCGGAGCAACGGTCTCCACCTCTACCCATCATTCAGGAGGTGAACGATATCTGGTTTGACCGAGAGCGCAACCAGCCTCGTCCGTCAGGTCAAGGCTAGTTAGGTTCCATGTAGGGTCAGAGACCCACTCGCCAGTTTTAGGGAGGCATACCGTACCAGCACCAGTAGTTCCAACCTCAGTATCAGTCTCCACATCACTGTTAGAACTGGAGACATGGCCAGCAACAGATGCAGTCTACATATTTTCCACAACCTTACCACCACCAACAGACTGCATCATACAGACAATATTCACATCCTCCTCCTCATTTTCAGTCCCAGTATGGATACCAGCAGCCTCCTCACTATAATCTTAGAGACAACCTAACATTGAGCATCCCGAGGCACCTTCGGTGAATCTAGCACTTGATCAATTAGCATTTTTGATAAAGAACATGAATGATCTTACTCAGATGCTTGACAACTTGACCACTATAAAGACACTGATCCTATCACAACTCGAGGCCAATCCCAATAACTTCAGACGCAAGGAGTAGGTAGCCCATGATCCATTCACACTCGAGACACGTATGGCCCTTGATTTTACATGTTTATATGATGCCATTCATCTCAGAAGCGGTAGGAGATTGTAGCTGCCTTCATAGCTGTTGGGATTGAGAGATCAAGCCAGTGAGAGAGCTTCATCTTCCACATCATCTTCTTCGCCATCATTATCGAGACTCAGTGTAGCAGCAATCGAGTATGGAGTTTCACCATATTTGTCATCACCGTCACCGCCTTCACTTCACTAGCTATATGTAGATTATTGTCGGCAGCGAGGGAGGACACACCAGTCGTGGATTCTTCTTCTACACCAGCAGCATCCCGTCCTGTTTTAGATTTTGTTTTTCCACCTATTTTGGACAACATTGTATAGACTGATTCTGCTTGTCCTATTGTACATGAGGATTCTATTTTGAATAATCATTTGAATATTTCTTCTGATTCTACGCCGTTTCCTTCTACATTGAATAAAATAAAGAAAATCCAAAAACTAAAAATAATGTTATCTGATCCTGGAGTGGTTGAAATCTTACAGAACATCTTTTTAGAGATGCCACTCCTTGAGGCCATGGAGTACATTCCTCCAGTAAAAAAGGGAATGAAAGAAGCATGTACTTAAAAACATCAAACCAATCAGGATAGACGAAAGAAAATAGAAAATCACATCTTGACCATGATCACAGTTCATGCCATTAGCAACCTCCCGCCCAAAAAGAAAGATAAGAGAGATCCTCACATCCGTTGCCACATCTTTGATCAAGAATTTGATTGCACTCTTCTCAATAATGGTTCCTCCATTAATCTCATGCCATCCTCTCTACTCATTGAGTTTGGATTAGGACCTCTCAGATCGATCAGGATGATCCTTAAGTTTGCTGAAAGATCGAACAAGAGGCTAAGGGCATTTTAAAGGAAGTTATTGTGGCAGTGCAGGGAATGAGATTCCCTCTTGATTTTGTTGTCATGGTTATGGACACACCTGCACCGTTACTACATACCCCAATCATACTAGGTCGACCGTTCCTCTGAACGACCAAAGCGATAGTTGATTATGGTACTGGAGAGATCATCTGTCACTCTCAGACTGACAAGGTGAAAATTGAGACAATCCCCGATCCTAGGCCTTTACTGTCACCGATTGCAGCAGATGAGAGACATATACTTACACAAGATCTTGAAGACTGTGATTTTCTTGTCGTGTTCAAAGAGATAGATCTATTTACTGGTTTCCTAGACATAGGAGTTTCTTTCCCAAAAGGACCTTCTAGAAAGCACAATCGACATGAGTTCTCTTGTTGATCCGTCTGAGTTGTTTGTTGATGGGCAGTTTGAGATGATTTCTGAGAATCGGTCTGAGAGATTGGAGGTACCTTCTGATATTTCTTTGACACATCATTCTGAGATCATTGTTTATATACATCTCGTTGAGTATCTGAGTTACTTTATGAATTTTCTAATATATACGCTGATGAGAGACATCTTTTTGAGATTATTGCTGAGATATCTGAGCCCTTCGTTGATAATAATACAAGGTTTTTTAACATCCTGATGAGTTGATCCTTTCTGAGCAAAGATCATTCATTGCAGATCTGTCTGAGGCTTTACTTGTTGAGCTGACAATTTCCACGGTTGATCGATCATAGAGTACAAATCATATACCTTCTATTGGTGTAGTTACAGAGGTTGTCATAAAGCCGATTCAGATCCTACCTGAGCTCAATGCTTTACCATCAATGTTGAAGTATGCCTTCCTTGAGGGTCCCCCACAAATGTTTCTGATCATCCTCAGCTCACAGTTGACCGATGAACAAGAATCTCGCGTGCTAGAGGTTCTTGAGAGAAACCACAAGGCCATTGGATGGAATATTTCAAATTTCTATAGGATTAGTCCAGCTTTGTGCACGCATCATATCTACTTAAAGGATGACTGTAAACCCTCCCGTGAGTGTCAGCATCGTCGAATCCAAAACTAAGGGAGGTTGTCATGAAAGAGACCTTGAAATGGTGTGATGCTGGCTTATTTTATCCATTTCAGATTCTAAGTGGGTCAGTCCTTTGTATGTGGTTTAGAAGAAATCCAAGATTACTATCGTGAAGAATGACCGTGGTGGTGAGATTCTGACCCGTGTACCTACTTCATGGCGTGTCTGCATAGATTATTGATGCCTAAACTCAGCTACCAAGAAGGATCACTTTCCACTTCCCTTTATTGATCAGATTATTGAGAGGTTGGTGGGGAAAGAGTTCTTTTGTTTCTTAGATGGGTACTCGGGGTATAACCAGGTTGCTATAGCTCTTGAGGATTAGGAGAAAAATACTTTCACTTATCCTTTTGGTACCTACGCCTTTATACGGATGCCCTTTGGATTATGTAATGTCCCTACTACATTCCAAAGGTGTATGTTGGTTGTTTTTGACGACATGGTGGGTAGTTTTCTATAGGTCTTCATGGATGACTTCTCGATCTACGGATAGTTTTGATACATGTCTTGTTCATTTAGACCGAGTCCTTCAACATTGTTGCTAGGTAAACCTAGTGCTCTCGCGGGTGAAGAGTCACTTTATGGTGACTAATGGTATGTATTGGGCCACGTGATCTCCAAACATGGTATGGAGGTTGACCCGACTAAGATCGATTTGATATCCAAGCTAGAGCCACCACATAATTTGAAGAAGATGAGGTCATTTCTTGGACATATTGGATTCTATAGGCGATTCATTAAGGACTTCGGCAAGATCACCAGACCTTTGATGGAGCTTCTATGCAAGGAGAGTGAGTTTGTTGTTGATGAGAAAGTCCTCCTTGAATTCCATCATATGAAAGACATGGTTACTTGTGCTCCTATCCTACAGCCATCTGATTGGTCTCTTCCCTTTGAGATCATGATGGACACGTCAGATTTTGCAGTTGGAGCTGTTTTAGGGTAGAGAAGGGATGGGATACCATTTTCTGTACACTATGCTAGCAATACTTTGGATGAGGCACAACAGAATTACATAGTTACAGAGAAGGAGATATTAGCAATTGTGTTTGGATTAGAGAAGTTCAGATCTTACCTCGGTTCGCATGTTATTGTGTACACGGATCACATAAACATATGGTACTTACAGGCAAAGAAGGATGCCAAACCATGCCTTATCAGACGGATCCGTCTTCTCTATGAATTTGATTTAGAGATTCGAGATAAACCTGGAGTGAAAAATATTGTGGCCGTTCACCTTTCCCGTATTACAGATGCAGAAACTTTTGAGCAAAGCATGATCCCTATTTTTGAGTCATTTCTAGATGAGACCATTTTGTCTATGGACTCACTCCCATGGTAGTTGATATTGTGAACTATCATGTCTCCAAGAAAGTTCCACAAGATTGGCAAAATCATAGGGTAGACATATTTCTATCTGAGATACATTTTTACCAATGGGAGGATCCGTACCTATTTCGTGAGGGTGCGGATTGTATCTGGAGAAGGTGCATTCCTCAGAAGTAATACACCGGCGTACTTAAGCACTCACAAATTAGAATATGGTGTGTATCATTCGGGGAAGTGCACGACAACAAAGATTTTACAAAGTGATCTATTGTGGACAACATTATTTAGGGATGCTACAGAGTACGTTCGATGTTGTATTGACTGTCAAAAGATGGGAGGAACCATTGATTCCAAAGATACCATGTCCCTGAGATATATACAATTTTTTGTTGTTTTCGATGTTTGGGGGATAGACTTCATGGGCCCATTTCCTGTCAGTCAGGGATATCAGTACATCCTGCTTACCATGGATTACATCAGTCGTTGGGTGGAGGCTATCCCCACTTAAGCCGTTGATAGTTGTACGATGTGTTCCTTTCTCAAGTACCATATTATTACGTGGTTTAAGATCTCAAAGATACTCATTTCAGATGTTTCCTTAATAGAGAAGTAAAGAATCTTGTGAAGGAGTACACCATTGAGCACAAAGTAGCGTCTCCTTACCACCCACAAACTAATGGCTTGGCTGAGATTTCAAATAGGGAGATCAAGATTATATTGCAAAAGCTTGTACATCCAAATAGGAAGAACTAGTCCCAGATGCTTGACTCAGTTCTATGGGCTTATCGGACGACGTACAAATCTCCATTTAGTATGTCTCCCTATAGATTGATGTATGGAAAGCTTTACCACCTGCCAGTAGAATTAATTCACAAATCACTATGGGCACTCCGTGTATGCAATCTTGATTGTGAGAAAGCGTGAAAGAATAGGAAGTTGGATCTGAATAAATTGTTAGAATTCCGAAAATTTGTATAGGACAACTCACCCATGTATAAGGAGAAAGTGAAGCATTGGCATGATAGATACATTAGAAGGAAGACTTTATCCCCTGATCAGAAAGTATGGTTGTTTGATGTTAGGTTATTTCCAGGCAAATTAAAAAGCAAATGGTCAGGACTGTTCATTGTGAGAGTTGTGCGCGACAATGGTAGTATTATCATATCTAGATTGTCATCTAACGCACAACCATTTGTTGTGAAAACACAGTTGCTGAAGCTATATCTAGATCATGACACATTCCTGTCCATGGTTGATTCTACATTTCCGTATCAAACGATGATTTTTTGACATCTTATGCATCTCATACATGAGCTCATTATCTATTGTATATATCCATTCAATTTATTCTTTCTTCTTCCATTTTTATCGTTTACCTCTTCTTCCGCGTATGTATGTTATACGTAGGATGTTCTCTGTCTAAGTATAGAGGAGGTGAAGGATTTAGTTGTTTGTATTCATCATGTTTCATCACTCTTGTTATTGCTTATAGATAGGGATCCTTTACCCTAAGTATAGGGGGAGTGATGTTGTTCATACCATCTTTTTCGTGTTTTTAATTTTCTTTTCCTTCTTCTGGTCTCTCGCTTGTCCTTCACCTTGTTGATATTCTTTTTCTATACTTAGAGATATTTTACCCTAAGTATAGGGAAGAACGAGTCGAGTTGTTGAGTTTATTCATTGTTTTCCTTAATTTTCCCCATTTTTACAATCTTCTACACTTAGGATTATTTGATACTAAGTATAGGGTGGATCACCAACTTCTATTCTTTTCATATATTCTTTGATTCATTGTTGTATAGGATTCCTTTTAACTTTTCTATACTTAGCATGAGTTATGTCTTCCTTTGTAGCTCTTTGATCACTATGAGTACATAGTTCGAGCTAAGTATAGGGGGTGTCATATATATTGTATATATACTTTAGCCATAACTCATACTTTTATCAATTAAATGGCTATAAAAGTTTTGCAAAATATTTGTAAAATTATTATCTATATCAAAACTAGGAATATTGCATAAAATATTTGTAAAACGTTTTTGTCACGAGGGATACAAATTATGGGATGTATATAAATATGAAAAATCCACGTGTGTATAAAACCCTTATTCATTTATCATCCTATAATAAAATGCTTTATTATATAAATTTCTCTTATACAAATTTGTATCTAAACTCCTCTTGTAAAATCTTGTATGATCCTTGTATATACTTGTATATATTTACTTACTTTACTAGCCCTTTTTTCCTTTTTTAAATTAAAAAATGCTTAAAATCAATAAAAGTTTGTGAAACCCTTTGAAACTTTTTCAAAAATATTTTCTTTCAAAAAAATATTTTATATATATTTTTTGCATTTGCATGTGCATTTTTCAGAATAATATTGGCATTTTAACTAGTCCGAAATAAAATTGAAGAATGGAGCTTGGTTATGACCTTAACCCACTTCATTTCAGAGGAAACTTATAAGAACTGGAGTTGAAACTTTTCAGGTCCTAGTGACTTAATTCTTTGAGCCTACAAGACTATGTTCACATGTCATCTTGATTAGTGCAAGTAGAATAGTTAACAACACATACATGATTCTTCTAGATAATGGCTTAACTTGGAAAAGAACTTTACACATAGCTCTTCATGGATGAGGTGGTGAGTGGGAAGAATCCTTTAGCTTGGGGTAGCACACGGGTGTGTAACAACTAGTGGAAACATCCATCTTCCTCTAGGGAGGGTAGTGCATCTCAACCTGGTCTAATAGAATTGAGGTTTAAAGACACGATGTTGTGGGGTTGCCATAATGCTTCAAAAGAGGGATAGTCTACTGGCTGAAGAAGAAAAAATCCTTATGCATATGCTGCACCCTTGTATTTTTTAAAAAATATAAAAACTCCAAAAAAATGGACATGCCTAATTGAAAATAAAATGCATGCCAAAGTGTATAATCAATAAGCAATGATGAGCCTCAAAGTCAAATTATTGTGAGCTTGAAGCTGGATGACTTGGCTACACTGGTCATGCATCGAAGGATAGGTAGCTACACTTGCTACCGTCCATTCTTTTCTCCATCTCCTCTTCTTGAGCCGGTTGCACTTGAACTTAGAACGGAATATCCCGGCTCATCGAGGAAAGATTTGCTTGATCGTGGGACTAGAGTTACCTTATTGAGGGAGGTTGTTTCTTTGCCACTTATGAGGTGAGGAGCTATATTTAACTTACACGGTACAAGTAAAGATTCATAGTCATAAGAATTTGTGTATGTAAACTTGTTCTGACTTGACTATTGAGGCGACTTGAATAGGTGTCTTGTGGAACTTGAGAGTTGTTAGGTTTTAAATCCATTTCCCATTAAGGTTCCAAGACACTAATAATCCAAAGGTCTAACTGAGCTGTATAATACAATTTTATGAAGATAAGTTTAATAATTAATAGTGTTCTAAGTCTTTGTTTTTCCTTTATTCTTTTATTTCTTTTATTCACTTATTCTTTCAAATATGTATTTGCTAAGGAACTAGCAAAGGTAAATCATAGGGGGATGATGAATCTGCATTTCATCATCTTTATTGATTTATTTTAGCTTAAATTCCCTTATAAAACACATGTAAATATCACTAATTTCATTCTTTTAGTAACTCTAATTATTGTGTAAATATTGTATATTTATCATTATTTTAACCTAAAATAAATAAATAAGAAATAAAGGTAAAATAAAGAAAATAAAGGACAATATATATGAAATAGATACATGTTCAATCATACCCCGAGAGAAGGTCAAGACTTGACCTGATCAACAAGGAAGAAAGTAGGGTGGAGATAAGGCCTAATTACCAGAAAAATCCAGAAAATTAGCTTATCACCTGTATATTCAACACTTGTACATTATTGTTTATATTACACACTCTTTAATTTATTACCAAATCTTTTGTAAATAACAATTATTTCTTCTTGAAAATTGTGCATATATTTTTTTTGCAAACAATAAAATAATTACAATTAAAATATGTGTATATTGTGTAAATAACATCACTTTCCAAAAGCCACCAAGTACAAAATTGCAAAATCAATATCTTCTCCACCTGAACTCCAAATTCATCAAACTCACTTTCATTGTACTCTAAACTAAATTATCTTTAAAATGGAGGTGATTTCATAAAAATCAGAGTCAAGGTGTGAAATGTGACTAATTGGGGGTATTGTTGTATAATATACCTATTTATACTATGTATATTATTTATTTAATTAATTATTCATTTTTTGCATATTTGTAAATATTTTATTTTTAACTAATTGTAAATATTGTATTTAACTTAAATAAAATACAAATAAAAATCACAAAATCAAAAATCAACAAAAATAAAATCATGTATATATTGTATATGTATCACCATGTATACACTGTACTTATATTAATTTAATTAACCTAACTAATTAACACCTAAAATTAAATAAAATATTATTAAAACCCTTACAAAATATTTAAATAAATAAATATTAAATTTTGTATATCTTATAAATATAATTAATTAAAAATCCAAATATTGTATATATAGTCATACATACCTATAATTAACCCTCTATATTCATTTGACCCTCGTATATACATTATTTAATTGATTAAAAATCATTAAAAATTAAATTTAATTTATTCTTAACATTTGTTATTTACATTATGTAGTTAATTAAATTCGGTTTCGATTTTTAATTCCATTATTTAACATTTTTGGCATGTTTTGTCATTATCCCTATTTTTTCTTATTCTCCGTGCCATCTGATTGGTAGCCCGGGTATGTTGACCCTGGTCAACTAGCTGACTCCCGCCTCCTCTTTCGCTAACCTCACGTCCACGGTTTCTTCTCGCATTTTCCCATCGCACATCATTTACTAAATGTTCATGCTTCCTTCTCTGATTCTTTCACTCGCTCATCCCCCTCACTAACCCGCATTCCATATCCAATAAATCTCCTTTGATCTGCGCCTATTTTGAATTTCAAAATCTGCCAAACTTTATCCAATAAATATCACCCTCCACCTCCAGCGCGTAGTTGATTCGTCTTTGGCCCATTTTCTCCCCGCAATCGAGGTCTAGAGTAACTTTGAGGTGACATGTCAAGCTCTCAACGGTTAGGAGTGTGAGATTCTAGTTGAAGACACAAATCTAGCTACGTCACCAGAATCATCCGCTGCACGTCTCCGCCTCTTGGCCAAACCCGTAGATTGAGGTGATTTCCATCTTTCTTCCATTCCATAAGTATCTTAGATGGTTTATCTTCAATTCAGCATTCATCTTTCGCTTTGATTTCATTCTAATCACTCAGATTAGAGTTTCATCTCCAACCACTGATCTGCACGCTCTAAGGAATTCTAATCACGTTCTATCCCTTATGACTACGCCAACACATTCACACCACCTTTCTCCAGCCCGTCCACCATCTGAACACCTTCAGAACGTTCAAGGCCTGAAGTTCGATCTCCTCTCCTACCACCGTCACCGGAGACCCCCATCCATTCATTCCTTCCTATGTCTGTGACCTAATTTCTTAGCTGGAGGATATCTCCGAGCACAAGCTTAAAACTGCAGATCTCAGATCGAGCTTTGGTGCAAAGAGCGAGACCTGGAGGATCCATTTGTACGCAAACCTTCTTCAACCTCCATATTTATGTTTGCAAACCATTGAGCTCCATTGCACCCTTCGAACGATAGAGGAGGACCCAGGGGAGCCATAGCACTATTCAATAGAAGATTTGGGCGAGCAAAGATCGAGTTCTCCTCGATCAAAGCTCGACGGAGTCTGCCTTCATCCCAGTTCTTCCATACCATCTCCCATCTATTAGAGCAAGAAATCCACGCCCAGTTTACATCTCAACCTTTCAAAAACCCCCAAAGCTGCACTGTAGATCAAGAGCCCTGATCTGATCGATGCCTTTCACTTCAGAATCCATCACAACCGTTAGATCCCAGCCACAAAGTATCAGAGCCATTCGATTTGCCATGTCATTTAAGGGTACATTTGCATCTTTGTCCCTATCGTTTATTTTATTCTTAAATAAGTCCCTGTGAGGACACATGTATGTCTTGTAGTTAATTGAATATTTGCATTTTTGCCATTATCTTTATTTTATTTACATTATAGTCCTGTCTAAACTGAGCTTTTGTGAATCACGTGAGTTCTTACTAAAAGTGGAATAAACAATATGCCTTTTTGAGTTATTAAATGGAATGTGAAATTAATTTATTTACCTTTTATTTAATCTAGTAGGGCGTGCGTGCCAGTACGCATGTTTTATTGGGATTTTTGCATATTTTACCCGTGACTTTTTTTGGTATTATTTAGTATGAAAAGTTTAAATATCTGTTGAGGTCCTTATGAGTCTGCATTTAATTTGCATCTTTAAAATCAAATAAAAAATATCAAAACCCGTCTAAAAATTTCACAAAAATACATATAAGCTCTTATTACATTAATTTTGCATCCAAATTTTGCATTTTGCATGTTCACTATTTTTATTATTTATGAAAATTCAAAAACAGCATAAAAATGTCCCGTTTACACTAAAAATCAATAAAAGTTATAAAAATATTTTCAAAAAATAAAAAATTCTTGTGTGCTTCTTTTGATATCTTTTATTTCTATACAATTTTGGTTTTTTGATTCTTCATAAAAACCATAAAAATCACAAAACTCTTAAAAACATTAAAAATTCATATAAATTCAATTAAAAATCCAAAAAAATCATAAAATGTCTCTCTAGAAAATGTAAAAAATATCTTTCATTCTGTATATATTTCACCCATTTTGACGTTATTTGTTATTTAAAAATTCCAAAAAAAATATTTTTTCTATTTATTTTATTCCTTGTTTTTTGGTTTATTTAAATTCTTTTTTAAATTGTGAAAAAAATCTGAAACAAATTATAGAAACATTAGAAATTCATCAAAAACCCAAAACAATTTTAGTTTAATTTCTGATCCTTTTTGATATAATTGAAAAATACAAAAAGAGTGGTTGGGTACCCGTGTCTTGATTTTTCTTTATTTATTCCATTAATTTCTAAAATATAAAAAATCTTTTTCTAAAATTAAAATAAAAAATTTAAAATGAGAAAACTAGATAATATATATAATTCAAAAAATACATTAACCAATCATAGTGTGCATAGAGATTCCTTCATTCTTTCATTGATTTTCCATTGCATAGAATAACCCTCGAGATTTTTGTAGCCTCCCTGAGTTCAATCTTGTTAGCTAAACATGTAATTAAATAGCAAATTCTCTTGTTACATTTTCTTTATTTATTCTTGCTTCAGAATTGAATAATTTTTATTTGACGCTTCTTTGAATTGCAACGATTCAAAGCCTGAATTTTAGCGATCAATAAATAATTTCATGACATGATTTTTAATTTGCATTTTTAGGCATTTATCTATTTATTTAAATTCAAATAGTAAGTATTTTGTCCCTATTTATATTTAAAAAATGCTAAAAAAATATTAAAATACCTTACACAAAAAATTATATGTTGCGTGTTATTACCTATATTAACTCCAGACTAAAAATATCTAAAATACAAAAAGAAAATGCCTAAAAATTAAAAATCTCCAAAATACTTTGTAAAAATATAAAAAATCACAAAAAATCCAAAAATATTCATTTTATCTCTGAAATTTCTTTTTATTGTACAATATGTAATAGAATTGGTTTGAAGTAATTTTGATGCATTTTGATATTTTTCTACTTCAAACCAATTCAACCTACTTATTTAATGCTTATTTTAGGATGTTTTGGATTTTAAAAATACATAGAAATATGCAAATTATAGAAAAATCAAAAAATGAGAAAAATATAAAAATCCTAAAAAAATATTTTTCATGTATTTTTGGATTATTTATAGATATATATACTATATACTATCTATATGGATATAAATATATACATATATTACCTATATACTTATATTATGTACTAATATATTCTGTATAAGTATTTTTATTTTGTTTATAAAATCAAAAAGAAATTAAAATATAGCAAAAATAAAAAACAATATATATGTATATATATAGACATATACTTTATATGTATACCCCTACCTATATGTGTATATATGTATATAATATATCTTATTATTATTATATTACCTATATTTACTATTAATATTATTAAAAAAGATAATAATAATACAAAAACCCACATAAAAAGACTTAATGATAAACATGTACAAGACAAACATTGATGAGCAATAATCATAGGCTACCTAGCTTTCTCACTATGGTTAGACCTCTACATACTTACATGCTATACTTTTTTGTTTATAGAGTATAATAAATTGTGCCTCATATTTTTGGCTATTTATTGCTGACTGTTATATTGCTGGTACTTGTTTATTGCAAGGGTATTTCTTATGGGTCGCCTTGAAAGATTATGGAAGAATCCTCAAGTGCATCACAGAAGCATGATGATCACATCGTATGCGATTGGAGCGACTAGTCGCACTAGTCACTCGATGCAGCGGGATTTAAAAAAAATGTGATGAAACCACATGATCCAAGAACACTTCTTGGATCATTTCATCTAAACCACAAATAAGTATTAAGGTTACCTCTTGATGCGTGGTTGCGATCGAGTCTCTAAACCAAGTGACATCATGTCTCAAGTTTGATCCAATGGAGGATACACTTGCGAGTGCGGTGATGAGACGCATGCTCCTCGCAATCCATGTTGATGATCCAAGTGGTGAAACTCATGATCTTGTCACATGAGATCCGACGTGTTCTTCATGAGCAAGGCGCACCGAAGGAGACGGAGATCCACGAGCAAATACTTTGGCAGCATAACGACGATGTTGCGGTGATGGTGACTCTCTCAAGGGCTCCATGGTGGACGGCTACAAGAGAGAGAGGGAGAGAGCATTTGGCGTGTAGAGAGAGAGAGAGGGAGGGAGAGCATATGTCGTTTCGTGTAATCGAAGAGCAAGGGGTGCCTCTTCTTATATAAGGTTTTGGGAGTCCATGGATCTCAATCCTTGGGCAACACACAATCAATGGATGAGATTGATTTGTGTTTCTTTCAATGGCCATGATGTTGTTGTAAAAAACATAACAACAATTGATTTAATTTAAATTAATATATATTTATAAATCAATATAAATCAATTTAAAATTAAACCACTTTGACTAGTCTTGGAGATAATGAGGAGATTGACCATATCCCCTAAAGAAGGGGGGACGGCTAGTCATTTGAGATAGAATGGGTCTATCTCCTCAAAATCTCATGTGATCTCATTATCTCATGAGATCTCCAAGATCTACAACAACATTTGTTGTAAATTATTTCATAAAAATAATTCGTAATTATCTTGTGAACATTGCAATCATGCCATTGGAAAAATATGAATCACATTCACATCCCAAAAGAAAATGTAAATTATATTTTCAATTAATCATCCAATGTGAATCCAATTCACATAAATAATTAATTAACAGATATAAATCACAATATGCTCTCTTTAATATATTATAAATCATATTTATAATATACCTGATTAATATGGATAGTGGTATCCACATTATTCATATCCAAGATAATTAAATCACAATTAATCATCTTGGATCTCTTTTCTCATGTGCCCAAATAATATGAATCACATTCACATTATTCACATCTTTGATAATTAAATCACATTTAATTATCTCAGATAACTCCGCTAATAATATGAATCAAATTTATATTATTCATGATAATTAAATCACATTTACTTATCCACTTTCTCAATGCTCGGATACATATATCAACAGTAAAATTATCCATGAACTCTTTCAAGGATAATGTGATTTCTCCGCAGATACTTGGAAATAAGGATATGACGATTGTATTGTTCCACGTATAGTGACGTGGATATAGAGATCACATATCAAATCCAGATCTTGCGGACCTCCCATAGATGCTTGATTAACAAGACCGCAAATCTAATCTTCTCATTACATCTGAATAACATTCAGATCAATGTCCATCAGTTGGACTAAGATCATATTACTTCTCTATGAGAGGAGTCACTAAAATCCAGACCTATTTCATCACTCTCTCAGAATGGAAGCGTCATGGTTATACAATCGTTTCTGATCACATCACCCTCAGGCATTCCTAATACATGTACATCCTGCATACTGAAAGACCCAGAATAAATCCGAAGTTTTAGATCTCTTTTAAACTGTCTCCTTCAGGATTTTGTCATTAAGGTTCTCATTTGATCACTGGGAGTCGTTATCATCATATACTTTCCAAAAGCATATATCATACCTAGCTGTTGATCATATACTTTCCAAAAGCATATATCAAACCTTACAAATTCAGTCAAGCTTCTAAAGTGAGATGACCACACGTGGAATTTGATTCTTCCCAATATCTCATGAGTGAGCTCATGTCTTCCGGTTCAGTAATGAGCTTGTATGATCCCTTTGAGAGACCGTATTACTCATATGACCTTGCATGCACACTAGCACGTCGGTGTATAAACCTTGGTTAGGTCATCAACCTATTGGTCTGCCAAATGTACATACCAAAATATATAGTAACACATCTATCTCCGGTCAGAGGATGCGTTCCTATATCGTGAGAGCATACGACATAGGTCTTTGGTTATCTCGATCTTGTTAAGTCAACTCTTTGACCTAACTAATCTGACACCTCTGAATCTCTATTCCCATGTAGAGGACCTGCATCAAGAGTTCGGTCAGATATCAATTAAATGAGAAGGGATTACCATCTCCTACTCAGGTTGGAGATCATCTCTTAACAATCATTTGACGGTGCTTGATGAGTCAGCAATCTAACTATTTAGATATTCATCCAAGCACCAGCCTTTGATTCAATAATTGAATCAACACATGTATGATAATTAAGATGGCCATGGTACATAACCCTAATTGTACTAAGGGGCCTATTATACAAATTAGTTATTCTTCATTTCAGATCAGAGAATGATATTTCTAGTAACATTTATTGCATAATGTCTCGTCGTGGGCTCACATGTCCAACACGCCTAAACAACAACTCATCCTTGCACTCCGTGAGGATACATTTTAGACCCGCTCGAGAGAACCCCTTGCCATCACAAGGGGTTGACATCTTGAATGCAAAAAGGAAGATCGATGAAGGATGAAGGATACGATGATGAACGAGAAATAAAAGAAGTGTAAAACAGTAGAAGGCTCGCAATGAGTGAGGGTCAAGAAGAAGAATACAAAAAAGAAGAAATAACAAAATTGTGCAAGTGCATGAGACTTTGATATTTGGACCTAACTCTAAGCAAACAAACAACAAAAAAAATCAGGTTCACTAACTCAACACATGTTAAGCTGTAAAAGTTCGGCTATTTTCATCTTTTCAGTTTGAGAGTTGTGACATACAAAAATTATCACGAGTCCTTATCAGCTAGACCTAGAGGAGAGCATGTACCACCTGGAAAGTATCCCTTGTACTTGTTCCTCCTCCTTTGTATTAAGTGATATGCACTTTTTAAGGTCATCAATACCAGTCTTGTGTGGCTACTCAACTAAAGAAAGGATAGAGGAAGTTGATAGATGAAACCATTACCTCCCCCACAAGTGGGGTACTCAGACGCAACCCGATGAGACATACACACCCGTAAGGGCATGGCCTAGGCTCAGTACTTCAGACTAAGTCGGATGCTCTACACAAGGTGGGAACACTGTCGTCGACAGGACACTACTCGATCATGTACGATAGAAGCACAAATACTTCATCGGTCCTAGGTGGTAGTTGAGGCAGCCACACATCAGGTTTTTTGCTATATTCCTTAGGGTCGTGCCTCGCTCAGTCAGGAATGTACCTGAAGTCAATGAGGGCTTTGAGAACCCTAAACAATGATGTTCGTTATAATTTTTAATTTGGTCAAAAATCAATTAGTAATCCCCTTGTTTTGTTTTTTTATGTTCACTTTTTTGAGTATTTTCAATATCAAGAGGCCTAATATTTTTTTGGAATTTATTTTTGCCCTATGTGCTTAAAATCAGAGGGAGAGAACAACAAAACAATGCAAGGCGACACTAAGATGGAAATCTCTCTTTTGTGCCTAAATGGTAAATGCTCAGATAGAAGGCTAACATTGCTTCATATCGCTCTTCATGCGGTATGCGAGGTAAACCTGCACGATATGCAAACAAAGAAATCGCCCTTAGCAGGAATTGCTATTAGCGTGAAGAATCAAGTTCTAAACTTTAAGATAAGAAACCTAAGAGTCTGATCTTGGAGGCTCCTCAGTGCCACCACAGTGGGTCCTACAAGCATTGTATGGAGACCTCTCGTGGGACATGGTTTCAAGTATAAGTATTCAACAATTAATTTTTAATCTAAGTCCAAACGCAGAAACTATAGGCACATGCAATATATTAGGTATTTAGCATTAGATTATCGAGTAAGCAATCCTAAAAATGCTAAGGGCTCATTCCACAAAACAAATGAAAAAAAGCAAAAAACACAAAATGCAGAAAACAAATAAAATAAATGTGATGAAAATGCGAAAAACACGGTGATCCCACAAGAGAACAAACACAAGGAAATTGGGCATGAATATCCAAGAGTCCAGTCCACCTATGCTATTACAAATTAATGATGCAAAATAAAAGTCACTCTCACATAAAAATAGTAAAAAATGAAGGCTATGCTAAATCAATCTCTCTCTCTTCCTTACTCCCTCCTTGTGGCCGGCTAGTGGAATAACCACTCTCCTTGTAGCTAGAGTGCTCCAACCACCTAAGCAGTCGCTATCGCCTCGAGGTCCTTTGCTAGAAAAATACAAGAGAGGTAATTAGCATAATTAAGTAATTATGTCAAATAAAGTAGGAAAAATAATAGTAGAAAAATACTGAAAACAACACCCAAAATCTATCCTATGCATTGTTCCTCGATAGATGTGCCATTTGTTGAACCGAGAATTATACATGTCTTGTGTTCCACACAAGACAAGAACACAGTTGCTGAAGCGACCCACGATAACCTTGAATTCAAACAACATTTAATGCACAAATAGATCAAGTAATGAAAAGCAAAAATGTGGAGTTAAAATTAATTATTATTATAACTTTATAAAAGATGTGTATAGAGCAAGTAATGTAGAGGTCGAACACAAGGAGCAAGGGGAATAGGCAACAAAAAATGGAAAAAGACAACAAGTGTGTTTTGATGTTATTATGAATTTTTTTACTTTTAATGGGGTTTTAATATTTATTTTTACGGTATTTTTAATTTTTTAATATTTGTTTATTTTTTAGTTTTTAGTTTTTTATTTTCTTTTTATATTTTTGAATTTTATTTTTCTTTTTAATAAAAAGATATGATTTTGTAGAGAATGTAATAGATAATATATATATATAAATATATATTAGAGAAAATGAGAAAAATGTCTTAGGCACAATCGTTTTAGTTTTTTAAATTATTGAAAATATTTTTGGAAATTTTGGTATTATTACTAATTATATAGAAGTAAATATGGATATATAAATAAGTGTGTCCTTTTGATATTTACATACTAGTTATAAATACTTAAAAATATTTAAAAAAATGATTTTAACTTTTTTATATATAATTTCCTCTATTTTTGATATTTTTTCTTAGAGTTTTTACCATTTTTTGTATTTTTAATTGAATAAAAGTAGGAAAACAAGGACTGAAATTAATAGGCTAAACTATTTTGGATTTTAAAAATAGCTAAATAGATCAAAAAAATTTAAATTGATTTTAATGTATAAGAAATATAATAGTGAAAACTCAAAGATAGAATACACAACTTTTGGATTTTAATGATTTTTTTTATAATTTTTATAGGTTTAGAAGGATTTTGTTATTTTTTGGATTTTTCTTTTGAATGTTTATTGATTGTTGGTCTATGGGTGTAAACATACAATACTAAATAACCCCTAATTTTTTAGATTTTTTTTCAAAATATTTCTAATTTTTATGGTTTTTTAATGCAAACATGGAACAAATGCAATATTTTTGGGTTTTTAAATATATAAATTAATTTTAAACACCCTACAAAAAATATGTATGATGAAATATGATATGAGGCACTTATATTAAGTTTCTTATAATTTTTAAATGCAAGATGGTATTTTAATGCAAGGAATAAAAAAACAAAAATACAATACTGGCAGAGACAAAAATACAAATAAAAATAAACAAAAGTGTAATCTAGAATCAAATTACAAAATATAAGGGCCTCTGCATAATTTTCCCATAAATATTTAGTTTATTCGCCATTGATAGGGGTATAAATGTAATTTACAAAACACGTCAAGCCGTACATGCAAAATTCCCAGAAAGTTTTAAACTAATTCTCAAAGTTACTAGACTGAACAATAACAAACAAACATAGGGGGTCCTTGCAAAAAAGCCCCCACCTTACGGTTATGGGCATGTGAGGTGACATGACAAAGGGCAGATAACAAATAATGGGACTGCTGGGGGTTACTTGCAAAATAACCAGAACTTTTTACACTGTAGACGAAAGTTTATGGATTAATAATAAAATACAAAAGTTAGGGGGTATAGGGCAAAAATACCCCCCAAAGCGCTGGCCGACGGGTCGGATGCTTTCACTTAAACATGTGGTGACTGATGGATGAGTAATACCACTTCGATGACATGTGGCTGAGATTAGATCTTGGTAGCTATATACCAATCGAGGGCTTCTAGATTTAATGGCTTTTGTGCAATCCGGAGCTCCTCGTTGATCCCACGGTGGAGAGCAGGGGAAAAAGAACAGGGAAGAATGCCTATTCAGGAGAACTTTGATGCGTTCCTCTATGCAACTCCGGTGATCTCTGAATTTGCGGCGAGGTGCAAAATGCTCTGGATGGTTGTGTGGCGCTGGAGGCTTTAGAGTGGCCCGAGGGTCATCGGAGTGAGCCCAAGAGGTCGAGGAAGAGTCGCAGCTCCAGGTACCTTGACGGAATCATAATTCGACCTAAGATGTGTCTTTGACATCCAATAACTAGAGGGTTACCTCCAACGAAGATAAAACAAGGTGCATGAGGTGTTTTTGATCAGAATTGAGCGAAGATGGAGGTGGGCCGAGGCCCTCTGGTGCACGGTGGAGGAAGAGAACCAATTCCTTGATCCAACGAGGATCATGTTGATGAAGGTGCGTGGGGTGCTCAAAATTCAAAGGGGAATGAAATGAAGATGATATGTTGGTGGAGGAACAATCGGAGAATGTTGAATAGGGTCGTTGGAGCTTAGTTGCGGTGAACTTCGATTTTGATTTTTCCGAATTAGAAAATGAAAACAAGTTAAATTAAATCCTAAACTATGCTATCAACCATGCTAGGAACAAAAATAGCTAAAGAAACTACAGTTCTACCTAAGAATGAGGGAACTAAGGTGGAGCTCCGCCTGGCTACTCCGACGATGCTCGGATATCCTCCAACCTGCCTCTTCCTCCACGCCAAGCGTTAGGCAAAGAAGTTGTTGTCAGCAGTGACCTTAGGGACCAGAAAACTCAAGGATTTCGAAGCTAAAGTGGGATCAAAATCAAAATGTGACCGGTGAGTTATTTTTATACACGAGGAATTTGACCGAGGCTACTTATCACCTGAACGATCCATCGATCGAGGTTTCGATGCTATGTGAAAGAGCATGCATCGAGGAATAAAATCGCTATAGGAATCAACCCAAAAAAATGCAAGGAGAAGTGGGGAAAATTGAAGGAAGATGGGCGGTTCGTGAGGCTACAGGACATAGGGTTGCAGGGGGCTCAGTTGACTGGCGGGTCAACCGAGGCCGCCACCCGATTGGTCCACGTAAGCCACAACAGGATAAAATAGAAAATAATTTCGAAAGGAATTCAAAATAAAATAGTAAATTATTTATTTATTTTTTATGGAAAAATAAAAAATCTTTTATATTTCATGTAGTATTTTAATCTTATTTTTATTTATTTTTACAAGTTGATTTATGATATGTTATTTTTTACATGTACATTTATAAGTATATTTACTATGTTTTGGTTATTTTATTTTTATTTTGTATTTGAGACGTTATTATTTTATCTACATAATTCATATATTTATAACTTATTTAAATACACCTATATATATATATTTATTATATTTTTCTAAGTTGTATGTTCGCTTAATTAAATATATGCATTTATTATATAGGTTTGAGTATAATTAATCCATTTATATATTATAGTATACATATTTATTTTAATATCTTTTTAATAATTATTTTGGTTTATTTATCTATATATGTTATACATAATATTTACAAAATTATAACAATATAAAAGTATGAAAAATATAAAGAATAAATAAAATGATTATTTTATTCAGGTACACTATACAAATAGGGGTCCAACACCTAACTTTTGCATCTTAACTCCAAATTAAATGATACCTTCATTAAATAGCTACTTAAAAGTTATATACAATTAAAGGTGCTTATGGTGAATTTTGAGTTCTTATGAAGAAGATACATGTCTATGAAGTTTGGATTGTCGATTTTTATTCAGAGTGTATAAAGCACGGTGTGCATTATTTTTCCATGAAATAAATTTGTATTTTTTTAATGTATTTTTATCTAAAACTTTTATGTAAAAAGTTTTATAGATTTGATGTATAAATAATAAAGAATAAAATATGTCCCAAATTAGAATTTTTGATGAAATAAAAGCTAGGGCTTTATTGTATTATTGGCCCTTATCTCTCCATACTTTATTAGATAAGATGCGAGAAAACTGCTTAAGATGGTTTGGTCATTTGCAAAGAAGACCAACGGATGCACAAGTTAGGAGATGCGAGTGTTGGGATGTAGAGCCGGCTAAGAGAGGGCGATGATGACCCAAAAAGTATTGGAAAGAGACTATACGAAGGGATCTTAGTTTCTTGGATATAAGCCCAGGATTGACCCAAGATAGATTTGAATGGAGGCGAAGAATCCATGTAGTCGATCCTACGTGGGAAAAAGGCTTTGCTGTTGTTGTTGTTGTATCTCTCCATACTTTATTCCTTGTCGACCCAGTCATTATGATGTGTAGGTCTCAGGGTTTGGGGTCATTCAATACCCTATGGTATTCATTTCATTTTCTTTTTCTTATCTTTATTCTTTTATTTGGCTTTAAATACAATGTTTTATATAATATTTATAGAGTAAATAATAGATATTATTTCATGCAAAAAATGATACATACATGCAATTTAGCTAGGGTTTAAAGGCCAAAGTGGAATAATAAAAGTGATGAAATAAAGATTCATCAACGTGAAACCGATATAGACGGAGGAAGGGAAGCTTCAACTTCCACAATTGTGCTCTTCCTCTAATTTGAACCGAAGTGAAATGTGATAGCACTCCCAACAGATGCCCATACCACACCATCTCCTTCGCGAGGACTAGCATTAACCGGTAGGCTCCTGATGAATCTCCATTTCATCACCTTTATTCTATCATTTTGGCCTTAAAAAACCCCAGCAAATGCATGAAAATAGCATTAATTTGTATATAATAGCATTCATTGTTCTTGTATTTATTGTACATTAAATAAGGTTTTTAATGCCAAAATTATAGAATAAAGAGAAGAAAAAAAAGGAATAAAATATTGCAAATATTTTATGACCCTAACCCCGAGACCAAGGCCAGCATGGACTTGGTCGACAAGGAATAAAGTAGGGGGAGATAAGGGCCAATAATACAATAAATACCTCATTTATTTATTCATCCATTTATGCATTTTTGACACCTATTTTGTACATAATTATTTATTCATCAAATAAAGAAACTTTGTTCATAAAAGTTGTAGATAATAATGTAAATAAAAATACAAAATTGAGTTTGTGTAAAAATAATACACAGTGAACATTTTATGCACAAAATAAAAAGCCAAAATCTCAACTTCACAGACCCATATCTTGTAAATAAAAACTCCAAATCACCCAAACTCACCTTTAATTGTATATAGCATTTCATAAACTATTTTATAAAATTGGTTTCATAATTTTTGGAGTCCATCTGTGGAAGTTAGGTTTTTGGCCCTTCTTGTACATAATACCTTATTAAAATATTCATTTTATTCAATATTCATTATTTTTTTTATAAATTCATATTTTTATAATCTTGTAAATAATGTCTATAATACAGGTACATAATAAAAATAAAATAAAATCAAAAAGAATTTGTAAAATAAAAATAAGTCTATAAAACACATAGACAAAACACCTATGTTACCTAATGTATATAAATAAAAAGGGATTTTATTCTTTCATTCTTTATTCATCTATATTTTTATAATAATGTATATATTATATATATCTTATTAAAAAAATACAAATCTATAATAAAAACAAATAAAATTCATTAAATAAATAAAGAATATATAATATATAGGTAAAATACCTATAAGTATACTTACATACATATATACCTATTTATTTAAATATATAAATAAACTCATAAAAATCAAATAAAAATACATTTATACTCACAAAAATAAGTTATAAATTTATAAAATAAGAAAATACAATAATAAAAGAAAATAAACAAAATAAAAATAAATGTATATAAATATACTTATAAATACAATATTTTAATAAAACTGTAATAAAATAATTCAAAAAAAATAAATAAAAATCATAAATAAATACTACATTAATTTATGAACATTTTTTATTTTATAAGTAAATTCTAATTAATTCATTTAATATGTTAAATAAATGGGTCAAGCTCGGTCCGATGTGGACCAATCAGGGGCCAGGGAAAGTTGACCTCCGGTCAACTCCCCCTGCGCCTCTGACTGACCCGTCAGAACTATCGCATCCCCGGATTTCATGCCTTTTTCCTGGGCGTCTCTTTCACCCATCGCCCTCGAATCCTTCATGAAAGATCTTCCCTGATCAATGTACATCCTCGCCGTCTACTTAGATCCCTTGTACATAGCCCCGATTCCTTAATAATCGCCGGTCAATGGGGGTCCCTTGGACTGTATATAAATAACTCCTCCCACTTCCTTGGCCGAATTTGGCCATTTTCATCCCCTTCTTTGAGCTCGAATGAGCTCCTGGCGGAGCCCTCGTGACAGGAGGCGCTTCCCAGCACCTCGATTCAGCCCAAGGAGGTGGGAAATTTTGTCGCGGTGGTGCTCCGGCGACCACCCTGCTCCCTGGCGGCCCCCAGGTATAAGAGCTGCGCTTTTATCATTTTTAGGTAGTTTTTCATTTATGCATTTCATTCTCGCATTTTATTTCGCATTTAGATATGTAGTTTAGCGTAATTTAGGCGATTCGTAGTTCGCCGGAGCTCCGCTCCGGCGAGCTTTTCACTGTGCTTCCGACTGTGCCCCGACCATCTTCCACTGCCATTTCATTCCCCTACGCCTTCTCCATATCCCAGCCACCTTGTCCAACCGGATTCACTTCTAAATCCGCGAATCGAAGCTCCTCCACCACCCTTCGCCAGAGCTTCTTCGCCCACCGTCATCCCTGTGCTGTCCGCTTCAAACCCCGGGTCGAGGGAGACGCCCTCGAGCCCCTCTATCTTTCTGTGCAGGTTAGGTGCGTTGAGAAGCACCAGGAGTCGAGTTACACGTACTCCGAAGGTACCTGGAGCACCTTTTCTCCTCCGACCTCGCGGGGGCGCTCCAGTGAACCTCTGGTCGATCTGAGACCTCCAGCATGAAGAAGACCCTGCCAGGAAGCTTTGTGGACCTTCAGGAGCGGCGAAGATCGGCGGGAGAGCGAGATCCAGGCGGAAGAAGCTCGCCCAGGCGAGTGTTCTTCCCTGTTCTTCGAGACGTCCTCTCCGCCGTTGGATAAAGACGAAGGCCCAGTTCCAATCACAGCCGTCCGATGGAGCGATGCTACGACCGTCAGATCTCACGCGAGATCTAATCTCAACCGTTCATCGGCGAACCGTCATCGGCGCACGTGGAGGCGCCACGTGTCAAGTGAACGAAGATCAACCGTCGGATGAAGCGCCTCTTTTGGGGGTAAATTGCAAAAACCATCCCCCGTCTTTTTGTATTTAATTTTTAATTCTGTAAATATTTTTGCACGTTATAAATAAAATGTAAATTTTGCAGAAAGGACCCTGAGTTTATAGTATTTGCATTTAGGTCCTTCCGCGCCTCACGTGCAGTCCCACGTGAGGCACGTGAAATTTTGCATGTATACCCTGGCGGTTTTTGAATATTGTAAAATAGTTCTAAACGTTTAAATAAATGTTTATTTCAGTATGTATTTTTGCATGTGTGCCCCTGTTACTTATTTTATTTGCAAAAATACCCCTGCCAGGCTGTTTTAATTTTGTTGTTTTTATCTATTTATTAAAAATACCTATATGGCTTCTAAAAATCCACAAAAATTAGGATAGGTGTTACATGCCATGCTTGTTCACGCTCATATTTTATTTCGCATTTTTGCATTTTTCCTAATTATTAAAAAGAAAATAGAAGCCATTTTTGCACTGTCTAAATTAGAAAATAAAAAAAAATTAGAAAATGTTTTTGAAAAATTCCAAAAAAATTATATATGATATATTTATATATATTGAGTCCAGAAAATGAAAAACCCTAAAAATATGAAAAAGAAAATTAAAAAAAATCAGAAAGCTCCAAAATCCAACAAAAAATAGAAAAATCCTTAAAAAAACCCAAAAATATAATTTTCTCTTTTATAATTATCTATATATCATTATTAATGCATTAAAATTAATTTGGGTAATTTTGGAAGTTTATTTTATATTTTTAAAACCCAAATTATATACGGCTATTTAATTAGTCCTATATTGTGGACATTTTTTGAATTTAAAAATACATAAAAATTAGAAATATTTCAGGAAAATAATAAAAAATTAGAAAAATATGAAAAAGCCAAAAAATTGTATCTATATATATCTTTTAAGTATACATATATATCTATAGACTATAGTACTTCTCTCTCTCTTCTTTTATATATATATATCTCTTTATATATATATGTCTTATATATATATTTATCTATTTATATTATATAATTAAAAATATTAAAAGAAAATATAAAAAAATATAAAAAAATATAAAAAAAAACAAAATAAAAATTACAAAAACCAAAAATATAAAAAAAATTACAAAACCCAAAACCCACTAAAACAATAAAAGGACATGAACTAATGATTGAATAATTGAATGATACATGATATACAACCATTCGCCTCCCAGTGTTCGACCTCTACCTGTACTTACACCTATACACATTTGCATGTAGAGTTATAATAAATTTTAACTCCACATTTTTGGATATTCATTGCATACATTTATTGTGGGTTAACTGTTGATCGATTTTGGGATCTTTTGTCGGTCGCCTCAGCGACATTGTGATCCCGCCTTGTACGGATTGCTCTAGACCGATGGAAGATCCCAGTCATCAGCTCCCCCGTGCGACTACATACAACAATCCACCTCCCCCAGTGCCCTTCCACACCATCTCCGTTGCGTGAACGACCACCTTTCAACCCACGATAGTGCGACCCCGTGGCACCGTCGGCAGAGGCGGAGGCGACATTGATGGAGGTGAGAAAGTTGACGTCAATGCCAAGGCGGATGGTGAAGATGGGGGAGATGGAGAAGGAAGCGGAGTGTCGTAGGGGGACATGGGAGGGGAGGAAGGTGTGGTCGAGCTGGGGGTGGTGTTGGTGTGCTTGAGGCAGAGGGCGCCTGTACCAGTGATGTAGGATGAGTTAACGATGGTAAGAGTGACTTTGTGGCAGCCGTGGAAGAGGAAGGGAGTGGTGGTGGCAACGATGGTGAGGAGGATGAATGTGGTCGATGGATGGAAGGGATGTGGTATTTCTTTTATTTTTTCTTTTGATTTAATTCATACGATCAATGATATGTTAGATTAACTCAATGGTCTGGTTAAGTTGATAGAGTCTACTAACGAAAGGTTATGAGTGTAAGACAAAGTATTTATTCGAATTTCGGAATGTTATTATGAATTATACATGACCCATATATGCAAGTTACCCAAGAACGTTATTGTGGCTCTTTTTTGTCCTTGTCTGTTCTACAGACTGCAACCAAGGAAGTCTAGTGCTAGTTGATGTAATTTATGCACGCAATAGTACAGCGTCTCGTGATTTCTTAGACGGTCTTTTATTTACTTTTTCCGGTCATGCATCTCTAACCAAGATAATGTGGGAAAAGGGTTTCTGGTTAGCCAAGCTTTTTTCCCCTTTGTGGAGCTTTTACAAATAAATGAATAAATAAATAATAAATTAAAGCGTGCTGGAGATAAACGGGCGCCTCATTTCAACCGTCCTTTTGCTGCGCCCCGGTCCCAGATTCCATCGCTAGAAGCCATGGCGTCCGACGCAGCAGCGGGACACCATCTCCGAGGTGGGAGCTTCCTCTCGGACCTCCTCGCCTCCTTCCTCCACCTCCTCACCGATCCCTTCGTCTTCCTCGTGACCAAGCTCGCCGCGCTCCTCCACGCCATCCTCGTCGCCCTCGAGACCCCCTTCATCTTCCTCGCCACAAAGCTCTCCCAGCTCCTCCACACCCTCCTCACCGCCCTCGAGTTCCCCTTTGTCTTCCTCCCTTCGAAGCTCTTAGTCCTCCTCCACGCGTTCCTCACCGGCCTCAAGGCCCCTTTCGTCCTTCTCTCTTCGAAGCTCGCAGAGCTCCTCAGCACCATCGGCCATGCTTTCAACCTCGTCGTCACGACCCTGGAAGCCCCATTTTCCTTTCTCGCAAGAAAGCTCGCGGAGTTCCCCCACACCCTCCACCACTTATGGGATCTCGCAGTCGCCACCCTCAAAGCCCCACTGGTCTTCCTCGCAGCAAAGCTTGCGGAACTTCACCATTTATGGGACCTTGTCGTCGCGACCCTCGAAGCGCCGCTGGCCTTCCTCGCTAGAAAGCTCGCGGACTTCCCTCACACCCTTCGCCACTTATGCGATCTTGCGTTCGCAACCCTCAAAACCCAACTGGCCTTTCTCCCAGCAAAGCTAGCGGAACTTCACCATACATGGGACCTTGTCATCGGAACTCTCGAAACCTCGCTGGCCTTCCTTGTAAGAAATTTGGTGGAGCTCCCCGACACCGTCATCCACTTCTGGGACCTTGTCGTTACAGAGCTGGCAGAGCTTCTCAAATCCCTTCACCACTCCTGGAACGTTCTTGTCACGACCATCGAAGCCATGTTGTCTTTCCTGTCATCGAAGCTCCCCCACGTCCTCCTCCACTACTGGAAGAGCCTGCTCGAGTGGCTAGACGGTGCTTTCCCTCCGGAGGCGAGGCGGCAGTGCGTGAAGGTTGGCTTGTCGGCCGTAGCAGCGCTGATCGTTGCTTCCCTCCTGCTCTACTTCTGCTTCTTGTTGTGTAGGATCCATTGCTTTCATTCCGTGCTGTCCGGTTTGTTCCTTGGCCTTGGGTATGTCTGTTGCATACCTGGATTCTTGTTCTTCTACATGCTCTCCGGGTTGCTCCCCCTCTGGTCCTCCCTCCTCTCCACTATATTCTGTTTGCTCCCTCGGCTGGTCTATCTCTGTACCCGATTGTACTGGCGGCTTGTTAATCTTTCCAGCAGCATCTGGTCGTCCATCCACTCCAAACTCTCTCCGTGGCTCTCTCGGATGGGCAAAATCTGTAGCAGTGCATGGTCCTGGCTCCACTTCAAACTCTCTTGGTGGCTCCGTTTCTTCAGGAAGGCCGTGGAGATGACGATGAGGGCGCCTGGAAAGAAGAGAGTGAGGATCTCCACCACTTTCCGGGCTCTGCCTGCCGGCCGAGAGCCGCTTCTTCCGTTCACTTCTCCGGCTTGATCGTATGCATCCATCTAACAACGTTTGCTATCTATCTAGCTTTCTGTTCAGCCTAATTAGTTAAATGTCTGCTCATATACGACTCCATCTTCAATTCGATCAATAGCATATATCGAAGCACATGAGTTTTGTTTCGTAATCGAGCAAAGGTTTGTTTGCATCTGAGAGATCTCCAACTCAAAGACGTGGAAGGTGGCGTGCGTTGGCGATATTGGTAAAGTTTGCTTGAAAAGATTCCTTTTTATGGAGGCGCCTGCATTTTATTCAGAGATATTTTTATAAGAACATGCAATGCTATAGTTATACAATAGCCACCTGCACAGGTTATATTTACGTCACGATCTTTTTTATTTTGTTCCTTGTACATGTGGCAAATCCAGGATTTTATGACAAACATGACTACGATATTCACAAAAAGTAAATAATTTTAATTGTGTGTATTGAAACGTGGAAACTCAGTTATGATGAGTACTAAGTCCGGGTAAAGAGGAGGGTTGCTCGATAGATAGTCAGCAATCAGCGTAAGAGATACAAATTCCTAAATGATATTTTTTTAAGAACCTTATCTAGGAATTTGTCTTAAAAAATTCAAATATTTTAAATATAGATTTAAGCAAACATTTAGATTTCGCTGGGGTGTTCCCTACTAGTGACGTGTTGCATCGCTCGAATGCAATGAGAATTTGGCAAGGTCGCTACATCACTACACAGATGTAGTTCAAAATTTGCAAGGATTTTCCCATGAGGAACATATGCAAGTAAATAAGCTAGTTTCATTGATGTAATCCTAAATTTGCAATGATTCTCACATGGACACATGTGATAAAGAAGTTAGTTAAAAAGAGGTTGCAAAGGAAGTTGCGGATAGGTATTGACACTTTGATTGGCAAATCGAGGGAGATAGTAGATACGATGGAAAGAAAGAAGATTTGGATACTATGTCTCCAAGAGACAAAATGTGTTTGAGAGAAAGCGAGGGAGATCGAGAAGACATGCTTTAAACTTAGTATTCAGGTAAAGATAAGGGCAAAATTGATGTTGGAGTAGTTGTTCATAAGGATTTGAAGGATAGTGTGGTTGAGGTATAAAGATTTGGAAGTCAGATTATTTTGCTAAAATTGATGCTTGATGATCTTCATTTCATCACCTTTATTCTATCATTGTGGCCCTAAAAATCCTAGTTAATGCATGAAAATAGGACTAATTTGTACAAAAAAAACATTCATCATTTCTTACATTTATTGTGTAAATAATACTGTTTTTAACGCCGAACTTATAGAATAAAGAGAAGAAAAGAAAAGGGATAAAATATTGAAGATATTTTATAACTCTAAACCCCCAGACCAAGTCAAGAATTAAGTTGGTGATGAATCTCGTATTCATCACTCTAAATCTCATTTATTAAGCTCAAATCCCTAAAAATCAACAGCATTCTTGCATCTATTTTGCATAATTAGCATTCATGCATGTTTCCATAAGAATGACATTTTAGCACAAAAATCTGCACAAAAAAGAAGCCAAAAATCAAAGCCAAAATGACCTGTAAATAGCCTAATTTCCCTGATTTTTAACTCATTCATGCTAACTCCGAATAACTCAAAACCACTTCCACTGTGTACATATCACTAACAAGAATAAAGGAAAAATACAAAAAAATAATTGACCCAAATAAGCGGACCAAAAATCCAAACCCTAATTTCAGGATTTTCGGACTAAAAGCCATATATCTTCCCCATCCAGTGTCTGATTTAATCCTACTCACTTTTGAACTAATGTACACTCAATTACCTTCAAAACAAGACCAAGTTCAAATGAATCGGAGCTCATATGTGAAAGATGGGTTTTGGGCCTCTTTTGTATATTGTATATTTTAGTTATTTTTGACCTAATATTTTTTGTACATATTTTATCATTAAATAAAAATCCAAAAAAATTAGATTAAGGTGTCTTTATTTATCTTCGATTTTGCCGTAATTTTTCCGGATTTTTATCTGATAAAAAAATGACATAAAAATTATAAAACCCAAAAATCAAGGTATTCTATGTACATAGGATACCCCAAAAATTCACTTTTTACATTTGACCGAATTTGGTTTTGATGTCTTCATGAAAGTTGTAGATCTCATCGAGACGAGCAATTTTCGTGAAGAAAGTTTTTCAATCCGAGGTCATTTACTTTTTTTTATCGATTTTACAAAATATTTACCTTCGGAATTTTGTGGTGCTGACACGTGGCAGCACCTGGTGCCGCCACGTGTCAGCCATTTTTGGCTTTGTTTAAACTCGTTTTTATTAATAAAAAAATATATATAAATGCGAAGAACGTGCATCGCACGTGCCTCCCAGGCACGCGCCACGCACGTGACTCGCCTGCCCCTCTCTCTTCCGCCACATGGCATGCTGATGGCCGTCCGATCTCGGCCGATCGGACGGCCACTGTGCTTCTTCTCCAAAGCGCCTCCCCCTTTGGAAAGCAGCCGCCGATCGCCGCGAATCGCCCCCGCGATTTCCGCCGCGATTCGCGGCCCTCTCCGATCATCCCCGATCCCCAATCTCGCATCGTCAAATCCATCGCCGATCCCCCAACTCGCCCCCGATCTCCTTCCATCTCCGGCACCATCCGACCCCCCTATTTAAAGAACCGCCCCTCCGTCTTCATCGACATCCGCCGATTGCACAGCGACAGAGGACCTACGGGGTGACAGGCCGTAGGTCCCTCTTCCTCGACGAGATCCGACCTCCCTGGTCGTTGTCACGCCTCCGCGCGCGTCTCTGCTCCGGCCCCCTTCGACCGCCGTCGAGCCCAGTTATCATCTTCAACCTCTACATCGAGCTTCACCCCGTCGACAACCGCCACTGCTCCAACTCCATCGCCTTTCGCTAGCCAACCGCCTGGAGCTCTTCCGCCAGCACCCAAGCACCCTTGGATCCATTGCCCCACGACTTCGCCTCGGCCTCGCCGGTTATCTCCTTCGACACCACCGGAGCAGCATCAACGCAACTCACCCGTCATCCGCCGCACTTGGGCTGCCCCTCTGCCCCTACGCCGCCTCGCCCATCTCCGCCGGGTCCGACCCGAGACCCCCGCCACACGCCTTGCACGTGGACAGGGGGGACCGCTCATCCCCACGGGTCACGTGCGGGGCACGTGACCACGTGGGTCATTTGCATACAGGCCCCTGAAGGGCCCCCTATTTGCGCACGTGTCCAACCGCCTAAGGAGCACGTGCGCCGAACGTGACAACTTGGAGATTTTACAGAAAGGCTCGGGATTCCTTCATATTTGCATTCCAGTCTACTGCCCAGAGGGCACGTGGTATGCACGTGCTCCTCTGGCAAAATTGCAGAAGAAACCCCCCCAGTTTAGGTAACTACAAACAAGTCCCCCTCTGCATTGTCATTTATTTATTTATATTGCATCTGTACCCCTGTGTTCCCCTGTGATTTTGGACCTCTTCTTTACATTATTTTATTAATCCAAAAATTGCGTGATGTTTGTTAATTGATTCTCTACACTTTGACATGTTGTGGGAAATTTTATGATTGATGGTTAATTAATAAATAATTATTCTGTGGAAATTTGCATATTTTACCCATTTCTTGCTCTGAAATTGATAGTTGATTAATCATTGCTCTAAAAATCCTCGAAAAATCACCCATTGTTAAGTTAATTGTTCTTAACATCATGCCCAAAAAGAATTGAATTTGCATGCATATTTTGTCCTATAAAAATCATTTTGCACATTTCACTATTTAATTTTTAATAGGTATTAAACCCCACATTTTTGAGGTTTAGGATTTTTCTGAGATTCATCACATAGTGATAGATCTTAGATAATTTTGGATCTTAAAAATAAGTAGGTTTAATATTTATTATAATTAAATATTGAAAATCATTCTGTTTGTATTTAAAAATCCATAAAAAAATCATATTGCATCGAAAAATTCCAAAAACATTACTGTGCACTTATTTCATCAAATTCTACATCTGGGCCAAGTTTCGTTTTTTTCGGACTTCGTTTGGACTTAATTCACATTTTAGTCCCTAGAATAGACCGAATTTGCATGTGCACCCCCTAATTCATTGAAAAATTCCAAAAAAAGACCGCCTCGAAAACCGAACACGAACTTTGATAGACTTAATTCTAGGTTGTTCCTTTGCCTCCTTGTGATCGACCTTGGGACTTGCCCAAGTAAAACAAACATAAAACCACGAGATTAAAAATTGAATAACTTATTTGTGGTATTTTCTTGATCGTTTCCGATTGCCGCCTACAACGCACGACACGATAAAAACACATTTTTAAAAGCGACATTCTCAGACTCGTCAGATGGCGCCGTTGCCGGGGAGGCAAACGGCTTAGATTTTTGTCTGAAAATTTTTGTTCGGTTTTCCGCATTCGGGTAGTCTGACCCCCGAATTTCACATTGTAAATTTCATTTTTTTCCCCTGCAATTTATTTTCAGCCTTTATTTTCATATAGTTTTGAGTCACTCTCTTACATTTTTTCTCTTATTTTTCTTGCGAGGTACTTTGTACGTGGAGCGGTTTTTCAAGAAACCGAAGCATCTTCACCGACCTCCTAAAAAACTGCAAATAATTTAAGATCGAGTCGAGTCGTGAGAGAGTGTAGAGTCTAGGATTTTATTTCTGCAAATTTTAATTCCTGTAATTAGTTTCTCATTTATAGCGGTGTCCGTTTGGACGCTCGCGTGTGTAACAAGACCTCAAACTTTATTCTGTGGTGTGTCGTGGCCTGTTTCACTCTCCGGAGAGGGTGGGGCCCGACTTGAGTGGCGATTAGGATAGACCTGCACATACGGCTCTCAGAGCAATTTAATTTTTGATTGTGCTCGTAGGATCTTAAGCCACATTTCACTTTAATCGAGACGCACATAGATCGTTCAATTTAGCCAAAAATTTAAATCAATTCTTCCCGCTAATAGAACTTTCTGCTTAGGTGCGGTTTTCCATCGGCTTGCATTTCATTTAGAATAATTTTTAAATTCTGTCTAGCATCCCACATGGAGATTGCGAGGATTCACTATAAGTCTTCTCACTGAGCATTCATCATAGTTTTCCGCGTGCATCGGCTTTTCCCGAATTCCTCCCTCTTGTTTTATAACATAAATTTAAAGGAAATTGGGACTGGACGGTAGACGTGCATTTGTGCTCATCTAATTTTTCAGTGATCACCTCACTTAAATCGGGACTGCTAAATATAGCTGATCTTAAAGAATCCATAAAATCAAGAATTTTTACGGGAGAGCAACCCCGACCTTGGATGTTTTTATTTTTCTGAGTGAGCGAGAGACGACACTTAAGGATAGAGCCCAAATCCAAAATCTCAGCTCGCTAAATTTTTTCCAAGATTGAATTATCACCAACTAAAATTGAAAAGATAATAGCCGAAATCTTACGGCTTCATTGTGTGAGTTGGTGAACCCAGGGTTGATTTGTGTTTGTATTGGTGTGCGTGAACCGATATCGAAGATCAATAGCCGCACTTTTGATAAATTTTCTGTCCCATACAATCATCTCTCTCATATCTTGATGTTAATCTCATCATGGAAATTTTTTCAAATTTCAGATCCAACCCATCATTTCTCTCAACTCCTTCAAAAATGACCGAACATCACTATGAAAACAAATCTGTCTCGGTTTGGCCCAAATCAATTGCATCCTCTTCTTTCAATAATCCTCCAACATTTGTGGGAAACTTCCAACCGTAAATGAATTCGGCCACCTCATTGAATCCTTACTCAAAACATCCAACCAGAAATGACCACTTACCATCTTGGACTGAATCAACTCATTCTCAATCTCTTGCCAATGAAACCTTTCAAGATCGAAATCCCTTTAAATCCCATGAGTGGCAGAGAAACCAAACCCAGATGGAAGGACATGCACTTAATGATCATCAGCGTTGGATTGACCACGACAGACCCCTCGTCAGACATGAAACCCATACAGAGGATTGGACGGACCTCCTAGACACATATAAACCCTGTATGCTGACTCCACAATATCAAGATCTGACTAATCATGATCAAAGGATTGAACTCTACTCAGATCAAATACACATGCCTGGATCATATGAGCAGCCTCCTTCCATAATTTTGGAGGAGAAATTTTCAAGAAATGATCGTATAATGGATATTCCAAGAAATTCTCCTCTTCGTACGTACAGAAAAATGGAAGACGGAATCATTGAACAAAATCCGAGTGCTTCCATGATTGATCATGAGCAAAATTGTGAGGATAATGTTTCGAGGATAAAAACAAGATTTGAATTGATGGAGGATAGATTTCAAAAATTTGCCGACCGAGTAATCTCATTCTACGGTAGATCGGGTGTAAAACTAAATGAAGAAATGATTGGATCCCATGATGAAAATTTGGAGGATATTCAAAAACCTAGGGATGAGTCTAATATCAACACCTCTGCTTATTATTCCCATAGGAATGACTATACCTCTGACCCAAACTCTGAATATCAAGGTCCCTTCTCATCTAAGGAAGACACCACATCGCCACACCACACAGAAAATACAAAAAATTTTGAAAATCCAGAAAATCTCATAAAAATTGAATCTGAAGAAGATCTGAGGAATTTGGATCCTGCTTTATGGGAAACACTGGAAAAATACTTGATTTTTGAACTTCCCATCATAAAGGCCATTGAACACTTCCCTGACCTTAAGAAATTTCTAATGGACAGATTAATCATCAAAAAGTCAGGAAGGATTAGGACAAAAACTGAAAGACATATCTTGTCAATGGCCTCCTCCTTGGTGTTGAGGAGAAAAACCAAGAGCCGCATAGTGAAGCGGTTGCCCAGATTTGACTGTGAAATCAAAGACACAATTTTCACCCATGCTCGTATTGGTGACGATTCACCGATCAATATCCTCCCGACCTCTGTATTTCACGAACTCAAACTCGGACCAATTCGGAAGATACGAGAGATTATTTAATTGGCAGACCGATCAATAAAAAGGCCGAGAGGAACCATTTCTGTCATCATGAAATTCCAAGGTGCTCCGCTCAAGGTAGAATTCACGATCATTGATATTGAGCATCAAGGAGAATTCACCCAGTCTCCAATCATTCTCGGAAAACCATTCTTAGCATTGGCCAAGGCGAGTATCGATTGTGAGACTCGGGAAATAAATTTTACGGCATTGGAATCACTACGATCTGATACAGTCTTTGAGGAACCACGATTTTCTGAGGTAACCCACGAAGTCCCCAACAACCGCAACCATGAAATGGTAGAAGAGCCCTACCCCGCTGCTACACCTGAGATTGCGTTTGTTAATGAGACTATTGGTTAGAGACTCTCCCCGATATCTCAATTCCTGCAGATTTCAAAATAGACAAACCCTTCTACTACGATCCTGAGACATTTGCATGGTCGCACCCTGGAGCAACATACTCTGATTATCTTGACCAAATCCTCCCAAATCAAGAGTGCACCAACATTCAGGAAACAAAGAACGAGCACGTAGCCCGAACACCGACCAAGGAGAAGAATTTTAATGGCTATTCATCCGGGTACTCAAGTGAACCGACATCTTCACGAAACAAGAAAAAGAAAGTCACCTTTGATCTTTCGGAAGAGGAATCGATTGATGATCCCTCATCAGGTCCGGAAAAGGTAGTCTACATGAGTGAAGTCTGTTCGGCAGCTCTAAAGCCATATCTTCGTAAGGATCCAAAATTCAATTCTCGTTGGACAACTCCCGTTCCTAATTATTACTCATCCAAAGCTGATGCTCCTACCTTCCACAAGTACACTGGAATTATTTCTTATGAGCTGACTGAGACCGGAGCATCTGAATATTCATCTGAGGACAAATCGATTGATCTTAAAAAGGAACGAATCTTGAGGAAACAATTGAAGAAACAAAAAGACATGAACATCTGGAGTGTGTCCACTTTCAAATACTATTCCTCTGAGGATAACTCTGATGATGGATATCGTTCATCTGACTCAAACACTTCGTCCACTATCCATCATGACTTTTCTGAGGATGACACTGATAATAGTTGGGAATCATATACTTCATCTCAAACTCATTATGATCTACCACCGTAGGCTCACAAGAAGATTAGCCGAAAACCGCCTTAATCATCGGCTACCCACCCTCCCTCCCGACCACATCGGTCTCCTTGTACATCTTCTTCCTCTACTTAGGCCAAGGCCTAAGTATAGGGGGGGACCGATGCCATCTATATATACCATCACACTCCATCTCCAGATCGAGTCGCCTACACCCTTCTTTTATAATTAGGCTGACCAAAGCCTAAGTATAGGGGGAACCAACGTCCACCTGTATATACTCTCCTCATTCACATACCCTGACCGCTTCATTTTTTCTTTTTCGCTCTTCTTCTATACTTAAACTATTCACAGTCTAAGTATAGGGGGGCGATTTTGTAAATCTTGTTCTTTTTCACTCTCTTACGCTTAGCCCGAGCTATGTCTTCTTTACGCTTCTTGTGCTCTGAGGACACAGCACTCGCTAAGTATAGGGGGGTCTGTATATATACTTTGTATATATTTTAGCCATACCTCGTACTTGTGCGTAAGTCTATATGTATTTATGGGGTGGGTAATTTTTCTAAAAAAAAGGGCTTCTTATTCTTTTTTTTGCAAAAAAAAAACAAAAACAAAAACACACAAAAATCCTTTGCATTAAAAAGAAAAAATGTGTCTGCATTTCACACACCTGCACTTCATCCAAGCATCGCATTTACATATGTGAAAAGTCTTTGGGTTCTGAACCGAGTTATGAGCTGAAACCGAGAGTGGTCTGGACTTGACCTTAATCCACCTAATTTCCAGAGGAACTTCACCGAGAAATATGATTTTAGAGTCTTCAGGTCTTTGACTTAATTCTTTGAGTTCCACATGACAATGTACATCGTTTGACTCTTAGTGTCTAACCTGGTCTCTTCATTCTGGGTACAACTCTGGAATAAGGAATTAATTTGTACTCTCGCACTATGCACTTAGCTCAACTCAGACGGGATGTTGGAAGACTGTGTGAGTTTCTTTTCTGGTAGCGTGGAAATCTAAAGATCGGAGTACGGGTTGAAATAAAGCTTCGGAAAAGGGATGGACGGCTGGGCACAATTTTTTCTAAGACCCCAAAAAATGTACGAAACAAAAAGATGCTATATCCGTAGGGGCAAAACAAGATCCAAGCAGAACCACCAAAAATTCCAAATACAAAGAAGCATTCTACCAAATAAAAATCTGACCAAAAAGGTCCACGCTTCAAGAAACCTGCAGATCTTGGTGAAGACTCGGCTACACTGGCCATCTTCACAAGGAGAGGTGACTACACTGGCCACCCTCCAATTCTTTTCTCATTCTTCTATCTTCTCCCCCCAATTCGATTGTGAACACAGCGCGATAGACCTTAGAAGGAAATACCTGACTCCCCGAGGACGAGTTACTGGAGAGGACGTTCGTGCGGTAGTCTGGCATTCTGGATGGGAAGAGCTAAAACCTTTCACACACATGAGTCGGTTATTCAATGTTCATAGGGTATACTTTGGGAAGATGATTGATCTAAGATGACTTCTGAGCCGAAACTGTAGCAATGATGTGTAGAACTTGAGGGCTGTTGATTTTAAAATTCTAAGTCTCACAGAAGTTCCGACACACACATAATCCAAAGGTTGAGTTTAGGTTCACACTCACCTTCAGCTCATGGTCTTGGTATGGAACCCAATCTCATTTCACCTCATGGCATTTCTTTTTAATGCTCAGGGACGAGCATGGTTTAAGTATAGGGGGATGATGAATCTCGTATTCATCACTCTAAATCTCATTTATTAAACTCAAATCCCTACAAATCAACAGCATTCTTGCATCTATTTTGCATAATTAGCATTCATGCATGTTTCCATAAGAATGACATTTTAGCACAAAAATCTGCACAAAATAAGAAGCCAAAAATCAAAGCCAAAATGACATGTAAATAGCCTAATTTCCCTGATTTTTAACTCATTCACGCTAACTCCGAATAACTCAAAACCACTTCCACTGTGTACATATCACTAACAAGAATAAAGGAAAAATACAAAAAAATAACTAACCCAAATAAGCGGACCAAAAACCCAAACCCTAATTTCAGGATTTTCGGACTAAAAGCCATATATCTTCCCCATCCAGTGTCTGATTTAATCCTACTCACTTTTGAACTAATGTACACTCAATTACCTTCAAAACAAGACCAAGTTCAAGTGAATCGGAGCTCATATGTGAAAGATGGGTTTTGGGCCTCTTTTGTATATTGTATATTTTAGCTATTTTTGACCTAATATTTTTTGTACATATTTTATCAATTAATAAAAATCCAAAAAAATTAGATTAAGGTGTCTTTATTTATCTTCGATTTTGCCGTAATTTTTCCGGATTTTTATCTGATAAAAAAATGACATAAAAATTATAAAACCCAAAAATCAAGGTATTCTATGTACATAAGATACCCAAAAAATTCACTTTTTACATTTGACCGAATTTGATTTTGATGTCTTCATGAAAGTTGTAGATCTCATCAAGACGAGCAATTTTTGTGAAGAAAGTTTTTCAATCCGAGGTCATTTACTATTTTTTATCGATTTTACAAAATATTTACCTTCGGAATTTTGTGGTGCTGACACGTGGCCGCACCTGGTGCCGCCACGTGTCAGCCATTTTTGGCTTTATTTAAACTCGTTTTTATTAATAAAAAAAAATATAAATGCGAAGCACGTGCATCGCACGTGCCTCCCAGGCACGCGCCCGCACGTGCCTCGCCTGCCCCTCTCTCTTCCGCCACATGGCATGCTGATGGTCGTCCGATCTCGGCCGATCAGACGGCCACTGTGCTTCTTCTCCAAAGCGCCTCCCCCTTTGGAAAGAAGCCGCCGATCGCCGCGAATCGCCCTCGTGATTTCCGCCGCGATTCGCGGCCCTCTCCGATCATCCCTGATCCCCAATCTCGCAACGTCAAATCCATCGCCGATCCCCCAACTCGCCCCCGATCTCCTTCCATCTCCGGCACCATCCGACCCCCCTATTTAAAGAACCGCCCCTCTGTCTTCATCGACATCCGCCGATTGCACAGCGACAGAGGACCTACGGCGTGACAGGCCGTAGGTCCCTCTTCCTCGACGAGATCCGACCTCCCTGGTCGTTGTCACGCCTCCGCGCGCGTCTCTGCTCCGGCCCCCTTCGACCGCCGTCGAGCCCAGTTATCATCTTCAACCTCTACATCGAGCTTCACCCCGTCGACAACCACCACTGCTCCAACTCCATCGCCTTTCGCTAGCCAACCGCCTGGAGCTCTTCCGCCAGCACCCAAGCACCCTTGGATCCATTGCCCCATGACTTCGCCTCGGCCTCGCCGGTCATCTCCTTCAACACCACCGGAGCAGCATCAACGCAACTCCCCCGTCATCCGCCGCACTTGGGCTGCCCTCTGCCCCTACGCCGCCTCGCCTATCTCCGTCGGGTCCGACCCGAGACCCCCGCCACGCGCCTTGCACGTGGACAAGGGGGACCGCTCATCCCCACAGGTCACGTGCGGGGCACGTGACCGCATGGGTCATTTGCATACAGGCCCCTGAAGAGCCCCCTATTTGCGCACGTGTCCAACCGCCTAAGGAGCACGTGCGCCGCACGTGACAACTTGGAGATTTTACAGAAAGGCCCGGGATTCCTTCATATTTGCATTCCAGTCTACTGCCCAGAGGGCACGTGGTATGCACGTGCTCCTCTGGCAAAATTGCAGAAGAAACCCCCCCAGTTTAGGTAACTACAAACAAGTCCCCCTCTGCATTGTCATTTATTTATTTATATTGCATCTGTACCCCTGTGTTCCCCTGTGATTTTGGACCTCTTCTTTACATTATTTCATTAATCCAAAAATTGCGTGATGTTTGTTAATTGATTCTCTACACTTTGACATGTGGGAAAATTTTATGATTGATGGTTAATTAATAAATAATTATTCTGTGGAAATTTGCATATTTTACCCATTCTTACTCTGAAATTGATAGTTGATTAATCATTGCTCTAAAAATCCTCGAAAAATCACCCATTGTCAAGTTAATTGTTCTCAACATCATGCCCAAAAAGAATTGAATTTGCATGCATATGTTGTCCTATAAAAATCATTTTGCACATTTCACTATTTAATTTTTAATAGGTATTAAACCCCACATTTTTGAGGTTTAGGATTTTTCTGAGATTCATCACATAGTGATAGATCTTAGATAATTTTGGATCTTAAAAATAAGTAGGTTTAATATTTATTATAATTAAATATTGAAAATCATTCTGTTTGCATTTAAAAATCCATAAAAAATTCATATTGCATCGAAAAATTCCAAAAAAATTACAGTGCACTTATTTCATCATATTTTACATCTCGGCCAAGTTTCGTTTTTTTCGGACTTTGTTTGGACTTAATTCACATTTTAGTCCTTAGAATAGATCGAATTTGCATGTGCACCCCCTAATTCATTGAAAAATTCCAAAAAAAGACCGCCTCGAAAACCGAACACGAACTTTGATAGACTTAATTCTAGGTTGTTCCTTTGCCTCCTTGTGATCGACCTTGGGACTTGCCCAAGTAAAACAAACATAAAACCACGAGATTAAAAATTGAATAACTTATTTGTGGTATTTTCTTGATCGTTTCTGATTGCCGCCTACAACGCACGACACGATAAAAACACATTCTTAAAACAGGCATTTTCGGAATCGTCAGTTGGTCAATAAGGAATAAAGTAGGGAGATAATGGCCAAATATAGAATAAAAATCAATTCTTTTATTTATTATTTATTCATGTTGACACCTATTTTATTCTTTATTATTTATTCATCAAATAAAGAAACTTTGTACATGAAAGTTATAGATAATAATGTAAATAAAAATACAAAATTGAGTTTGCATAAAAATAATATACACAGTACTTTTTATACACAAAATAAAAAGCCAAAATCTCAAATTCACAAACCCATATCTTTTAAATAAAAGCTCCAAATGTATCAAAATCATCTCTAATTGATATAACTTTTCATAAGCTATTTAATGGAGATGGTTTCATAATTTTTGGAGTTACCGTGGGAAAGTTAGGTTTTGGACCCTCATCGTACATGATGCCTGAATAAATATATTCATTCTGCATTATTTTTACAAATTCATATTTTATAATTTTGTAGATGTTATTTGTGACTTATGTGCATATTAAAACCAAAATAAAACTAACAAGAAAATACTAAATAAAATAAGTCTATGTAAAAACATAGGCAAAATACCTATGCTAATACATATACACACATATATATATATAAGTGAACCCTATTCTTTTATTCTTTACCCTTTTATATTTTTATACTATTGTAAATATCATATATTTTCTATTAAAAATATAAACGCAAAATAATGGACAATAAAATACGTTACAATAAAATAATGTATAAAATACATAGATGAAGTACCTATAAGTACCCTATAAATTATACATATCTATTTCTTTAAGTGTACAAATAATATCATACAAAAATAAAAATATATTTGTGTACATAAAAATAAGTTATAAATAAATAAAATTAAAGAATAAAATACTAAAAAATGCACAAATAAAATAAAATATACAAAATATAGGTAAATATATCTATAAATACACCATTAAAATTTGTAATAAATAAAATAAAAAAATAAAAATCATAATAAAATTCTACAAAAAATAATAAACATTTTTATTTTATAAGCAAAAATTAATAAAATCAAATACTATTTTTTTAATAATTATTTTTTTAAAAAAATACGGTTTTGTCATTTAGCGCCTGACGTGGCCCAATCACGGGGCCCCGTCTGTTGACCACCGGTCAACTTGGCCTCCTGGCTTCTGATTTGACGCGAACATCTCCTCCCCGATTTTCAACCATTTTTCCCGCATGATCCATCCACCCATCGCCTTCGACCCCTTCACACGAAATGATCGTTGATCAACCGTGATTCACGCCAGCTACTTTAATCCAGTGTATATAGCTTCGATTAGTTAATTTGCTATACTTGTGTATAAATAATACCTCCGACCTCCATTGATTTTTTTGGTCACCGTCTCGAGTCTAGGATCTCTTGCCTTGGTTCTAACTGGTCTTCTCGTGACAGGAGGAGGCTTTGCAAGGTTGGGCGGAGCTCCAGGAGCATGGAGGTGCACCCATGGCCACCGTCGTCGGCGGCCCTGCTCCCTGAGCTCTCTCAGGTATAAGAGATGTTCTTTATGCTGTTTTAGGTAGAGTCTATTCCTGTCTTTTAATTTCCGTGTTTTATTCCGCATTTCAATCGGTAATTCGTTTAGATTATGCAAAACCCCTTCGCCGGAACTTTTGAGGGTCCGACCTCATTTCACGATGAATCGACCATCCTCCGACTATCCAATCATCACCATCATCTTCCCTTGCGTTTTCTCCATCTAATTCGACCGCCCATCCAACCGGATCAACCCTTCGATCTGCGAATCAAAGGTCTAACTCCGTCGTTCGCCAGACCTTCGCCACCCCCTTCATTAATTGTGTATTGCAGCTTCAAAATTGGTCGGCGTGATTCGCCTGAGCCTTCACGTCCTTCTGTGCATGTGTCGAAGCAACAAGTCCCCTTCGGGAGCTCATTAGCACCTAGATGAAGGTCCCCAAGCTGCTTATTCTTCCTCGACATGGCAGGACCCCACTGCTGGGTTATGGACCTTCTAGAGCACCTTGGACGATGCGGACGAGCCCCTCGGAGTTGTAGAGCTAAAGAGACCCATCAGACTCTACCGAAGAAGGAAAAATCGCCGTGCGAAGTTCGGGGAAGATTACCTTCTTCCATGTTCTTTGCGCGAAGCAGGTACCGTCCGATGGGGGAAGCGGCCTAGTTCTAATCTCAATCGTCCACGCCCCACTCCCCTCAGCCGTTGATTCAAGTCCAAGATCAGATCTGGAGCGACCATCGCCGAAGGGGTATCACCCATCTGTGCATCGACACGTGTCAAGTGAAATGTCTACTGCCGTCTGATCGTGTGCAATAAAGGGGTAATTTACACAACCAGCCCTCCTTTTTGTATATTTACATATTAGTCTTGGAAAATAAATTGTAGCATTAAAATTAAAGTAGAAAGTTTGCAGATTGGCCCCTGTATTTTTTAAATTATATTTGGGTCCATTCCACGTCACCTAACGTGTCGTCCCACGTGAGGTGGCGAATTTGCATTGAAGCCCCTGGTATTTTTTGTAATTATGAAAAGGTTTAATAAAAGTTTAAACACATTGTATATTATTTGAATATTTGCACTGAGCCCCCTGTCATTTATTTTATTTGCGATTATGCCCCTATTAGGACATTGATTTTTGTATGTTTTCATATTTAAAATAGTTATTGTGCTCCTAAAAATCCAAAAAAATAGGGTTAGATGTTGATTGCCATGTACTTTCACGTCATGCATTTATTTGGCATTTATTTGGCATTTTTTGAGCAAATCACCCATTTTATAAAATTAAATGAGCACTATCTATTCCCTGTCTAACTTAGAAAATACCAAAAAATATAAAAACGTGTCTAAAATTCCAAAAAAAATATAATATATATTTTGTTATGTTTTAATTACAGACAAAAATTACTAAAAATAAAAAAAGAAAAAACCTTAAAAAATATAAAAATCCCTAGAATCTTTCATAAAAATCTAAAAATTCATTAAAACAATCCAAAAATATGTTTTTCTGTTATATAATTTTCTTTATATAAATATTTATATATTAAAATTGATTTGGGTAAATTTGAAGCCTATTTACTATTTTTAATATTCAAAAAAATTTCAGCCTATTTATTTAATCCCTTATTCGAGATATTTTGGGAATTTAAAAATACATAAAAATTAGCTAAAATTCCTGGAAAATTACAAAAACATTAGAAAATTTTATAAAACACAAAAAAAATTATTTTGAATTTTATTAATATTTATTAGTATTTAGAAATATATCATTCTAAATGAATAAATATACCCTTATGTATTATATATATGTATTTAAAGGATAAAGAAATATAGAAATCTAAAAATATAAAATGAAATATAAAACCATAAAACTAAAAACAAAATACAAAAATATAAAATAAAAATAAAATAAAAAATATATAAAATCTAAAAACCCACAAAAAGATATATGTATGCATGATAAATCACATGGTTGTAAATAAATAACCCCAGGCTACATGTTTTTCTCTCTATGGTTCGACCTCTACATGCTTAATCACTATGCATTTTATGGTAGAGTTAGTGAATTTTAACCTCACATTTTTGTTATTCATGGCTTTGCATATATTGTGGGTTAATTGCTAATCAATTAGGGTTTTTGTTTGGGATGTTTCGACGACTGTCGGTCTGCCTTGTGGACTGACAAGACCTCTGTGAAAACCCTTGTTATCAGATGGGGTCGTTGCTGGGGAGCAATGAGCGTAGCCTAGTTTTGTCATTCGTATTTTTGTATAGTAATTTTTTTGATTTATTGCTGTAAATATTTATTGAATTATGTATTTATTGACTTATTTTCATTCATTAATTCTTTGTCTGTAGCTAAGTTAATTTAATTTGATTAATTATGCTAATGCCATCTCTTTGTGACTTTGATGCGAAGGCCCGCCACGCGAGGACAGCTTTTTAGGAGGCTGATGCAACCAAGCTTGGAGGAGGCTGGTCTTCGCTCTGTGACCAGCTGGAAAGGGTATCAAGGAAGCAAGGAGAAGGATTTAGCTTAGAAATTAAGTTCGTTTTCATTTATGTAATTATTAGTGGGGGGAGAGATCATTTTGGCATGTAATAATTAACTTGGACTCTACTCTCCACAACGAGGTCCAGTGCTAGGGTGTCTGTTTACTAAGGGGCCTCGTCGCAGTTTTCCGAGTTTTTCTCACCTTCTTTTATTTTGTTTTCCACTGTTTGAGTTTTCTGTCTTGTTTTGTTTTGTTTGCATGTAGCCCCTAGACATAGGTTGCTTGACTCGGTAACTAGGTCCAAACCCTAATAAGAATGCATGTTCTTATAGTCCTTTACGATTTGATCTAGACAAAAAAATAATGTTAGTAGTTTAGACTTGAGACCGCGTGCCGAGAGAGGTCGTATACAGCGCTTTCAGAACCTGTTGTGGTAGGCACCGATCGACATCGAAGATCGGACCTTGGTCTCATTTCTGAATAACTAATAATTGGTTCTTCACAATTAACAACAACTAATGTTTAGGGTGATTTTGTCGATTGCACGTTGCCATGTAGAATAGGTTTAAAAATTCAGTTTTGCATATCGCATGGAGAGAACTGGGAACTGTAAGTCTCTAACTCAACATGCATCATTAGATTCAATGGTGAGATTTTCATCATTGAATCGACTTACACGGCTTTTTTGCTATCTCCCTATGATTTTGAGCACCTAGGACTTAAATGAAAATCTACAAAAAACGTTATGCGCTTGTACGAAAATAGATCCTGAAAAGTTAAACCCAAAAACTAAAATCAGGGGACTACTAAATAAACTTTGACCTTAAATAAAATCCGTAATGGACTATCATTGATTTGGATTAATAAAGCCCTCATTATTTTTAGGTACCTTCGGAGGGGATCAAAACTCCTCCCATGAGCGAGGCACGACCTGCAAAGGATTATAGCCCAAACCCAATCTGTAGTTGCCTTTTGTATTGCCTGGATTTATGAAGTACTGGCGCTTCTATCGTACATGACCGAGTAGGGCCCTGTCAACGATGGTGTTCCTGCCTTGTGTGGAACACCGACATAGTCTGAAGTACTGAGCATAGGCCACGCCTTCACGGCGGTGTTTGTCTCATCGATTTGCATCCGAGTAGGTTCTTGCACGTTCACGGGTGATTTCATTGCGAGCAAGAACCAAAGTAGAGGTTTCGCCTGTCAGCTTCCTCTCTCTATTTCTTTGGCTAGGTAGGGATCCAAGAAGGGTTACAAGGACCTCAAAAAAGTGCAGACTAGAGGCCACAAAGGAGGAGGACAAGTACGTGATACTTTTCTGACAGTACTCTCTCTCCTATAGGGTTAGCATGCTAAGGACTTGTTATAAGATATGCCTGAATAACAACTCTAAAATTGAAAAGATAATAAATAGCCGAACCTTCATGGCTTCACATGACATGAGATGATGAACCCAATTTTGTATTGTGTTTGTATGGATCTAGATTAAGATTCAAAGAATAAAGTCCCGCGCATTTGCGTAAATTTTGTCATTTGTGTCTTCCTCTTGACCCTCGCTCGATTCGAGACTTTCTACTGTTTTACACTCCATTTTTCTTCCTCGTTGACCACCGTATCTTTCCTCCTACATCGATCTCCTTCTTGCTTAACAACGTCGATCATGGATGGCTTAGTCGAAACCTTGCCGACACCCACATCAATTCCATTGATTCGACTTCGTCAATAATTGAGGCGATTCCTGAGAACCCGATTCGGACCTTGCGATCGATCTCCTGACTCCTCGTCTTCTATCTACCCTTCTCAACTACCTAATAAACTGGGATCACCTTTGTCCCACCTTCACCGTTGTTAATGAGAGTCGATTACAACCCATATCTTTTTCATTCACAACACTTTGGAATTGACCCTAATTCTAGATTCATCTTGGCAGCTGAAGATTCAATTGCAAGTGGTATGATTAGAGGTTTTTTACATTGCAGATAGAAGACAATCCAAGTCCTGGATCCGAACACGGAATTCATCTCTTCGGAATCAGACCCCGAAATGGCTCCTCAAGGAAACTGCAAGGGTCAGCAACTACCTTCACAGCCAGAGCAAGGATAGATGCCTAATCAAAATCAGGTGAATGCTCAGTTGTTGGCATCTATTCAGGCCATTCAGCAGCAGCTGAAAGAGCAGGCCCTATCACAGACTGCGTTTCAGGATATGCTGAATGACGTTATCAATAGGCAAGCAGGAGGAGGAGGAGGATCCTGTGAGAATCTCGACGAGGAAGAGCCATGATAAGGGAGGCCAAAACCCACACTGAAAGAGACATATAACCCTAGAGACAACCAGATGATCGAGTGGATCCTTGACGGGTCCGAAATTCGCAGTGTTAAAATGTAAATTTATGTGTATTTGTGATCGTATGTAAAAATGATGATCTTGTTTTGTCGTTTCGTTGTAGGCGGTAATCAGAATCGGTCAAGAAAATAACTACAAATATTTATTCAATTTTTAATCACATGGTTTTATGTTTATTTTACTTGGACAAGTCTCAAGGTCGAACATAAGGAGGCAAAGGAATAATCTAGAATTATGTCTATCAAAATTCTTGCGCAGTTTCCGAGGCGGTCTTTTTTTGTAATTTGTTACGCAATAGAGGATGCAAAATGTAAATTCGGCCTATTTTAGGGACTAAAATGTGAATTACGCTCAAACGATGTCCGAAAAATATGAAACTTGGCCAAGATGATAATTGTAACAAAATGAATGCATTGTATTTTTTTTGAATTTTTGGATACGATATGAATCTTTTATGAATTTTTAAATGCAAACAAAATGAATTTCAATGTTTATTTATAATAAATATTAAATCTAATTATTTTCAAGGAATAAAATTATCTAAGATCTATCACTAGGTAATGGACCTCAGAAAAATCCTAAACCTCGAAACTACTAGTTTCAATACCTATTAAAAATCAAACACTGAAATATGAAAAATGATTTTTATAGGACAAACTATGCATGCAAATACGATTCTTTTTGGGTACAATGTCAAGCACAATTAATTCTACAATATATGATTTTGGGAATTTTAGAGCAATGGTTAATCAAATATAAATTTAAGAGCACAGTTTGGGCAAAATATGCAAATTTCCACAAAATAATTAATTATTATTAACCAATGATCACAAAAATATCCACGATATGTCAAACTGAAGAGAACTAAATGAAGAACACATAACTATTTTTTGGATAATAAAATAATGTCATGTAGAGGTCTAAACTCAATGGGGAACACGTGGGTCTTTCTGTAATAAATAAATAAAATAAATATAAAAATAAATGCAGTGGGGGGACCTATGTTTAATTACCGATAAAGTGGAGGGTTTCTTTGACAAATTTCCAGAGGGGCGTGCAGCACGTGCCCTCTGGATGTCTGGACTGGATTGCGAATAGGGGGACTCTGGGGGCTGCTTCTGTAAATTGCCCACGGGGCACGTGCGCAGCACGTGACCCCTGGGATGATGTAATGCTGACGTCCCCCTCAGGACGCACGTGCCTCGCACGTGCGCGGGGAGTCTTGGGTCGCCCCCCGGTGGCGCGGTGGATGCAAAGGCTGTTTGGTGATCTTCGAGGGTATTCTGCGGCAGGGCACCGTCGCTGCGAAGGGAGGCAGAGGGTCTGAGCGAGGGTGACGGAGGTGCTCTGGCCTGAGGAGGTAACGGCTTTGGTGGCGTGGCGGAGAACCTGCGAGCACTTGAAAGCTTTGTGGAGCAGACCAGAAGGCCGGCATGGGCGAATGAACATGCGTCTGGAGTCGGTGAAGTTGCGGTTGTCGTCGGAGGAGATGTCGAAGAAGGCATCGTGAAGGTGGCGTGTATCGTCGTGGTCGGTGGTGGTAGAGAAGCGTTGGCGGTGAAGCGAGTCGGAGGAGAGTCATTGATGGTGGTCTACGTAGGCAGTGGTGTCGATGATGTGGGTTGTTGATGGTCGTCGTGGGCTCTACAATGGATCACCGAAGCAAAGGAAGTACGTCGAGGCGGTGGCGCTGCAACGAAGCGGAGGTAGCTTCGGATCTGGCCGTGATTGAAGCCACTCTGGGCTGTCACCACCGGAGGGGGTTTGTACATGAGGAATATCGGCGGATGAGGGTGATCGGGGACGGTGTCGGTGGTTTTATAGAGGGATGGGTCGCTGGCTATGGATAGGGGGCGGCGAGATCTGAGGGGATGACGAGGGATTTGAGTGAAGACTTGACGGCTGTTGATGAGGACGAAGATCTGATTTGGGACGAGGGTGGATCGATGATTGGCGACGAGGATCTTGACGAGGAGCGACTGATGAACCTCAGTTTCATCATCTTTATTTCCCATAATTAACCCCCTTGCTTAAATGTTTGTCAATAAATCCCTGTTAATGTCTAATAATTAACAGAGTCCTTAATAAATTAAAAACCACAAAAAAATGACAAAACAAAAATCAGTGGTATTTTTAGACTTAAAAATACCCTCAAAAATATTTCGGGTCCTTGTTTGATTTCATTTCCAGTTTTGGTCAACATGAAACTTGTAGATCTCGTCAAGATCTACAACTTTCATGTTTTGAGTTTTCTCAAATTCGGCCAATATGGCCCTCAAAAATAAGAAAAACCTTCTGAATAATCTGATTGGGCCACGTGGCCCAATCTGGGAGCGCCACGTGGCCCGCCTCTCTTGTCTTATCCGCCCTCTTCCTAGACCGTTGGATCTCCCTCTGATCCAACGGCCAGGCCTTCTCCACGACCCGCTTTTATTCCTGCCCATTTGATCTTCACCCACCTTGATCTCCGCCGCTCGTTGCCACAGCTCCTCCCTCTCGCCACGTGGCACTGCGAATGCCCTCTGATCGCAACCCCGATCTCCCATCTCCATCGTTATTCCCTAGACCATTTTCCATCCGCTGTTACATCAGGTCCGTTCGCTCCCGCCTACTTACGAGCGCGCCACGTGGCAGCGCCTGATCTCTCCGATCGTACCCCCCGATCTTCCATCTGAACCGTTTCTTCCTTGGACGCTTCTCGGCCCTCCGATCAGACTCAGGGATCATCTGCTTCCTCCATTCGCGCCGCTCTCTCATCCAGACACGTGGCGGCCACTTGGGCCCTCTGATCGTGCCGCCATCGATCTCATCCTGGCCGTCGCTCCGCGCCATACTCTCCACCGTTGGATCTCCAGATCCAACGGTCAGGCCCCGTCGTCTACCTCCAGACCCTCTTCTCTCTCCCACGAACCACCTCGCACAACCCGCTCCCCCTTCCTATTACTCCACCTACTCCGACCACCATCCCCACTAACCAAACACCTCCCGGTCTTCCCCCATTATCCGTCTCCCTCGCGCACACCTCCATTAACCGCCGTCATCATCCCACTCGTCCCATGATCACCTTGAAACTCTCGTCTCCACCATCACTTCCGCCATCTCCGCCCTTCAAATACCCCTTCCCTTCCACCTTTCGCCGGCGTCCACCTGTACGAGGGAAACCTCCCAGCGAGTCCCCGCCCCCCGGTGACAGCGAGGGGGCGGCCAGGAGCGCGAAGACGAAGGTACGCCCCGGTGACGACCCCTGGACATGGTAGGCCAGGCCTGCGGAGCCTCGTCTCCGCCAAGCTGCTCCCCGTAGCCGGGGGAGTCCAGCGATGACCCCGAGGTCCTCCGATGACCTCGAGCACAGGCCCCGCTCTGCCCAATCGCCAAGTAAGTCCTCTCTTCCTCCTTTGACTTTTTCTTCTTTTTCTCTGCTTTAATTAGGCTCCTCCGGTCAACTTCGCCCTCCATTCACATCCTCAAAAGCTCAGCCACACTCCTCCCTTCCTCGCGCATCGCTCCGACCATGCCACCCTTCTTCCATACCCCCCATCGCCTCCGACCACCTCCTCCGCTCTAGCGGCGGAGGAGCTCAGAGCTCACACCTCCTACGCCCCTACGAGCTCTCATCCCACTCACATACACAACCCACTCTTGCTTCGGCTATGTGTCATTAACCTACAGGTTAACTTTCTTCAATGAACGGAGCCTTTGCCGGAGCAGACTTCATCGACTCCGCAGCTCCCATCCGAGCTCCGACGAGCGGCACCACAGGATCCTGCGACTTCCCCGAGCTACCCGCTTCATCGACAACTGGTCCTTACGCTCGGGGGGAGTTCACCGTAGCCGGGAGCGGGCGGCGGAGGAGGAGCTCCTTTGCCGGAGCTCCAAACTCGCCGCCAGCTATGGACGGAGGAGAAGGAGCAGCCACCGTTGGATGGTCCACCCCCGGTGACCATCCAACGGTCCAGAGGAGGCCAGGCCATCGAGATCATCAACCGTTGGATCCACATGATCCAACGGTTCTTATGCCGCCACGCATCGACACCTGCGCTCCCCCGAGCCGAGCGACCGAGCCCCAGGCTTGGACACTCCCGAGCCTCCACCGAGCCTGCTAGAGCTTCGGACCACTCGAACCTAGCCGAAGCAGCAACCAAGCCTCTGCCGAGCCTCCTTCCGAGCCTGGAGAGCACGTGCGGTGCACGTGTGTATCTGGGTAAATTGCAGAGCTGCCCTTAGACTTCTCCAAATTTGCAAAAAGGTCCCCGCGCTTATGGGTAATTTACAGGGAAGGCCTCCAAGCTTATTTTATTTTCTTTTTAGTCCTTCCCAGGGACCTTTTTGTAGTTATCTTTTTATGTTTTCTTTCATTTATGCCCTTATCTTAGAACTTGCATATCTTGAGCTACATAGCTCCAATCGAGTTGATTTTAGTTTCGTTTTGAAGCTCTTCTCGTCCTCTTTATTATGGCGTGCTTTAAGTCCAGATTTGACACTATGAACCGTGATGTTTATCATGCCCACTTGCTTCATAGTTGTAGAGGCTTTTTAATGTTAACTCAGCTTAACTCGCATTTTTTTCTATGGCTCAAGTGACTATGATTTTTGGGGCATATCATTCGCTTTGCATGATCACTTATTTGCATTATAAAAATTGATAAAAAAATGCATGTTTTATGTTTTAATGCATTATCTTGTCATATGTTGTGTCCATGCCTGTTTTGACCTATTTGCTTTAATTCTACACTTGATTAAACAAACTTAAATCCGATCAAGATACGAGAGAGGCTCGTGTCCCTGAGATCGACCTTGGTTTCTTGCCAAGTAAAAATTAAATCACGATCACCTCATTTCGATTCATTATTGCATATCTTTAAATGAGGTGATCGCTTTGATGACCCGCAATCGGCCCGACTGCACCGACATTTCCAAGTGCTAATTTAGCGTTATTAAAGGGCCGATTTTGCAGTTCGTCAAATGGCGCCGTTGCCGGGGACACGGCTCATTTCTTTTATTTTTTGGATTTTTGGTGTGTTTAATTTAGTGTTCCTCTTTATAGGTCAAATGGTCACATATTTTTGCATATAAAATTTTTCTTTCTTATTTGATCTCTAACCATTGTTTCTGTGGCAGGGCCCTTGATGGATCAAGGAGGCGAGGAGCAGGACGTTCCCCGCTGCGAGGAGCCGCAGGAGCATGCTTGGAGCAAAGGAGGAAAAAAATGTGTCGCATTTTTTGTTGCATTTTATTTATAATAATTCGTCCTTTATAGCGGTCTTCGATCGAAGACTCGCGATTGTAATCGAACGATTGTGGTTGTGTGGGGATCGTCCCCACTTGAGTGTCGACCTAGGACTAGGCACGCGGCTCTCCGAGCTCAGTTTTCATATTCTCTTGTGCTTGATCGTACGGTAGGACACACTTTAAATATAGACGCACTTAATCTCGCATCACTTAGATAAAATTAATGAAGATCAATCACCGCTAATAGATGCATGATTAGGTGCGGCTTTTTTGACTTGCATACATATTGGATTTGATTTTCAAAACGGCCCCAGTTTTTTTCGCAGTTTTTATCGTCAAATCACTGCATGATTTCTCGCTTAGCCTAGATCGCGTTTTTCTTCATCGAATACATGTTTTTCACGACTTTCATTTCCTAGATTGATCACCTAGGATTAATGGAAAATGGAATGAACGGTAGACGATGATTTTCTGATTGATGTGCTAACTTTAATTCAGTGATAATTTAAAATAAAATTGGGACTGTTAATTGCAAGTCAACCAAAAATGGAGTAAAAATTCGGTTTTGGGAGAGCAACACCCGCGCATACGCCTTGATTTTCAATTCACTTTTTTCGCGTAATTATTTAACATTTTATCACCAATAAAACTGACAAGATAATTAACCAACCTTGGTTGGTTTCATGTGTGAGTTGGTGAAACTAAGGGTTTGCTTGCTTGAATTGAGCCTTTGTTGCAACACACAACCCTAAAACCTTAGTCACTCCATTTCATCTCCAAAGATTCAACCGCGCACTTGTAAATCCATCCCTCTTCTTCGTTCACCTTGGGTCCCTTCCAACATCAATTCCCATCTTTATACTTAGGCTAATCTCAGCCTAAGTATAGGGGGGACCCGAGTCCCCGTGATTTTCTCTACTCCTCTTTTCTTGCCTTTATACTTAGGTTATTTCTAACCTAAGTATAGGGGGGAGCCTCTCTTAGCTCCCGTATATTCTTCTATATTTAAATGGACCTATGTACTTGTAACATCTAGTGCTATGAGGACATAGCAAAGTTTAAGTATAGGGGGGTATACCGTATATACTGTATATTTACTTTAGCTATAATCTGAAAAATTTGAAAAATTTAAAACTTTTTGGCTAAGGTAAAATTCATTGGACTAAGAGAACTCAAAGGATTTCGCAGTTTTTCGATATTATGTTACACTATTTTATAGAAATATTTTCGAAAATGATTTTTTTTGAAAATGTTTTGAAAATTTTTTATTTTGTGTGACATGGGTTTTTGAAAAAAAAATCGCCATCTCTTTTTCAAGGAAAGTTGAGTCTAACTTGTGTTTTAACTCTCTTATTAAAATCCATAAAAATCAGAAAACTCCTAAAAATCCTTTAAGGTTGGTGACTACTAAACCTAATTAAGTCAGCCGCGTTCAGTGAGGGTTCGCCCTTAGCAGATTGGATGGTTTAGAGGACATCGCGCAAGGCCCCGTCCTCAAGCAACGGGCTTCGGCCTGTACTTACATCCATACTGGCTGAATTGCGGATGCTCAATTGAGCTTAGGAAGTTCTAATATCTCTTGAAGTTAAAAAAAAGTGTCTTGTTTTGAATGAAGAAGTTAGATTAGTCCTCTACACTCTCACTTTCACCCAGGATCTGAATTAGTCAAGGAGACTTAGCTTTTTGAAGTCTTTGAGATTTTAGGTTAACCAGCCTTAGCCATCAGGGTCTTAGACTTAATCATCCACATTCCCCTAAGTTTCTAGATTTGCATGCTATATTCCATGCTTAGTCTCAGACATAAAGAATATGATCAGCACATCACATGCACGACTGTGGTTTTTGATGAGATGAGTTGATTTGTCACCCGAGGGATTGGGATGATGAAGTCGAGTTTGGATTTGATCTAATGATGCTCGAGGATGGGATAAAATCTTTGGAGGCTTCAGGAAACCTGAGTGTCAGCAATATTAGCCAGTATGAGAACTTGATTCTTATACTAATCTCTTGATATTGACCTAAGTGCCTGGGTGTGAAAAAATAACTAAAATGTTGATCAGTGTGCGCCAACTCTTGGTAAAAGCAGTGGAGCTAGCCACCAATTATACAAGTCAATGATATCCAAAGAAAGCTCACATTCCACAAAGTAACAAATCAAAGAGCTTCCACCGAAGGCGAGCGCTCCCAAACTTTCAAAGTGTCCACTTGGACCACCGCTATTAGGACCAGGAGTCGGGCTTGCACCAAAAAAGGGCTCTGCATCGTAAATGCTACAAGTCTGGGTGTCGAAGGTACGATAGGTACTCAAAAAAGACACACCCCGGTGTACTCCCAGGAAAACAAGTGCAGACGGCTCCAACTTCTCTTGACGGACGCACTGATCAACACCAAAAAAATGTGTTGCGTAAAAGGCACTAGAGAGAATCCTTGTTCCAATGAGAGGGAGAGAAGAATTGACACAATCCCATGCCCTCCATTTCTGGCCTGCCATCTACATTTTCTAAGTCTGACAACTAAAGAGACGGTGGACTGAATGCAAGATTTGATTTATTCCCTAGTGCTGAGGATTGGATCCTTAGGAGATTTTCTCGGACCAAAATTTTGGGTGAAGACTTGACTCTACTCTCGAAATTGCAGTCAACACTAAACTCATATCCTTTAGTTTATATGTACATCAGAGAGAGTCTAGAGAAGTAGAGGAATTGGAAGCCTCTTGATTAAGGCTGGGTTGAACTCTAAAATTTTGGATCTCTGAAGCCGAGTCGACTTGATCAGATTAGATCCTGTATTCACATGCACAAGGGGGTTAATCCAACTTAGTCATTCTTTTTGATGCTCGAGGACGAGCATAGTTTAAGTATAGGGGGGTGATGAACCTCAGTTTCATCATCTTTATTTCCCATAATTAACCCCCTTGCTTAAATGTTTGTCAATAAATCCCTGTTAATGTCTAATAATTAACAGAGTCCTTAATAAATTAAAAACCACAAAAAAATGACAAAACAAAAATCAGTGGTATTTTTAGACTTAAAAATATCCTCAAAAATATTTCGGGTCCTTGTTTGATTTCATTCCAGTTTTGGTCAACATGAAACTTGTAGATCTCGTCAAGAACTACAACTTTCATGTTTTGAGTTTTCTCAAATTCGGCCAATATGGCCCTCAAAAATAAGAAAAACCTTCTGAATAATCTGATTGGGCCACGTGGCCCAATCTGGGAGCGCCACGTGGCCCGCCTCTCTTGTCTTATCCGCCCTCTTCCTAGACCATTGGATCTCCCTCTGATCCAACGGCCAGGCCTTCTCCACGACCCGCTTTTATTCCTGGCCATTTGATCTTCACCCACCTTGATCTCCGCCGCTCGTTGCCACAGCTCCTCCCTCTCGCCACGTGGCACTGCGGATGCCCTCTGATCGCAACCCCGATCTCCCATCTCCATCGTTATTCCCTGGACCATTTTCCATCCCTTCGATCAGTCCAGCTGTTACATCAGGTCCGTTCGCTCCCGCCTACTTACGAGCGCGCCACGTGGCAGCGCCTGATCTCTCCGATCGTACCCCCCCGATCTTCCATCTGAACCGTTTCTTCCTTGGACGCTTCTCGGCCCTCCGATCAGACTCAGGGATCATCTGCTTCCTCCATTCGCGCCGCTCTCTCAGCCAGACACGTGGCGGCCACTTGGGCCCTCTGATCGTGCCGCCATCGATCTCATCCTGGCCGTCGCTCCGCGCCATACTCTCCACCGTTGGATCTCCAGATCCAACGGTCAGGCCCCGTCGTCTACCTCCAGACCCTCTTCTCTCTCCCACGAACCACCTCGCACAACCCGCTCCCCCTTCCTATTACTCCACCTACTCCGACCACCATCCCCACTAACCAAACACCTCCCGGTCTTCCCCCATCATCCGTCTCCCTCGCGCACACCTCCATTAACCGCCGTCATCATCCCACTCGTCCCATGATCACCTTGAAACTCTCGTCTCCACCATCACTTCCGCCATCTCCGCCCTTCAAATACCCCTTCCCTCCCACCTTTCGCCGGCGTCCACCTGTACGAGGGAAACCTCCCAGCGAGTCCCCGCCCCCCGGTGACAGCGAGGGGGCGGCCAGGGAGCGCGAAGACGAAGGTACGCCCCGGTGACGACCCCTGGCCATGGTAGGCCAGGCCTGCGGAGCCTCGTCTCCGCCAAGCTGCTCCCCGTAGCCGGGGGAGTCCAGCGATGACCCCGAGGTCCTCCGATGACCTCGAGCACAGGCCCCGCTCCGCCCAATCGCCAGGTAAGTCCTCTCTTCCTCCTTTGACTTTTTCTTCTTTTTCTATGCTTTAATTAGGCTCCTCCGGTCAACTTCGCCCTCTATTCACATCCTCAAAAGCTCAGCCACACTCCTCCCTTCCTCGCGCATCGCTCCGACCATGCCACTCTTCTTCCATACCCCCCATCGCCTCCGACCACCTCCTCCGCTCTAGCGGCGGAGGAGCTCAGAGCTCACACCTCCTACGCCCCTACGAGCTCTCATCCCACTCACATACACAGCCCACTCTTGCTTCGGCTATGTGTCATTAACCTGCAGGTTAACTTTCTTCAATGAACGGAGCCTTCGCCGGAGCAGACTTCATCGACTCCGCAGCTCCCATCCGAGCTCTGACGAGCGGCACCAGAGGATCCTGCGACTTCCCCGAGCTACCCGCTTCATCGACAACTTGTCCTTACGCTCGGGGGGAGTTCACCGTAGCCGGGAGCGGGCGGCGGAGGAGGAGCTCCTTCGCCGGAGCTCCAAACTCGCGGCCAGCTATGGACGGAGGAGAAGGAGCAACCACCGTTGGATGGTCCACCCCCGGTGACCATCCAACGGTCCAGAGGAGGCCAGGCCATCGAGATCATCAACCGTTGGATCCACATGATCCAACGGTTCTTATGCCGCCACGCGTCGACACCTGCGCTCCCCCGAGCCGAGCGACCGAGCCCCAGGCTTGGACACTCCCGAGCCTCCACCGAGCCTGCTAGAGCTTCGGACCACCCGAACCTAGCCGAAGCAGCAACCAAGCCTCTGCCGAGCCTCCTTCCGAGCCTGGAGAGCACGTGCGGTGCACGTGTGTATCTGGGTAAATTGCAGAGCTGCCCTTGGACTTCTCCAAATTTGCAAAAAGGTCCCCGCGCTTATGGGTAATTTACAGGGAAGGCCTCCAAGCTTATTTTATTTTCTTTTTAGTCCTTCCCAGGGACCTTTTTGTAGTTATCTTTTTATGTTTTCTTTCATTTATGCCCTTATATTTGAACTTGCATATCTTGAGCTACATAGCTCCAATCGAGTTGATTTTAGTTTCGTTTTGAAGCTCTTCTCGTCCTCTTTATTATGGCGTGCTTTAAGTCCAGATTTGACACTATGAACCGTGATGTTTATCATGCCCACTTGCTTCATAGTTGTAGAGGCTTTTTAATGTTAACTCAGCTTAACTCGCATTTTTTTCTATGGCTCAAGTGACTATGATTTTTGGGGCATATCATTCGCTTTGCATGATCACTTATTTGCATTATAAAAATTGATAAAAAATGCATGTTTTATGTTTTAATGCATTATCTTGTCATATGTTGTGTCCATGCATGTTTTGACCTATTTGCTTTAATTCTACACTTGATTAAACAAACTTAAATCCGATCAATACGAGAGAGGCTCGTGTCCCTGAGATCGACCTTGGTTTCTTGCCAAGTAAAAATTAAATCACGATCACCTCATTTCGATTCATTATTGCATATCTTTAAATGAGGTGATCGCTTTGACGACCCGCAATCGGCCCGACTGCACCGACATTTCCAAGTGCTAATTTAGCGTTATTAAAGGGCTGATTTTGCGGTTCGTCAGCGACGCGAGAAGGGGATCTGATAAGATTTGAAGATCAGCGCGGCGGAGATTTTAGGAGTGCAGTGGAGGAGAAAGTGGAAAGTCGGGAGGTTGAAGGCGGGCCGCCCGATCGGTCGAGATCGAACGGTCCACGTTGAGACACGTGGCGATCAAAATGGGAGTGGGGGCGGCAGCGCACGTGCTTGGCGCGTGCCTGGGTGGCACGTGCCTCGCACGTGCGGGGGTGTTTTTAATTTTTAAATTTTTTTTATAAAAACGAATATATAATAATACCAAAAATGGCTGACACGTGGCAGCTCCACGAGCTGCCACGTCTCAGCACCATAAAAATCGAAAAATAAATACTTTGTAAATTCAAAAATAAATAATAAACAGCCTCGGATAAAAAAAGTTTCTTCAAAAAAATTGCTCGTCTCGATGAGATCTACAACTTTCATGAAGACGTCAAAACCAAAATCGATCAAATGCACAAAGTGATATTTTTGGGGTATCCCATGTACATAGAATACCTTGATTTTTAGGTTTTTGTAATTTTTATGTCATTATTAAACTAGATAAAAATCCGAAAAAAATATGATAAAATCAAAGATAAATATCTACACATTAATCTAATTTTTTGGATTTTTATTAGTTGAGAAAAAGAAGAGAATAAACAAAATACGAAAAAGACTGATTTTGTATAGATGGTTAGTGAAGACTCGGACTCCATTTGTTTCTTTGATTTCAAGCTCTATTTAGAGTTGGATTTTTACACATTTTAATAAAACTTTCATCAAAGAAGACAAATGAAAAAGAAATGACCTAAAATTGATTAATTATATACATAAAATAATAGATCAAAAACCACTAAAATACAAAATGTACAAAAGAGGCCAAAACCCAACTTTCACATATGAGCTCCGAATCGCTTGAACATGGTCTTGTTTTGAAGGTAGTTGAATGTACATTAGTTCAAAAGTGAGTAGGATCAAAATGGACACTAGATGGGGATGATATGAGGTTTTTAGTCCGGAAATCCTGAAATTAGGGTTTAGGTTTTTGGTCCACTTATTTGGGTTAGTTATTTTTTGTATTTTTTATTTATTCTTGTTAGTGATATGTACACAATGGAGGTGATTTTGGATCATTTGGAGTTAACATTAATGAGTTAAAAATCAGGGAAGTTAGGCTATTCACAGGTCAATTTTGGCTTGGATTTTTGGCTTCTTAATTTGTGCAGAAATTAGTGCTAAAATGCAATTCTTACGAAAACATGCATGAATGCTAATTATGCAGAATAAATGCCAAAATGTTTTTGATTTTGAGGGATTTGAGTTTAATAAATGAGATTTAGAGTGATGAATCCGAGATTCATCATCCCCCTATACTTAAACCATGCTTGTCCCTGAGCATCAAAAGGAAATGCCATGAGGTGAAAAGAGATTAGGTTCCATACCAAGACCATGAGCTGAAGGTGAAAATGAAACTAGACTCGACCTTTGGGTTATTAGTGTGACAGAACTTCTGTGAGACTAGAATTTTAAAAATCAACAACCCTCAAGTTCTACACATCATTGCTATAGTTTCGGCTCAGAAGTCATCTTAGATCAATCCTCTTCCCGAAGTATACCCTATGAACATTGAACAATCGACTCATGTGTGTGAAAGATTTTAGCTCTTCCCATCAAGAATGCTGGACTACCATGCTCCTCTCCTCTCCAGTAACTCGTCCTCGGGGAGTCAGGTATTTCCTTCAAAGTTCTGTCGCACTGTATTCACAATCGAATTGGGGGGAGAAAATAGAAGAAGGGGAAAAGAACTGGAGGGTGGCCAGTGTAGTCAGCTCTCCTTGTAAAGATGGCCAGTGTAGCCGAGTAAGATCTGCAGGTTTTCTTGAAGCTTGGACCTTTTTGGTCAGATATTTATTTGGTAGTTGTTTCTTTGTATTTGGAATTTTTGGTGGTTCTGCTTGGATCTTGTTGTGCCCCTACGGATATAGAATCTTTTTGTTTCCGTACATTTTTGGGTCTTAGAAAAAATTATGCCCAGCCGTCCATCCCTTTTCCTAAGCTTTATTTTAACCCGTACTCCGGTCTTTAGATTTCCACGCTACCAGAAAAGAAACCCACACACTCTTCCAACATCGCGTCTGAGTTGAGCTAAGTGCATAGTGCGAGAGTACAAATTAATTCCTTATTCCAGAGTTGTACCCAGAATGAAGAGACCATGTTAGACACTAAGAGTCAAACGCTGCACATTGTCATGTGGAACTCAAAGAATTAAGTCAAAGACCTGAAGCTTTTAAAATCCTATTTCTCGGTGAAGTTCCTCTGAAAATTAGGTGGATTAAGGTCAAGTCTAGACCACTCTCGGTTTCAGCTCATAACTCGATTCAGAACCCAAAGACATTTCATGCGAATACATGAAGTGCTGGATGAAGTGCATGTGTGTGAAATGCAGACACTTTTTTTTTATTTTTTTTGCAAGAGGTTTTTGGCTTTTTTATGCATTTTTTCCAAAACTTTTGGGCACAATTAGTGTTAGTAGCAAAATTCTTTTTCTTTTTCTTTTTCTTTTTTTTGAATTAATTACCCACCCTGTAAATACATATAGACTTACGCAAGTACGAGATATGGATAAAATATATACGAAGTACATATACATACCCCCTATACTTAGCGAGTGCTGTGTCCTCAGAGAAAAGAAGCGTAAAGAAGACATAGCTCGGGCTAATCGTAAGAGAGTGAAAAAGGAAAAGAAAAAGAACAAGATATACAGGTCCGCCCCCCTATACTTAGACTGTGAACAGTCTAAGTATAGAAGAAGAGCGGAAAAAAATAAAGCTGTCGGGGTATGTGAATGAGGAGAGTATATACAGGTGGATGTCGGTTCCCCCTATATTTAGGCTCTGGTTAGCCTAAGTATAGAAGATGGGTGGAAGTGAGGCGATCGGGAGAAGGAGTGTGATGGGGGAAATGGAATATACAGATGGCATCGGTCCCCCCTATACTTAGGCCTTGACCTAAGTAGAGGAGGAAGCTGTACAGGGAGAACGATGTTATCGGGAGGGAGGGTGGGTAGCCGATGATTAAGGCGATTTCCGGCTGATCTTCTTGTGAGCCTACGATGGGAGATCGGAATAATGAGATGGAGATGAAGCATATGATTCCCAACTATTATCCGTGTCATCCTCAGAAAAGTCATGATGGATAGTGGATGAAGTGTTTGAGTCAGATGAAAGATATCCATCATCGGAATTATCCCCAGAAGAATAGTATTTGAAAGTGGACACACTTCATATATTCATGTCTTTTTGTTTCTGCAGTTGTTTCCTCAGAATTCGTTCCTTCTTGGGGTCAAGCGGTTTGTCCTCAAATAAATACTTAGAAGCACCAGTCTCAGTTAGCTTATAAGAAATAATTTCAGTGTACTTGAAGAGGGCAGGAGCATCAGCTTTGGATGAATAGTAGTTAGGAACGGGAGTTGTCCAACGAGAATCGAATTTTGGATCCTTGCGAAGATATGGCTTTAGAGCTGCCGAACAGACTTCACTCATGTAGATTACCTTTTTCAGACCTGATGAGGGATCATCAGTTGATTCCTCTTCCGAAAGGTCAAAGGTGACTTTCTTTTTCTTATTTCGTGAAGATATCGGTTCACTTGAGTATCCAGATGAATAGCCATTGGAATTCATCTCCTTGGTCAGTGTTTGTCCTGCGTGTTTGTTCTTAGTTTTATGAATGTTGGTGCACTCTCGATTTGAGATGATTTGGTCAAGGTATTCAGAGAAGGTTGCTCCAGGGTGCGACCATGCATATGTCTTAGGATCATAGAAAAAGGATTTTTCTATTTTGAGATCTGCGAGAATTGAAATATTGTGAATAGTCTCTACATGTTCATTCTCAATTGATTTGACATTGGAGCATTCCTGTGTCAATTTGATGTGATCCATGTAGTCAGAATAGGTTGACCCAGGATGCCCATGCATAAGTCTCCGGATCATATGATTCATATACTCGATTCTCCATGGTGAGAGCAGCTGGGAATGGAGTAGGGGGAAGATTCTCTAAACCAATAGTCTCATCAACTACCTCTATCTCAGGTGTAGCAGTGGGGTAGGGATCTTCTACCGCTTCATGGTTACGGTTATCTGGGACTTCGTGGGTTGCCTCAGAAAATCATGGTTCCTCAAAGTCTCGGTCAGATCGAAGTGCTTCCAATGCTGTGAAATTTTTAATTATTATTTTTTATATACATAGGTATATACACTATATATTTTTGATTTTTGATTTTTAATTATTTATTTTTATACATTTTTATTCCAATTTTATATTTTATTTATTTATATTATAAAATTTGGAATAAAAGTATATTTTTATTTTATTTTTATTTATTATTTACATAGAGTAAATAAATAGTTATGTACATCTATATACATGGTATATATACAATATTAATTTTTATTTTTATTTTATTTCTTTTTTATTTTATTTTTATTTTTATGATTTTTTTATTTATTTACATTATGGGCTAAGGAATATATACACATTTTATGGGATATTTATTTATTTATTTATAGGGAGAAATAAATATACATAAGGTTCTATGTACATGGTGAATATACAAGGTGAAGGGATTTTTATTTTCTTTTTAATTTTCTAATTTTTATTTTTATTTTATATTTACAAATATATACATATAAATACAACCCATTTTTATTTTTATTTTGAGGAAAATATTTTTATTTATTTATAGGTATATATTTACACACACGAGCTTCCTTATCTCTCTCTACTTTGGTTTTTATTCGGTCAGGCCCATGCTGAGCCCTCCCTTGGGATTAGGTCGCTCAATATTTATTCTAAATATTTCCCTCTTTTTCTTTTGTTTCTTTATTCTTTTATTTTTGCGCAAAAACATGCTAATTATTTATTTTTACAATGCATGCAATTTGCTAATTATTATTATTTACATATATATACATGTGTTTGGCAAAGGTTTTGTAGCTAAAATAAAAGAATAAAGAGTGATGAATGGGTATTCATCATTCTACTCCCAGTCATCCTTAACGTGACACATGATCCTTTTCAGGATCCAACTCAAACCACATCAGTTCCCATGATGTAATTCTTTCGTTAAATCTTCGATTTGCATAATCAGCAATACTTAGTATAGACTCACATATGTATTATTCATATGCATATATACTCGTATTATACCTATTTTAACTCCCAAACTCTAACTTTCAAAGCCACCACATCGATTTGATGCTTAAACCTCATTTTAGTGGGAATCTCAAAGCAACTGTTTAGACTTTATCAAAAATAGCCAAAATTAGGGTTCTTTATAGCACATAACATAAAATCTAGAATTTCAATAATCTCGTTTGAAAACCCAACAGCAAAAGGAAGGATTTCATTACCTAATCGAGCTCTCTCTCACGTATGCAGTGCTTTATCATGTTTTGTTTTCAAAAAAAGACGATTTAAGGCTCCTGAAACGATTGAATTCCATTTTTGTGTTAAAAAACGCTAAGAACGTGTCATGAGCATGAAGAACGAACGAAGAACACGAAGAACGTGAAGAACACGAAGAACACGAAGAACGCCAAAAATATATTTTCTCTTGAAATTTCAGCAGAGCTTCCCCTTATACGGGATGATATTTCTAGGAAAATTTCGACAGAGTTTCCCCCTTATACCGGGACATATTTCTCAGAAAATTTCGATAGAGTTTCCCCTCGTATCGGGACATATTTCTCAGAAAATTTCGGCAGAGTTTCCCCTTATATCGGGTCATATTTCAAAATAAAAACGAAAAGAGTTTCCTCTATAAAATCAAATGTGAGGAAAACAACAACAAAACTGAAAGAATATACTCAAACAACAAGAGATGAAGAATCGGTAGACACCACACATCCTAGGTGAGTGAATGTGTGACGAATCACAGGGTTCACTGACGTGCATAGCCGCCCACACCTAAGTAGGGTATTACACAGATTTCACTATCAAAATAACTGTAAAAGCATAATTGAAAGAATAGAAACATAAGCGATGGAGAATCGGTAGACACCACGCGTCTTAGATGAGTGAATGTGTGACGAATCATAGGGTTCACTGACGTCGATAGCCGCACGCACCTAAGTAGGGTGTTACACAGATTTCTCCTTGAACCATAACAGAAAACGAATCGGAAAGATTGATGAATCAAGAACAAAGCTTGGAAGAAAAGAGGATGAATTGAAATCCAAGCTTATGAAACAAACTAAGAGAGGATCATACCTTTCTCCTCCTCGTTTTCCCAGCAACGCTTCGCTAGCACTCCTCCCTCGCTTCCCACTCCTCCTCTCGACCTCTCGACCCTAGCCCTTGGGGTGGTGATGGTAGTGGAAATCATAGAGAATGAATGGGTTGGGGGTCTATTTATAGGCTCCAGAAAACCACTAACCATGGTTAGAAAACCATGGTTTAGACCTTAACCATGGTTTAGCTATTGATTAGTGTTTGCTAATGATCATTAGCGGTTTCAATCCATCATTAGTTTCTTTAATCACAGTTAATTAGTCTTAATGACAATCATTATGGGTTAATAACTTCTTATCCCTCCTTCTCTTTTTTCCGAAAATCATAACAAATCGAAACGAAGTCCGATTCACACGAAATAAATTCCGTTGGTTTTCTCTTGACGAGCCGAATCTTATTATATATGATCTGAGATACACCAAGTTCAAGGCTTTACAATTATAACAACCTTAAAGAAAGTCTCATCCTCAAGACTAGAAATGCAGGGATAACAACCTTAAAGAGGATTGAAATCATAACAACCTTAAAGAGAATGAACGCCATTCATTTATAAAGAGGATATACAATACATAGTGTTATTACTCAAACAAACTCTTGGTTCCGCCATAATATTTTAACTAAAGGCACCTCTTTGTTTCTTAACTTCTTGATATCCCTGTTAAGTATTTGTACATGTAACTCTTGGTATGTCAAGTCTGGCTCAACATGTAAATCATCATAAATTATCTTAGGCTCTGGATCCTTAACGTACTTTCTCAGATTTGATACATGAAAAACATAATGTATTGCCGAAAGATGTGGAGGAAGCGCAAGTCTATAGGAAACTTTTTCAATCCGCTGAATGATTTCAAAGGGATCCACGAACCTAGGTGCTAACTTCCCATGCACACCAAACCTTTGAATTTCCTTCATAGGTGATACTTTGAGAAATACAAAGTCACCTACCTCAAACTCAAGGTCTCTTCGCCTAGTATCACTATAGCTTTTCTGGCGACTTTGAGCAGTCAATAGTCTTTTTCGAGCAAGCTCTACAGCTTCCCGTGTCTCTTGCAGTGTATCTGAATCATAAAGGTTCTTTATCCTGACCTCTTGCCAACACAAAGGAGTAGTACACCTTCGTCTATATCGTGCTTCAAATGGTGCCATGCCAATACTTGTATGTTAACTATTATTGTAGGTGAATTCTGCAAGAGGCAAATGTTTAATCCACAATCCCTTCCATTCTAAGGCACATGCTCGTAGCATATCTTCTAGTGTCTGAATCATACATTCTGACTGACCATCTGTTTGTGGATGATATGCTGTACTCAAGCATAATTGTGTACCTAAGGCTTTCATGAAGTTCTCCCAATAGTGTGAGGTGAATCGAGAATCTCGATCAGAAATTACTTCCTTCGGAATACCATGGAGGCGAATCACATGTGTAATATATAACTCAACAAGCTGGTCTAGAGTGAAAGATAAACTTATCGGAATAAAGTATGCTACGATCTATTATAACCCAGATACTATCTTTACTACCAGTCGTCTGAGGTAAGCCGGTAACAAATTCCATGGAAATGCTTTCCCATTTCCATTCAGGTATAGGGAGGGGTTGCAATAATCCTGGTGGCTTTTGGTGTGAAGCCTTTACCTGCTGGCAAGTGAAACATGAATTCACAACTCAGCAACATATTTCTTCATTCCCGACCACCAAAAGTATGAATGAAGATCCTTATACATCTTTGTAATTCCTGGATGAATAGATAATCTTGAGCAGTGTGCTTCACATAAGATGTCTTTCCTTAGTTCAGGTGTGTTTGGTACACAAACTCTATGATGGTTATACAATAACCCATCTTGTATCTGGAATCCCTCTATCTCATTCTTCTCAAGTTACTGTCTTAAGTCTTTAAGGATTGGATCATCCTCCTATCCTTTCTTTATTCTATCCCAGATCTCTGGTTTGTATCAGTGAGGAATAGTTATATTATTGGCACTACTATCAAATGGTTTCCGTTCACTTAACGTTGATAGTAAACCCCACAAGTGGATAGCACCCACCAACCCAGGTGAATAAGTTCTTCTGCTAAGGGCATCTGCTACAATGTTTCCTTACCAGGGTGGTAGGAGATAGTGCAATCATAATCTTTTAACAGCTCTAGCCACCGTCTCTGTCTCATATTGAGTTCCTTCTGATCAAATAGATATTTCAAGTTTTTATGATCAGTGAAGATTTCAAAAGTAATACCATAGAGGGAATGTCTCCATATCTTTAAAGCAAAAACTACAACAGCTAATTCAAGGTCACGTGTTGGGTAGTTCTTTTCATGTGTCCTGAGCTGTCGTGATGCATACACAACTACCTTACCATGTTGCATAAGAACTGCTCCAAGTCCTTATTTAGACGCATCAATATACACTGTAAACCCTTCACTCCCAGAGGGTAGAGTAAGGATGGGTGCAGATGTTAGGCATTCTTTCAATGTTTGGAAACTAATTTCGCATGCATCTGACCATATGAATGGAACTTCCTTCTGGGTCAACCTAGTCATTGGTAATTCTATTCGTGAAAAGTCCTTCATAAATCTTCTATAATATCCAGCTAATCCTAGAAAAGATCGTATTTCTGTGACAGTCTTCGGGCGCTCCCAACTCATCACCGCACTAACCTTTGTAGGATCAACTGATATACCTTCCCCAGAAATAACATGGACTAAGAAAGATACTTTAGATAGCCAGAAGTCACATTTGCTATATTTAGCGTACAGTTTGTTCTTCCTTAGAGTTTCAAGTTCCTGCCTGAGATGATGTTCATGCAGATACTTATCCTTGGAGTAAATAAGCACATCATCAATAAAGACTACTACAAAGTGATCTAAAACTCCTTGAATACTCGATTCATGAGAATTATGAAAGCTGCTGGGGCATTTGTCAGTCCAAAAGACATAACTAAGAATTCATAATGTCCATATCTAGTTCGAAAGGCTGTCTTGGGGATATCCGTATCTTTTATCTTCAACTGATGGTATCCATATCTTAAGTCAATCTTGGAATACACAGTCAAACCCTCTAACTGGTCAAAGAGATCATCTATCCTTCACAGAGGATACTTGTTCTTTACGGTCTTCTTGTTTAGTTGTCTATAGTTAATGCACAACCGCATTGACCCATCCTTTTTCTTGACAAATAAGACAGGTGCTCCCCATGGTGAAGTACTAGGACGAATGAATCCTTTATCTAATAGTTCTTGCAACTGTGCCTTTAACTCTCGTAACTCAGCTGGTGCCATCCTATATGGAGGGATAGAGATAGGTTGAGTATCAGGTATAAGAGAGATTTCAAATTTAATCTCTCGCTCAGGTGGTAATCCAGGTAGTTCCTCTGGAAAAACATCAGGAAACTCGCACACTATAGGCACATCTTCTGTCATTCTTTCTGACCCTGATGTAGTGGATACATAAGCTAAATAGCCTTGGCACCCTTGTTCTAACAGTTGTTGAGCCTTTAAAGTAGATATGTACTTGACATCATCACTGGATGTCTTTCCAATAAATTGGAACTCTATCGAGTTAGGAATGTGAAAAGTTACCGTCTTCCGGAAACAATCAAGGCATGCATGATGCCTTTCTAGCCAATCCATCCCAAGAATGAGATCAAAGTCATCCATTTCAATAAGTAATAAGGAAACAGGTAACTGATGTCCTGCTATCAGTACTACACAATCATCTAGGATTTTTCAGATTATAAACACTTGTCCTCATGGTCCCTTGATCAGATAGGATTTTTGTGCTTCTACTGGTACCTTACCCAAAGTGGGTACTAACTGTCGAGCAATAAATGAATGTGAAGCACCATAATCAAATAAGGCATGTGCTGAAAAGCCATGAATAGTAACAATACTCGTACGATCGTGCCTGAATTGTAGGCTTGTTCTTCAGTAATTGCATTGAGCTGGCCATTAGGAATAAGCAAGCTAGAACCCGCAACACTTTGTGGTGGTTGTTGTGTAGGAGATGTTCCTTGTGAGCCACGAACTCTACCATGTCTTCCTCCGCGTGTTGCTCCATTGCTCGGGGTGGATGTTATACTGTTAATCGGAGTTGGTTTAAACCCTAAACCTCTCAACTGCAGACAGTCTTTCCTAACGTGACCTTCTTGATGACAGTGATAACATACACATGTTCCTGTCTGAGCAGAAGACCCAACCACAGAGGTACTAGTTCCTGGTGCTGAGTTACGGGGGTATAGTGGAGGTCTAGAAAAACCCCCTTTTCGTGATAATTCCTGACCCAAGGTCTATGGTGAGCTTATATTGAAACCGGCTGGATGATAACGACGATCTCTACGGTTATAATGTGCCTTGCTTTTGGATGGTCCACCATTAAAGTGGAAACTTCTTCTTTAGCAGTTTTCATCCCTCTCCATCTTAATACGAGAGGCGATGTCCGTTGCTTCATCTACGGTTGTAGCTCTAAAACCAGCAAGCTTTTCTCATAGATCTCCCTGAAGACCACTAACGAATTTGGTAAGATACTCTTGTGGTGAAGCTTCTAGAGCTGGTGAGTAACGTAGTAGCTCAGTAAAGTGGATATGATAATCTCGTACGGTCTTAGAACCCTGATTCAGAGAAGCCAACTCTCTCCTCTTTAATTCTTCCCAATGAGAGGGACAGAAGTGAGCTCGGAACCTTTTTTCAAAGATATCCCATGGAACATGATCTGCTAATTTCTTGGAAATTGCTCTCCACCATCGTCGTGCGTAATCTGCTAGGGAATAATCAGCAAAGTGTACCCAGGTGTCAACTGGTGCATGGATTATCCTCAACATCCTAGTAACGTCATCAAGTCATAACTCAGACTCGGCATGTGTCTCTAAACCTTTGAATCGAGGAATTTTTTCCTTTCGATAATTATCTAGTAATGTTTGGTTTCTAAGATGGGCCTTCTCCATTGCTCCTTCAGTCAGGGTAGGAGCAGACTCAGTTGAAGGATGGTAACTAGATTCTTCCTTAGAAAGATGGACAGATCCTTAAATCCTAGCATCCGCAGGCTTAGATGCCTCGGGTCTCTCAGCTTGTACATTGAGCCTCTCCTCCAATGCTTGCTGCCTTTGCCCCATGTCTTGGAGCATTGTCATCATAGCCACTAATTGTCTAGACACATCTTGGTCTGCCGTGATCCTGGGATAAGTCAAGGCCAAAGGTTAGGTCCTATAAGTCTTAGCATGATGTACGTAAGGGACAATGACTTGTGAATGGTATTGCAGTCAATTATTAAGATCAAAGGATCTTAATATAACCTTAGTTTCTGAATACCGCTCATAGTTGTTAATTACTAAATAAATTATTGGAGTAACCAAGCTCTGATACCAATCTATCGCGACCTCAATTCCGGGTCGTCGGATCCTCCCATAACCGTATCTGGTTACTCAGCAATAATTTATTCAGCAATCACAACTAACATTCAGAAATATACTGCAAATAAAGTATATTCAGAAGAAAGTATTTCAACACTTTTCCATTCACAAAATAAAGTTCAGATGATACATTGTCCCACTACATGTACATAAATCATAGGATAAAAATTAGCAAATGCTAAGTAACGAAGAAGGGAACCATTTACATGTACATCAGCTTGAAAGGAAAATATACCAAAGATTACTAACTACCTAACAAAGTAAAGCTACTGTGGCTGTCTGGATGTCTTCTAAGGTCCTTGCGTTGGCTCACCGATACCTGTTGGGTTTTTTATAAATCATAGGATAAAAATTAGCAAATGCTAAGTAACGAAGAAGGGAAAAGCAAACAAATGGGTAATTTTTTAAAACTTGTTATCACAAAAAGTTTCATTCTTTCTAATTAATTTAAGTCCTATTCCTTTCTATTCCACATCAAGGATTAGTACATGGAATTACCTCACCACTATAAGGACTCCGAAGCTGTGGACACTTCGAGATTGGAGATTGCGTTGATCTTGGTAAGCTTATGCCGACGCATGTTGCCTCAACCAATCCTCCAATACTACCCTGACAATTTTCTTTTATTTTATTAAACAGGGTCTCAAACCCTCAGCCCGGAAAACAAATGAGCACACCATCCTCGAGGACTCGGTTGCTTCAAACCTTAGGCTAACATTTAATCATATAACCTAGCGGCTTTAAATATATAATATCGTGACCCGGCCGCTATTGAACCACCCGTGCCTCCACATGACACAACCACATCTTCCATCGTTCATCCCGAAGATATTGGCTCCCGGTACCACGCGTTGCAAAACATTCATTTCATGCGCACTTATCACAACTGGGAAACCGTGTACCACCTAGGTAGGGAAACGCCAATATGGGTTCCTTCCGACAAACCTACAGGTTGCATACCTGATCTGTAGTTCTACTCCCAGTCATCCTTAACGTGACACATGTTCCTTTTCAGGATCCAACTCGAACCACATCAATTCCCATGATGTAATTCTTTCGTTAAGTCTTCAATTTGCATAATCAGCAATACTTAGTATAGATTCACATATGTATTATTTACATGCATATATACTCGTATTATGCCTATTTTAACTCCCAAACCCTAACTTTTAAAGCCACCACATTGATTTGATGCTTAAACCTCATTTAGTGGGAATCACAAAGCAACTGTTCAGACTTTATCAAAAATAGCCAAAATTAGGATTCTTTATATCACATAACATAAAATCAAGAATTTCAATAATCTCGTTTGAAAACCCAACAACAAATGAAAGGATTTCGTTACCTAATCGAGCTCTCTCTCGCGTATGCAGTGCTTTATCGTGTTTCGTTTTCAAAAAAGATGATTTAAGGCTCCTGAAACGATGGAATTTCATTTTTGTATCAAAAAATGCTAAGAACGTGTCAAGAATACGAAGAACGAAAGAAGAACACGAAAAACGTGAAGATCACGAAGAACACGAAGAACGCCAAAAACATATTTTCTCTTGAAATTTCAGCAGAGCTTCCCCTTATACGGGATGATATTTCTAGGAAAATTTCGACAGAGTTTCCCCTTATACCGAGGCATATTTCTCAGAAAATTTTGGCAGAGTTTTCCCTTGTAAAGGGACATATTTCTCGGAAAATTTCGGGCAGAGTTTCCCCTTATATCAAGACATATTTCAAAATAAAAATAAAAAAGTTTCCTCTATAAAAATCAATTGTGAGGATAACAACAACAAAACTGAAAGAATATACTCAAACAACAAGAGATGAAGAATCGGTAGACACCACATATCTTAGGTGAGTGAATGTGTGACGAATTACAGGATTCATCGACGTGCATAGCCTCCCGGACATAAGTAGGGTATTACACAGATTTCTCCATCAAAATAACTGTAAAAGCATAATTGAAAGAATAGAAACATAAGTGATGGAGAATCGGTAGATACCGCGTGTCTTAGATGAGTGAATGTGTAAAGAATCACAGGGTTCACTGACATGCATAGCCGCCCGCACCTAAGTAGGGTGTTACACAGATTTCTCCTCGAACCACAATAGAAAACGAATCGGAAAGAAAGATGAATCAAGAACAAAGCTTGGAAGAAAAGAGGATGAATTGAAATCCAAGCTTATGAAACAAACTAAAAGAGGATCATACCTTTCTCCTCCTCGTTCTCCCGGCAGCACTTCTCTAGCACTCCTCCCTCGCCTCCTACTCCTCCTCTCGACCTCTCGACCCTAGCCCTTGGGGTGGTGGTGGTAGTGGAAATTGTAGAGATTGAATGGGTAGGGGGGTCTATTTATAGGCTCCAGAAAACCCATAACGATGGTTAGAAAACCATGGTTTAGAACGTAACCATGGTTTAGTAGCCCATAGTTTTGGCCCATGGTTTTGGCCAAAACCTATCCCAAACTTGGAGCTTAAGTTAGAACATCCCGGATGATTCTAGATTCGCTAATGACGCTTAATTAACACTAATCGTGACTAACTTTCACTAATCATGATTTAACTTTCATGGTTTACGCTTATCTTCTACTAACTATTGATTAGTGTTTGCTAATGATCATTAGCAGTTTTCAATCCATCATTAGTTTCTTTAATCACACTTAATTAGTCTTAATGACAGTCATTATGGGTTAATGACTTCTTAACCCTCCTTCTCTTTCTTCCGAAAATCATAACAAATTGAAACGAAGTCCGATTCACACGAAACAAATTCCGTTGATTTTCTCTCGACGAGCCGGATCTTATTATATAGGATCCTAGATATGCCAAGTTCAAGTCTTTACAAGAAGGATCCAAATTCTTCATATATTCTTCATATTCAATTTTTATGAAATTTTTCGGATTTTCGATTTTTTGGTGTTTTTGTATATTCCTATTTTTTGGTAATTTCTGATTAGTGTGGTGATGTGGTGTGTTCATCAGATGAGCAGGGGTTCTGATATTCAAAGTAAGAGTCAGAGGCATAGTCAATTCTAGGGGAATAATATGCAGAATTGTCGATGTCAGAATCATCCCTAGGTCTTTGAATATCCTCAAAATTTTCAATCTTAGATCAAATCCTTTCTTTATTCATTTTTAGGTCCAAGCCACCAGAGATTGAGATTAATCGATCGGTAAATTTTTGAAATCTATCCTCCATTAATTCAAATCTTTTATTTATCCTCAAAATATCACTCTCAAATTTCTATTCATGATCAATCATGGGAGTAGTCGGTTTGTGTTCAATAATTTCATCTTCCATTTTCCTGTAGGTGCTGAGAGGAGAATTTCTTTGAATATCCGATATATGATCATTATTTTCTAAAATTTTCTCCTTAAAAATTATGGAAGGAGACTGCTCAGTGTAAGGGTTTTGCGGGAATGTGTATGTCTCATACTCAACATGCCGTGACTCGGACATGTCTTCCTGGTTTGAGTAGAGTCTACTTCCATGGTCATGATTGATCGTATCCTCAAATAATGGAGTCATACAGGGTGCATATGTGTCGATCTCATCCATGTGGTCCTCTGTATGTATAGGCTGATCAAATGAGTGATATTCAGGTTGGTCAATAGGGATTTGATCGTTGCAGTCAATTTAACACTGATGATCATTATGTGCGGGTCTTTCCATCTGGGTTTGGTTTCTCGGCCTGTCATTAGACTCAAAGGTATTTTGATCTAGAAATGGTTCATTGGCGAGAAACCGGGAATAAGACGGTTCAGTCCAAGATGGTAGGTGGTCATGTGCGGTCGGATGATTCGAGTAGGAATTCAATGAGGGGGGCGAATTCATCCGCGGGTCAAAGTCTCCCGCAAATGTTGGATGATTATTGAAAGAAGAGGATTTAGTTGATTTGGGCCTAACCGAGACAAATTCATTTTCATAGTATAGCTTTGATGAATTTTCAAATAAATGTTTGGCCATTTTTTAAAGAGCTGAAAGGAATGAGGGGTTGGGTCTGCAAGAGTTTTTGGACAAGAGTTCCATGATGAGGTTTAAATCAAGAAATGAGAGAGATGATTGCACGGGATAGTCAAAAGAAATTTTATCAAATGTGCAGCTTTTGATCTTCGATATCGTTTCACGCACACCAATGCAAATGCAAATCAAACCCCGGGTTCACCAACTCACACAATGAAGCCGTAAGAGTTCGGCTATTATCTCTTCAATTTTAATTGGTGACCATACAATCTTGACAAATAATTAAGCGAGCTGTTAGGTGCTTGAAATTTTCGTAATGACTGGCTTGAATTCTTACGACTAGTTGCACCTACTTTCAGCCAGTATGGGTGTAAGTACGGACCGTAAAATGGCTACTCATGTTACTTGAGGACGGAGCCTTACGCAGTGTCCTCTAAACCACCCACTCTGCTAAGGAAATCTGGACCGTTAAGCGGCTACCTGATAGATCCTCACTGAAAAGTAGCTAATCGTTTTTGGTAGAATCAGTGGTCAATATGAAAATCCAAGTGTGGGCTCTAGCCTTATGTATCGTCTCTCGCTCACTCAGAAAAATAAAAACAATCCAAGGTCGGGGTTGCTCTCTCGCAAAAATTCTTGATTTTATGGGTTAATTTAAAAGTCGTCTATAACTAGCAGTCCCAATTTTAATTAGATGATCATTGAAGAATTAAATGAGCATGAATGCACGTCTACCGTCCAGTCCTAATTTCCTTTAAAATTATGTGATAAAATAAGAGGGAGAAATTCAGGAAAAGCCGATGCACGCGAAAAACGATGATGTATGCTCAGTTAGAAGACTTACACTAAATCCTCGCAATCTTCATGTGGGATGCAATATGGAATTGAAAAATTAGTTTAAATGATTGCAAGCCGATGAAAAACTGCACCTAGTAGAAAGTTCTATTAGCGGGGAAGAATTGAGTTGAATTTTGGCTAAATTGAACGATCTAATGTGTGTCTCAATTAATAGTGAAGTGTTGCTTAATTCCTACGAGCACAATCAAAAACTAAAATTCTCTGAGAGCTGTATGTGCAGGTCTATCCTAATCGCCACTCAAGTCGAGCCCCATCCTCATCGGAGAGTGAAACATGCCACAACACACCACAGAAGAAAGTTCAGAGTTTTTTTACACATGCGAGAGTCCAAACGGACATCGCTATAAATGAGAAATTAATTACAGAAATAAAACTGCGGAAATTAAAATTTTAGACTCTACACTCTCTCATGACTCAACTCGATCTAAATAATTTACGGCTTTTTCGGAAGTCGGTGAAGATGCTTCGGTTCCTGAAAAACCGCTCCACGCCGGGTACCTCACAAGAAAAAGAAGAGAGAAAATGTAAGAGAGTGACTAAAAAATAAATCAAAAATAAAATAAGAGAAATAAATGCTGAAAATAAAATAAAGTAAATGCAAAAAATGGGATTTACAATGAAAAATTCGGGCATCAGACTACCCAAATGCAGAAAACTGAACAAAAAATTTCAAGACAAAAAACTAAGCCGTTTGCCTCCCCGGTAACGGTGCCATCTGACGAGTCCGAAATTTGCAGCGTTAAAATGTAAATTTATATGTATTTGTAATCGTGCGTAAAAATGATGATCTTGTTTTGTCGTTTCGTTGTAAGCGGCAATCGGAATAGGTCAAGAAAATAACCACAAATATTTATTCAAATTTTAATCACGTGGTTTTATGTTTATTTTGCTTGGACAAGTCCCAAGGTCGAACACAAGGAGGCAAAGGAACAAACTAGAATTATGTCTATCAAAATTCGTGCGCGGTTTTCGAGGCGGTCTTTTTTTTTGTAATTTTTTATGCAATAGAGGATGCAAAATGCAAATTCGGCCTATTTTAGGGACTAAAATGTTAATTACGCTTAAACGATGTTCGAAAAATATGAAACTTGGCCAAGATAATATTATGACAAAATGAATGCACTGTATTTTTTTTGGAATTTTTGGATGCGATATGAATCGTTTATGAATTTTTAAATACAAACAAAATGAATTTCATTGTTTAATTATAATAAATATTTAATTTCGAGGAATAAAATTATCTAAGATCTATCACTCAGTAATGGACCTCAGAAAAATCCTAAACCTCAAAAATACTAGTTTCAATACCTATTAAAAATCAAACACTGAAATAAACAAAATGATTTTTACAGGACAAACTATGCATGCAAATATGATTCTTTTTAGGCACAATGTCTACAATTAATTCTATAATATGTGATTTTTCGGAAATTTTTAGAGCAACGGTTAATCAAATATAAATTTAAGAGCATAGTCTGGGCAAAATATGCAAATTTCCACAAAATATTTAATTATTAATTAACCAATGATCACAAAAATATCGACGATATGTCAGACTGTAGAGAATTAAATGAGGAACACAATGCTATTTTTTGGATAATAAAATAATGTCATGTAGAGGTTTAAACTCAATGGGGAACATAGGGGTCTCTCTGCAATAAATAAATAAATAAATATAAAAATAAATGCAGTGGGGGACCTAAGTTTAATTACCAATAAAGTGGAGGGTGTCTTTGCAAAATTTCTGCGCACGTACCCTCTGGCTGTTTGGACTGGATGGCGAATAGGGGGACTTCAGGGGCTGCTTCTGTAAATTGCCCATGGGGCACGTGCACAGCACGTGACCCCTGGGATGACGTAATGCTGACGTTCCCCCCAGGACGTACGTGTCTCACACGTACGCGGGGGTCTCGGGTCGGCCCCCGGCGGCGCGATGGATGCGAAGGCTGACCGGTGATCTTCGAGGGTATTCTGCGGCGGGGCACCGGCGCTGTGAAGGGAGGCGGAGGGTCTGAGCGAGGGTGGTGGAGGTGCTCTGGCCTGAGGAGGTGGTGGCTTTAGTGACACATCGAAGAACCGGCGAGCACCTGAAAGCTTTGCGAAGCAGACCAGAAGGCCGACGTGGGCGAATGAACGTACGTCTGGAGTCGGTGAAGTTGCGGTTGTCGTCGGAGGAAATGTCGAAGAAGGCATCATGAAGGTGGCGGTGTATCGTCGTGGTCGGTGGTGGTAGCGAAGCATTGGCGGTGATGCAAGTCGGAGGAGAGTCGTTGATGGTGGTCGACGTAGGCGGCGGTGTCGATGATGTGGGTTTTCGATGGTCGTCGTGGGATCTATTGTGGATCGTCGGAGCAAAGGCAGTACGCCGGGGCGGTGGCGCTGCAATGAAGCGGAGGTAGCTTTGGATCTCACCGCGATTGAAGCCACTCCGGGCTGTCACCACCGGAGGGGGTTTGTACAGGAGGAATATCGGTGGATGAGGGTGACCGGGGGCGGCGTTGGTGGTTTTATAGAGGGATGGGTTGCCGGCTATGGAAAGGGGACGGCGGGATCTGAGGGGATGACAAGGGATTTGAGTGAAGATTCGATGGGGGTTGATGAGGGCGAAGATCTGATTTGGGACGAGGGTGGATCGATGATTGGCGACGAGGATCTTGACGAGGAGCGACGTGAGAAGGGGATCTGACGAGATTTGAAGATCGGCACGACAGAGATTTTGGGAGTGTGGCGGAGGCGAAAGGGGAAAGTCGGGAGGTTGAAGGTGATTCCTGGGCCATCCGATCGGTCGAGATCGGACGGTCCACATTGAGACACGCGACGATCAAAAGGGGAGTGGGGCGGCAGCGCATGTGCTTGGCGCGTGCTTGGGCGGTACGTGCCTGGCACGTGCGGGGGCGTTATTATTTTTTTTTTAAATTTTTTTATAAAAAACAAATATATAATAATACCAAAAATGGCTGACATGTGGTAGCTCCACGAGCTGCCACGTGTCAGCACCATAAAAAATGAAAAATAAATACTTTGTAAATTAAAAAATAAATAGTAAATGGCCTCGGATCAAACAAGTTTCTTCACAAAAATTGCTTGTCTCAATGAGATCTACAACTTTTCTGAAGACATCAAAACCAAAATCGATCAAATGCACAAAGTGATATTTTTGGGGTATCCCATGTACATAGAATACCTTGATTTTTGGGTTTTTGTAATTTTTATGTCATTTTTAAACCAGATAAAAATTTGAAAAAATATGATAAAATCAAAGATAAATATTTACACATTAATCTAATTTTTTGGATTTTTATTAGTTGAGAAAAAGAAGAGAATAAATAAAATATGAAAAAGACCGATTTTGTACATATGGTTAGTGAAGACTCGGACTCCATTTGTTTCTTTGATTTCAAGCTCTATTTGGGTTTGGATTTTGGTGTATTTTAATAAAACTTTCATCAAAGAAGACAAATGAAAGAGAAATGAACTAAAATAGTTAATTATGTACATAAAATAATAGGTCAAAAACCGCTAAAATACAAAATGTACAAAAGAGGCCCAAAACCCAACTTTCACATATGACCTCTGAATCACTTGAACTTGGTCTTGTTTTGAAGGTAATTGAATGTACATTAGTTCAAAAGTGAGTAGGATCAAAATGGACACTGTATGGGGAAGATATGAGGTTTTTAGTTCGGAAATCCTGAAATTAGGGTTTGGGTTTTTGGTCCACTTTTTTTGGGTAAGTTATTTTTTTGTATTTTCATTTATTTTTGTTAGTGACATGTACACAGTAGAGATGATTTTGTGTCATTTGGAGTTAACATGAATGAGTCAAAAATCGGGGAAGTTAGGCTATTCACAGGTCAATTTTGGCTTGGATTTTTGGCTTCTTATTTAGTGCAGAAATCAGTGCTAAAATGCAATTCTTACAAAAACATGTATGAATGCTAATTACGTAGAATAAATGCCAAAATGCTGTTGATTTTGAGGGATTTGAATTTAATAAATGAGATTTAGAGTGATGAATCCGAGATTCATCAATCCTCATACCACCGGTGCATGCTCACTTTGAGATGAAGCCTCTGTTCCTTGCTCTTATCCCTTTTTTTCACGAGAACACCAGCGAAGAGCCTTACATTCACCTACAGTAATTTTCACGCATCTGTCGTACTACCCACTACCCCAATGTTCCGTTGGATGTAGTGATGATGATGGTGTTCCCCTTCAGTCTACAGGACATGGCCCTATATTGGGTCAGTCATCTAGGAACAATTGTGATGACATGGGAGGAGCTGAAGTCTGCATTCTTGCACAAATTCTATCCTCTTGGTTGGCTCAACCAGATGCAAGCAAAAATTAGCAACTTCTCCCAGGGGGCACACGAGAGCATTCATGAAGCCTGGGATAGATTCACAGATCTGCAGGAGAAATGCCCCCATCATGAGATCCCACAGACCAACTTGATACAACATTTCTTCGGGGGATTGAACGTAGAAAGCCAACGACTCGTTGATGCATCCTGTGGGGGATCACATTTCAATAAGGATGAAGACGTAGTTTGGTAGATTTTTGAGGAAATGGCAGAAGGTGAGCCTGCCCTCTCTTCATACAAGGCATATCTAAAGCAACCCCAGATCCTCCAAAAGCAAGTCCACATGGTAGCATCTCGTGAGGCGGAGAGAGTAAGAGCTCCAACCTCAGCATCATCGGGGGCCATCACTCAAAGGTTGATATTATTGAGAAGCGATCACAAGACCTTGAGAAACTCGCTGTGATCGAAAAGAGGACGCAGAATCTTGACAAGCTGGACCAGATCACCAAGCAGCTGGAGCTGCTGATGGGCACCATCAGTTCGGTTCAGTCAGTGACACCATCCATCGAAGCTCCAGCTGAAAGAAAGATGAGCCATCACTTCCACAACCACCTCAGCCGAGCCATCAGCCACCAATAGTCCAACACGTGTACTACGTGAAGGCACCCGATCTGGGCCCACCGCAACATCAGATGGATGTCTATTAACCAGATTTCCTTCCATCATCAGATCCAGCCTTTCCACCACCACCCTTGATTCAAGAAGTCAATGGTGTTTGAAGTAATGATTCACAGCTGGCCTGTCCTACATGACATTCCTAGGGCCAGCAACAAGTCAACCAGCAAAACCACCAACCACATGGTGGCTGTTTTGGGAAGTCCTCACAACCTCCGCCACAGTATCACCAGCCTCCTCAGTATCCCAACCAATGGAGGCAGAATCAACACTACCAGCAACCGCAATACCGACAGCCACAACCATACCAGAAGTATGCAGCTGCCCCACCTCCATAGTACCAGAACTACCTCCTCCCTCTTACCATAAATATCGGCGTCCTCCACCACGTCAACACAACCAATAGTAACCGCCTCAGCCCCAACACTCTTAGCAGCAGCGTGGTCTGCCTGGTGAACCTTCTGAGGTGAATCTTGTGAACCTAACCCTTGATTGCTTGGCCCAGCCTTTCAAAGACCTAGCAGACATGCCAAGGAAGTTAGACGACCTGATCGCCATGAAAACCACCATACTTGGCTCAGATCGAAGCTAACCCCAACAGCTTCAAGAAAAGAGAGCAGGTAGAATGTGATGTCCTGTCAATGCCTGTAGAGTCAGGTGATTGTGCCATTATTTTATCTAATGCTATCACTCTCAGGAGCGGTAGGACCTTGCCTCCGCCACCACAAAAAAGGGGAAGAATAAGGCTTGAATCATCATCTTTTGCATCAATCGTGCCAGCTACAGGGACAGTTGAGGAAGAAGGAGGAGGAGCCATTCCAGCTGCCATCCACCACAACCTCCATCACCAAAAGAACAAAAAAATCAGAAAAAGCGAAAAGACCCAAAAAAATGATCATCGCCAAGGTGAGGCCGCGCCAGCCATGGAGGAGCTGTCAGTCGTAGTCGATCATACACCAGCCGACAGAGCGGAGGCCCCACTTCTTGCCTATCCACCAGTACCAGCATCTCAACTTCCAAATTGTACTCCTTTTCATGACTCGGATGCATAACATATTTTGGACAAGGATTTGTTGTAAATAAAAAATATTTTTCTGATTTCAGTCATGTAGATATTCCTTTTCCTGATGTAATATAAAAATTCAAAAAATTGCAAAAAGAAAAAGTGTGTTATCTAATCCTAGAGTTGTGGACATTCTTAATAACTTGATTGTTAAGATTCCATTGATGAAGCCATGGAGTGCACACCAGCTATAAAGAAAGGTTTGAAAGAGGCATGTACAAGCAAGCATCGCCTAGCACAAAACAACATACACCGACAAGTTGAGAAGCATGTTCTCACCATGGCCACAGTTGCAAACATCAACAATCTCCCACAGAAGAAGCAAGACAAAAGAGTGCCTCTAATTAATTACGAGATTTTTGATCAGGTCTTCGAGAGAACTCTGCTTGACAGCGGTTCTTCCATGAGCCTCTTACCCTCGCCATTACTGTGAGAGTTTGGGTTAGGTCCTCTCAAACAAACACATATGATCCTTCAGTTCGTGGATCGATCCATTAAGCGACCTCGAGGTCTGTTGGAAGACGTTGTGGTGATGGTGCGGGAGATGTAGTTCCTAGTTGATTTATTAATCCTTGATATGGACTCACCGACACCCTTACTCCAGACTCCTATCAATCTAGGTTGACCATTCCTGCGCACTTCAAAAGCCGTGGTTCACTATGGGTCTGGCAAGACCACCTTCAGCTCAGGCAACAACAGAATTCCCATCGACATGATCAGGGAGCCCGAAGTCGTAATTGATAAGGGACATGCAGCTACATCTGAAGTAGACTGTGACTTCATTAAAGAAATCAGAGATACACAACTCTCCTTAAACGATCCATGGACACAGGAAATCCTCTCTCTAGAGGAGGACCTGGAAAGCACTGTCGACGCAAGCTTCGAGGACATTTGAGAGACAGATTCCAACTTGCTGATGTATCTTTTTGACTCCAGTGATTCACTCTAGCCCGAACACAGTGATCCCCTCACAGATCTATTCGACACATTATAAGAATCTCATGAGAGCTCTAAGGCTGGCAACTCTACAAAAGTTCAAGCAGCACATCCTCCCACCAGCACTGTCTCAGAAGTGACTGATAAGTTGGCTAGATCAGAATCAGAACTCAAGGCACTTCCGACAGGCCTGAAGTATGCTTTCCTTATGGGTGCAGACAATATGTATCCGATCATCATCAACAGCATGCCGATCCCGGAGCAAAAATCTCGACTTCTCAAGGTTCTAGAGAAAAACCACATGGCACTTGGTTGGCATGTCTCAGATCTCCGTGGGATAAATCCTGCGCCGTGTTCACACCGCATTTACCTAGAAAAAGATGCCAAACCGTCCCATGAATTTCAAAGAAGACTGAATTCGAATCTGAGGGACATCGTAATGAAGGAAATAATAAAATGGTGTGACGTAGGCTTTATTTATCCCATCCGACTCAAAATGGGTAATCCCACTACACGTTGTTCCGAAAAAGTCAGGGCTTACTGTTGTTACAAATGACAATGGATACGAGATGTCTACTCAGATCGTGACATCCTGGCACGTATGTGTTGACTACTTTCGTCTTAATGTAGCAATGAAGAAGGACCACTTTCCCCTGCCTTTCATTGATCAAGTTTTGAAAAGACTAGCTAGCAAGGAGTCCTTCTGCTTTTTTGATGGGTACTTCAGGTACAACCTATTGGCAATTTCCCCAGAAGAGCAAGAGAAGACAACCTTCACTTTCATGTTCGACACCTATGCTTTCAGAAGAATGCCCTTTGGATTGTGCAATGCACCCATGACATTTAAGAGATGCATGCTTGCAGTTTTCACCGAGATGATAGGCAGTTTTCTCGAGGTGTTTATGGACGACTTCTTCATCTATGGTGACAACTTTGATTCTTGTCTTCAACACCTGGATAGAGTACTTTAGGAATGACGTGAAGTCAATCTTGTATTATCATGGGAAAAGAGCCACTTCATGGTTACAGAAGGGATTGTGCATGGTCACGTCGTTTCCACATGTGTCATGGAAGTCGACCTGGTAAAGGTGGATGTGATTGCCAATCTTGAGCCACCTCAGACAGTGAAGAATGTGAGGTCATTCCTGGGGTATGTGGTATTCTAAAAAAGGTTTTTTCGTGATTTTAGCCATATTGCCCAACCTCTCACATAGTTACTATGCAAGGAGACCGAGTTTAATGTTAATCAACATGTTTTCCTTTCATTCAATCAGCTGAATGAGCTAATCACCCAGACTCCAGTCCTATAGCTGTCGGATTGGTCTCTTCCTTTTGAGATCGTGACGGATGCATCAGACTTCATAGTTGGGGCTGTGTTAGGACAGAGGAAAGATAAGGTACCCTATGCCATTCATTATGCCAGCAAGACATTGGATGAAGCTCGGAGAAATTATACTATAACAGAGAAATAATTATTACTAGCTGTGATATTCTCCCTTGAGAAGTTCAGATCCTATTTTCTCGGATCAAAAGTCACCATCTTCACCGACCACTCTACTATCTGATACTTACAACAGAAGAAGGATGCCAACCACAGACTGATCAGATGGATCCTTCTCCTTCAGGAGTTTGATTTGGAAATAAAAGACGAACCTGGAGTTCAAAATGTGGTAGCAGATCACCTCTCCAGAATTGAGCAGCAAGAGCCTCCTCTGTAGTGCACCCATCACATATACCTTTCCTGATGAATCGATTTTAGCCGTGGATTCGCTCCCTTGGTATGCCCATATTGTGAACTACCTCGTATCCGGTGTGGTTCCACAAGATTTGACGAAAATCAAGAAGGACAAGTTCTTATCGACTATTCATTTTTACCAATGGAAGACCCACTTCTATTCAGGGAAGGAACAGACTGCATTTGGCACAGGTGTATTCCTCAGAAGGAGCATCATAGTGTCCTCGAGCATTGTCACTTGCTCGAATATGATGGACATCACTCTGGAGATGGAACGGCAACAAAAATACTCCAGTGTAGCCTCTGGTGGCCCACAATATTCAAGATGCAGTAGCCTTTGTCAAACAATGCACTGACTGCCACATATTGAAAGGCACCCTCACGTCGAAAGATTCAATTCCCCTAAAGATCATTCATATAGCAGACGTATTCGATGCTTGAGGCATCAATTTCATGGGACCTTTCCCCAACAGTCTGGGATATGAGCACATCCTTCTTGCCTTTGATTATGTGAGTCAATGGGTTGAAGCTATCCTTGCCCGAGCCACGGATAGCCATACAATTTGTTGATTTCTGAAAGAGAACATCATCTCGCAGTTCAGGATTCCAAAGATACTAATATCAGATGGGGGTAGTCACTTCATAAACAGAGAGGTCAAGAACCTCATGAAGGAGTATGACATTGAGCACCGGGTCACATCTCCTTACCATCCTCAGACCAGTGGCATGACAGAGTTATCAAACAGAGAAATCAAGGCGATCCTTCAGAAGCTTGTGAAGCCAGATAGAAAGAATTGGTCCCAACTGTTGGATTCCGTTCTGTAGGCATACAAAACCGCTTACATGTCTCCTTTAGGCATGTCGTCCTACCGTCTTGTATATGGGAAACCATGTCATCTGTCTGTAGAATTAATTCACAAATCCTTATGGGCTATCAACATCTGCAATCTGGACTCACAAAGAAGTGGTCAGAAAAGAAAAGATGATCTGAATAGGCTCTTGGAATTTCGAGACTATGCATAAGATAACACATTTATGTACAAGGAGAAGGTTAAATGCTGGTATGACCGGCACATCATATGAAAGACCTTTGAAGCTGGACAGAAAGTGTGATTATTTGATGCAAAGTTGAAGATCTTCCTGGGTAAATTGAAAAGCAAATGGACATGGCCATTTCAAGTTCGAGAAGTGCATGATAAAGACAGTATTGCAATATCAGATTGGTCTGCTGATGCACAACTACTTGTAGTCAACGGTTAACTCCTGAAGCCTTTGCTCGAGCATGACACTTTCTTGGTCGTCGTCGACTCTATCAAAGTACTGCGCTTCGATGATACATCCACAATAGTGGCCACATCAATAGATTTAGATAATGCTACTAAAAAACTTTTCCTTTAAGTTTTTTTATCCTTTCTTCTTTTCTTCTTTTCTTCTTTTCATTTCCAACTTTTCTCTATTAAAAAAATGCCTTATGTGTATCACCCCTTTTTTCCAGTCTGCTATACTTAGGGCGTACTTTGTCCTAAGTATAGGGGGTGTGCACAATTTGGTTTCATTCTTTGATCTTCTCCCCTATCTCCTCTTCTTGTCTATACTCAAGGATATCTTACCCTAAGTATAGGAGGAGACAGCATGAGTACGATCTGTTCATTCTCAACCTTGACCCTCCGTGCTTTGTATACAATCTGCTATACCTAGGATTATTTGATCCTAAGTATAGGGGGGACGATCGACTTCTTATTCAACTATTCCTTCTTTCCTTATTTTCTAGGCTTTTCTATACTCAGTCTGAGTTATGTCTGCTCTTTTTCTCTTTGATTTATGAGGACCTAACTCAAGCTAAGTATAGGGGGTCGTATATACTCTTTATATACTTTAGCCATAACTCGTACTTTCGTATTTTGGAAATAATACTTATGGCTAAAAATACTATAAAATTTATTAAAATCTCCTAATAAAAGCATGCTTATATCTCCTCAAGCTCTTTTCGTACCTACTGATTAAATTAATAAATCAAGTGAAAATACTTTTGCAAAATGTTTGGGAAATAGTTTGAAAATCTTTTTGAAAAATCATTTGAAAAACTATTTGGAAAATATTCTGTAAAAAGTGTTCAAACTTTGTAAAAGAATTTTGTTTGTAAAATTTTATTTGTGTGAAATAAAAATGTTTGAAAGACAATTTGCGAATGGTTTGAAAAATGGTTACAAAATATTTGAAAATCTATATATATATTGTTTGAAAAACCTTTGCAAAATGATTTTCAAATGTGTGTAAATGTTTGTAAAATTTTTTTGCAAAAATTATTTTGGACTATAGTTTTCAAAATTTTTGTAAAATAATTTTCATATAAGTTGGAGGAGTATACACACCATATTAAAATTCTCTATACGTATGTCTATAAAAGTGATCACTTACCCCTGTAAATTCTTTAAAATCGAACTCTTGTAAATATAAGATGCATCCTCGTGCAAATATTTGTGTTAACTCTTGTAAATATAAGATGCATCCTCGTGCAAATATTTGTGCCTATTTTCTTAGCCAAAATATTCTGTTTTCAAAAATCACAAAAAACATTTCCAAAACTGAAAATACCAAAAACATTTTTGCAAAATAAAAGAAAATTTTGCATATGCATCATCTTTTCAAAAGATCAAGAATTTGAAGAAAGTGCATCATGAAAATATTTGTTGTATTGTAGAAAGCATTTGCATAACATTGACATCCTTTTCAGATTGAGCTTGACGATTGGACTAGTCTGAATAAAGTCAAAGATTGAGGCTTCGTTGGACCTTACTACACCTAACTGCACAGGAACCTTTTGAAACTAGATTTAAGGTACTTCAGGTCTATTCAGACTTAATTCTTTGAGACTCAGGGCTGGGTTCAAGTCATCTCAACTGACTAACTAGAACTTTTCGAGACACACACATGACTCTTGTCGGCCGTGACCTAACTTGGACACTTGCACCTTTCACTTGGCTCAACTCAGTTGGAGTGGTGAGGGGAAGGGATTTTCTGGTTTGAGAGACACACGAGTGGAAACATTCGTCCTCGTCTAGGGAGGGAAGTGCACCCCAACCCAATCCAGTAGCCATGAGGTCCAAAGACAAGAGAGTGTGGGTTGCAATAATGCTTCAAAAGAGGGATAATCTTCTGGCTCAAGAGGAAAAACTCCTTATGTAAATGCTACTGTAAATAGTATGATTAAAAAAATTTCCAAAAAAGTGGACATGCCTGATTGAAAATAAAATACCTGCGGTGTATGTATATATGTTGCATAGAAAATAAGCAAGCCTAAGCATCAACGTTATACCATGTGAGCCTAAGCTGGATGACTTGACTACACTAGTCATGTATCCCGGGATAGGTAGCTACATTGGCTACCGTCCATTCTTCTCTTCACCCCCTCCTCTTGAGTTGAATGCCACTTGAACTTAGAAGGGAATACCCCGCTCCTCGAGGAAAGAGTTGCTGGATTGGGGAATCATTAGGTTGCCATTCTAGAGAAGTCAGTTCCTTTGTCATTTCAGTTGGGGGAGCCACTATCACTTACACTGTACAAGTCAACTTCATAGTAATAAGGGTTTGCATATGATGTAAGCTAGTTCCAACCTGGCTATTGAGGTGGTTTGAACCGAGTTCTGTGACTCTCGAAGGTTGTTGTGTTTTAAATTTGGTTTCCGACCATGTTCTACACACATTATAAAATCAAGGTCTAACCTAAGCTCCAAATTTTGATATCGTAAATACAAGTTTAATATCAAAATCAATTCTATTTATTCTTTCTTTTTCTTCTCTTCTTTATTCTTTTCGAACTTATTTCATAAGTGTTTGCTAGGGACTAGCAAAGGCAAGTATAGGTGGTGATGAATCTCCATTTCATCACTTTTATTCTACCATTTTTGCCGTAAAAACCCTAGTTAATGTATGAAAATAGCATTAATTTGTAAAAATAGCATTCATCAGTTATTGCATTTATTGTGTAAATAAAACCATTTTTAATGCCAAAATTATAGAATAAAGAGAAGAAAAGAAAAATAATAAAATATCGAAGATATTTTATGACCTTAAACCCCGATACCAAGTCAAGAATTGAGTTGGTCGACAAGGAATAAAGTAGGGGGAGATAAGGGCCAAATACCCAATAAAAATCAATTCTTTTATTTATTATTTATTCATTTTGACACCTATTTTATTTTCTAATTATTTGTTGATCAAATAAAGAAACTTTGTACATGAAAGTTGTAAATAATAATGTAAGTAAAAATACAAAATTGAGTTTGCACAAAAATAATATACATAATACTTTTTATACACGAAATAAAAAGCCGAAATCCCAACTTCACATGCCCATATCTTTCAAATAAAAGCTCAAAATGTATCGAAATCAGCTCTATTTATATACAACTTTTCATAAGCTATTTAATGGAGGTGGTTTCGTAATTTTTGGAGTTACGGTGTGAAAGTTAGGTTTTGGACCCTCATTGTACATGCTACCCGAATAAAATATTCATTATATTCATTTTGCATTATTTTTACAAATTCATATTTTTATAATTTTGTAGAAGTTATTTATGACTTATGTGCATATTAAAACCAAAATAAAATCAACAAGAAAATACAAAATAAAATAAGTCTATGTAAAAACATAGGCAAAATACCTATGATAGTACATATATATAAATAAAAGTGAACACTATTCTTTCATTCTTTATCCTTTTACATTTTATACTATTCTAAATATCATTTATATTCTATTAAAAATATAAACCCAAAATAACACCCAATAAAATACATTAAAATAAAATAATATATAAAATACATAGATTAAATACCTATAAGTACACCTATAAATTATACATACCTATTTCTTTGAGTGTACAAATAATATCATAAAAATAAAATAAAAATATATTCGAGTACATAAAAATAAGTTATAAATAAATAAAATAAAATAATAAAATGATAAAATAAAATACAAAAAAATAAAAATAAAATATAGGTAAATATACCTATAAAAACACAATTAAAAATGAACTTGAAATAAATAAAACCAAAAAAATAAATAAAAATCATAATAAATACTACATAAAATAATAAACATTTTTTTATTTTATAATAAAAAATTGATAAAATTAATTATTATTTTTAAATAATTATTTTATAATAAAATTGCAGTTTTGTCGTTTAACGCCTGACGTGGCCTAATCACGAGGCCTCGTTTGTTGACCACCGATCAACTTGGCCTCCTGGCGTCTGATTTGACGTGAACCGTCTCCTCCCTGATTTTAAACCATTTTCCCGCATGATCCATCCATCCATCGCCTTCGACCCCTTCATACGAAATGATCATTGATCAACCGTGATTCACACCAGCTACTTTAATCCAGTGTACATAGCTTTGATTCGTTAATTTTGGTCAATCAAATAAGTGTGCTATACTTGTGTATAAATAATACCTCTGACCTCCATTGATGTTTTGGTCACCGTCTTGAGTCTAGGATCTCTCGCCTTGGTTCTAACTGGTCTTCTCGTGACAGGAGGAGGCTTTGCAAGGTTAGGCGAAGCTCTAGGAGCATGGAGGTGCACCCACGACCACCGTAACCGGCGGCCCAGCTCCCTGAGCTCTCTCAAGTATAAGAGTTGTTCTTTATGCTGTTTTAGGTAGAGTTTATTCCCGCCTTTTATTTTCATGTTTTATTCCGCATTTCGATCAGTTATTAGTTTAGATTAAGCAAAACCCCTTCGACGGAGCTCTTTAGGTCTAGCGTCATTTCACGAAAAACCGACCGTCTTCCGACTACCCAATCATCACCATCATCTTCCCTTGCGTTTTGTTTATCTAATCCTACCGCCCATCCAACCGGATCATCTCTTCGATCTGCGAATCGAAGGTCTAACTCCGCCATTTGTTGGACTTTTGCCACCCCCTTCATTCCTTGTGCATTGCAACTTCAAAATTGGTCGGGGTGATTCACCTTGAGCCTTCACGTCCTTCTGTGAGCTGCCGAATCAAAAAGTCCCCTTCGGGAGCTCATTAACACCTGGACGAAGGTCACCAATCTGCTCATTCTTCCTCGACATGCCAGGACCCCACCGTTGGGTTCTGGACCATCTCGAGCACCTTGGACGATGCGGAAGAGCCCCTCGGAGGTGTAGAGACAAAGAGACCCATCATCTCTGCTGGAGGAAGGAGAAATCACCGTGCGAAGTTCGGGGAAGGTCACCTTCTTCTCTGTTCTTCACGCAAAGCAGGTACCGTCCGATGGGGGTAGCGACCCAGTTCTAATCTCACCTGTCCACGATGTGCTCCCCTCAGCCTTTTATTCAAGTCCAAGATTAGATCTGGAGCGACCATCTCCGACAGGGGTCGCCCATCCGCACGTCGACACGTGTCAAGTGAAATGTCTACCGTCATTCGATCGCGTGCAATAAAGGGGTAGTTTACAAAACTAGCCCCTCCTTTTTGTATATTTACATATGAGCCCTGTAAAATAAATTGTAGCATTTAAAATAAAGTGGAAAGTTTGTTAATAGGCCCTGTATTTATTTAAATTACATTTGGGTCAATTCCGCGTCACCTCATGCGTCGTCTCACGTGAGGTTGTGAATTTGCATTAAATCCCTGATGTTTTTTTATAATTATGAAAAAGTTTAATAAAAGTTTAAACACGTTGTATATTTATGGGATATTTGCACTGAGCCCCCTGTCATTTATTTTATTTACAATTATGCCCATGCTAGGACATTGATTTATATATTTTATCTATTTATTTAAAATAGTTATTGTGCTCCTAAAAATAAAAAAAAAATAGGGTTAGAAGCTGATTGCCATGTACTTTTACGCCATGCATTTATTTGGCATTTTTTAGCATTTCACCCATTTTATAAAAATCAAATGAGCACTATCTATTCCCTGTCTAACTTTTAAAATGCCAAAAAAATATAAAAATGTGTCTAAATATTCCAAAAAAATTATATGTTGTATATTTTGTCATGTTTTAATTACATACCAAAAACCACTAAAAATGGAAAAAGAAAAACCTTAAAATTTGAAAAACCACAGAATCTTTCATAAAAATCTTAAAATTCATTAAAAAATTCAAAAATATGTTTTTTTATTATATAATTTTCTTTATATAAATATTTATGTATTAAAATTAATATGGGTTATTTTTTATTCTACTTACTATTTTAATATTCAAATCAATTTTAGCCTATTTATTTAATCCCTTATTTGGGATATTTTGGAATTTAAAAAATTACATACACATTAGCAAAAATTCGAGGAAAAAAATTACAAAACATTAGAAATATTAAAAAACAAAAAAATTATTTTGAATTTTGTTTATATTTATTAGTATTTAGAAATATATCATTCTAAATGAATATTTATATAAATATATCATTATTTATTATATATATATTTAAAGGAAAAAGAAATATAAAATTCTAAAAATATAAAAAAGAAATATAAAGTCATAAAATTAAAAACAAAAAAATAAAATAAAAATAAAATAAATATATATAAAATCCAAAAACCCACAAAACGATATATGTATATGCATGATAAATCACATAGTTGTAAATAAATAACCCTTGGCTACTTGTTTTGATCTCTATGGTTCGACCTCTACATAATTAATCACTATGCATTTTATGGTAGAGTTAATGAATTTTAACCGCACATTTTTGTTATTCATGGCTTTGTATATATTGTTGGACATGCGAGCACACGACGAGCCATAATGCAATAAATGTTATTGCAAATATCATTCCTTGATCTGCAATGAAGAATAAATAGTTTGCATAATAGATCCCTTAGTACAATTAGGGTTATGTACCATGACCATCTTAACGATCATACAACTGTTGGTTTAATTATTGAATCATAGAGGCTGGTGCTTGGATGAATATCTAAAGAATTAGATTGAGGACTCATCAAGCACCATCAAATGATTATTAAGAGAGGATCTCCAGCCTGAGAAGGAGATGGCAATCTGTTCTCTGAAAGATGATATCTAACTGACCTCTTGATGCAGGTCCTCTGCATAGGAATAGACACTCGGAGTTGTTAGATAAGTTAGGTCAAAGAGTTGACTTAAAGAGATCGAGATAACCAAAGTCCTATGTCGTATGCTGTCACGATATAGGCATTCATCCTCTGACCAGAGACAGATGTGTTACTATATGTCTGAGTATGTACATTTGGCAGACCAATAGGTGGATGACCTAACCAAGGTCTATACACCGGTGCGCTGGTGTGCATACAAGGGTATACGAGTAATACAATCTCTCAAAGGGATCATACAGGTTCAATACTGAACCAGAAGACATGAGCTCACTCATGAGATATTAGGAAGAATCAAATTCCGTGCATGGTCGTCTCGCTTTGGAAGCTTGACTGAATTTGTAGGTTTGATATATGCTTTTGAAAAGTATATGATCAATACCTGGGTATGATATATGCTTTTGGAAAGTATATGATCGATACCAACTCCCAATAATCAAATGATAAACTTTATGATAAAACCCTGAAGTAGACATTGTAAAATTGATCTAATCTTCCAATATGCAGGATGTACAAGTATTGGGAATACTTGAGGGTGATGTGATCATAAACGATTATATAACCATGACTCTTCCACTCTTAGGGAGTGATGAAACAGGTCTGGATTTTGATGACTCCTCTCAAAAGAGAAGTGATCTAATCTTGGTCCAAGTGTTGGACAATGATCTGAATGTGATTCAGATGCAATGAGAAGATTGTATCTACATTAATCAAACATCTATGGGAGGTCCACAAGATCTGGATTTGAGATGTGATCTCAATATCCAAGTCACTATATGTGGAACAATAGAATCACCCTCTCCTTATCTCCAAGTATCTGTGGAGAAAGCGTAACATCCTTGAAAGAGTTCAAGTGTAATTTCATTGTTGATATATGTATCCGAGCATTGAGGAAATGAATAATTAAATGTGATTTAATTATCATAAATAATATGAATTTAATTCATATTATAAGGAGAGTTATCTAATATAGTTAAATGTGATTTAATTATCAATGATGTAAATAATGTGAATGTTATTCTGGGCACATGAGAATAGAGATCCAAGATGATTAATGTGATTTAATTATCTTAGATATAAATAATGTGGATAACATTATTCTAATTATTCATATATATTATAATTGTGATTTATAATATATAACAGAGAGCTACTTGTAACTTACATTTGTTAATTAAATGTTGATGTGATTTGGATTCACATTGGACAATTAATTGAAAATGTAATTAGCATTTTATTTTGGATTGTGAATGTGATTCACAATTTTCCAATGGCAAGATTGCAATTATTCATAAAATAATTATAAATTATTTTTGTAGAATAATTTACAGTAAGTGTTGTCGTAAATATTGAAGATTTCCATGGAATAATGTAATCTCATGAGATTACATGGAGATTATACCTTCCTACTTAGGACGGTGGATGACCACGTATTCCCATTAGGAAAGGGTGGTCGTCCCCCCCTCATAATGGAAGGAAGTAATCTCCCTTCCATGTATCTCCATATTTGATTGATTTAATTTAGGATCAAATTATATTGATTTATCAATGCATATTTAAATTAAATTAAATTAATTGTTGTTGTGTTTTTCCAATAAGATCTTGACCATTGAAAGAAACACAAATCAATCTCAACCATTGATTGTGTAGTCCATGGATTGAGATCCATGGACTCCCAAACCCTATATAAGAAGAGGCACCCCTTGCTCTTCAAAAAGTTACATAAGTTGTGAACACCAACTATTGCTCTCTCTCTCTCTCATTCTCTACACGTTTTTTCTCTCCCTCTTTCATTATAGCCGTCTACCATGGAAGCCCTAGAGAGAGTCTCCATAGTCGCAGCGTCGTCGTTATGCTACCAGAATGTTTGCTCGTAGATCCCCATCTCCTTCGGTTCACCTCGCTCATGAAGAATACATCGTATCTCGTGTGACGAGATCAGGAGATTCTTTGCTTGGATCATCAACATGGATTGCGAGGAGTACGCGTTTCATCAACGTGCTTGCAAGCGTCTCATCCGTCGGATCGGACTTGAGACAGGAGGTCTCTTCATTTAGAGACTCGATCACAACCGCACTTCAATAGGTAATCCTGATACTTCTTTGTGGTTTAGATGAAATGATCCGAGAAGTGTTTTTGTATCATGTGGTTTCATTGCATGAAAAATTTTAAATTCCGCTACATCGAGCAACTAGTGTGACTAGTCGCTCCCAATTACATACAATGCGATCCTCACGCCTCTGTGATGCGCTTAAGGATCTTAACATATCCTTCAAGTGGTATCAGATCCTTAGGTAGGAGATTTCGGATACGATCCATAAACCTAAGACGACTTGGGTTCATTAGGGTTTGCTCGGAATTTTATCGCATTTCATTCACGTAGCCCTATTTTATGAGTTTTTTCGGCTCTGTTTAAATCGTTTATACATGAAATTATCACTTGGATTATGTTTTCCATTAAATAAGGAAATCGTGGGATTTGAGTTTGCTTGATTTGGAATCCGTTTGCTCAAGTTATGATCATTTTAGTGAACATGTATCCACTGTTTCGGGGATTACAAATCTTGACATAATTAAGGAGTTAATTAATGTTTTGAAATGCCTAGAAATGCATACAAATCACTTAGGTTATATTGTAAATCAAATTAGCAAACTTAAGAAACTTATTTTGCTTGATTTGGATTTAAATGGATTGATATATGCTATTTTTAGTAAGTGAGGGCCACTGCTGTAAATTACTTTCCTAATCAAGAACCTTGTGATTATCATTTAATCAATTAGTGAAATTAAATGGTTTAACTTTCTGGAATAATTATGGATAAATATTTGTGAAATTTTTGATGATGGTTATTTCCTTAAGTTATATTGTCTTAACCAATAATTGATTAGATATGATCTAGATCACAATTTGTTACTCAATCTACTTTTCAACAAACAAAGTTGCTTGAATAGGATTGAGAATTTGTTTAGCAATTATAATCAAAATGGTTTTGATTATTACTATATGGTATAACTTCGGTTGAAAAATCGATTATCATCTCAAGTACATAATGATCAATTTGGTATTATCCTAACCCGAGGTGGATATGATGTCTAATCGGGGAGCGTTGGGGGTAGCCAAGTTGCACCATGTGCGGTCTATCCCATTCCCATCGGTACTGGCCATGACAACGGGTAGGGAACGGATAATGCTAGAGAGATCATGATGTATTTTCTATTTATTAAAATCCGAAATAATACTTATTTTAGGTAATATCATATTTCCAGTAACAATAATGTTTGTTGGATATTAATTGGATCATTGATTTAATGTGATTAGATTGATTGGAATCCAATTAATAATAAAAATACTCTATTATGAATAGAGTTGTATTTTCCTTGGAAGATTAATTATATGAATATGATTCATAATTATTAATTAAAATTTGAATGGTATATGGAGGATCACATGAGTGACATCCATGGTCTCCCGTCAAGGCAAAGGGTTCCGCCACCAGATATTGTATGTCTAAGATGCCTGTCTGAAGTGACATCTCCTGCATACAAGCCATTTGGATCGGGCTCTTTGCTTCTCGAAAGAGAAAGGACATATGCGTAGTGACCCCAATATTGGATCCTCATATTATTGGGGCGATATTGGATTACGCATAGCGAGTTCTATTCCTGTTGATGGTTGGTTCAATTAATGATGGGTCAACATCAGCTTAGGGGTGGTAGGCCCGGGTATTAAAGACCGAATTGGGAAATGCAAGTTGGACTTGCAAGGCTGAATGTGTTCCATCTTTTTTATCCGAGTTACAGTTTCTCATATTATTGATATGTGACAAAGATAAGGAAGGAGATCCCAGATCTTGCTTGAGATATAATGGTAAGTATATCTCTTACATTGAAAGTTATTAAGGGAATTAACTTTCAGTGTTGACAAGGCAAGATAACTTTGATATACAAATTCCTAAATCAAAGTAAAGTATATATTTATATACATTTATGCAAAATTTCTTATTTAAGATAATCCTTCATTAAACCCACTCAATATTATACTCAATAATAATCAGTAAAATATAATGGATTGGATCCATGATTGAGATATTGTACTTGCAGTTGGACATAATGTATGCGGTTGCGATGTGCAAGTTTCCTCATAATAATGAGGAACGATAATTAAATAGACAATAGGACTACAATCCTAGGGTTTGTATGTCTCTATAATCTCGATCTCTCATTGAATGTACTTTGGAAGTGACATGTCGATAATGATCACAATTCTCAAATAATCCTTATAAAAGTGTAAGAAGATGTTCTGGCATATATATATATGTGTGTATGTGTGTGCTCTTGACATCTAAGCATGAATCACATGGTTCACTGATGGCTCTGTAAGAGATGATGTATTCAAATTGTTTGAGTACCTACCTGAACCTTAGTCTTTGAGAGTTAAGATGTATGTAGATATGATGAGTGCCATCATTCTACTATCTATACTCTAGTCATTCATGAAAATTCATAATATTCATATTGTATGAATTAAATAAAACACGTATGAGTGTTGAAATACTCTTATATTAAAATCATTTGAATACAATATAAGAGATCCTTCTTCTTAAGCAATAGTTGTTTATAGATGAAGAGAGCTCAGTGAAAGCATGGGTCGGACCCAAGTAAGAAGGAAAGTCAAAGAGTTGATTGTACTTCTGTAACTTCCATATGACATCCAAAGAGTTGGATGAATGATAATACTGCAATAAGCCGATGTATTGATAGTGTGACTCTCTAGTCTATCTAGGATCCTTAGAGAAGGACTCGGATAGTGCATCGGAATAATCTACATTTAATCATTGAAATTAAAATTCTTATTTTATAAGATTAAAGTTTGATAATTATATCTCATTCTTCTAATGACATTTGCGATTGGTTGCATATGTTTTAGAAGACTAGAAAATTTGATCTTAATGTTTAAAAGTCATCCACATAGATATTGATGCAATTGTTGCAATGATCTCTATTGGATAGATAGACTTCATATTTTCAATGGGAGAGCCCTTAGTCTTAGAGAATGTCTCTATGACCTAAATATTAGAATACACTCTTTGTTTATTTATAAATGTTGGGAATAAACATGAATTCTGGAATAGATCTATTATAAAGGGTTATATTTTAGATAGTAATCTAACATCTAGTGGACTCTACTAAATTAGAAAATTAATGAATGGTTCATTAACATTTTTTAATACTGAAAATTAAGCCTTATAAGATCAATAGGAGGATGGAGATCATTTGACAATGATTTGGCATCAAGCCTTTGACATTTATCTATTGATGTAGACTAGTAAGAGATGAAACTTTAGAATGTCTGAATTTCAAATATTACATACTTTTGAATATTGTATTCAAAGTAGAAAATATCCAATGCACCCTTCTCTGGGAATGGAGTAAGATGCCAAGGTATTCAAGATCTCATATATATTGATGTGTGTGGATCATTTATATCATAATGAACATTAATGATATGCGATATCATCGATGATTATTTGTGATATACGATTTATTCCCTTCACCTTAGAACGCTTTGAAATGTTCAAAGATTTCGTAATTTTGATTTACAACAAAATTTTAGAGGAAGATGAAATGGATTTGATCTAACCTAGGTAGCAAGTACCTATTACATGAATTCAAGGAATACATTATGGAGAAAGGAATATCATTCCTATCTCAATCCTCTTAATACATCTAAACTAAAGAGAGTTGTAGAGAGATACAATTGTGTCATGTGTGACATGATTTGATCAATGATGAATATAAGCATAGTTACCTCTTAGTTTCCAGGGTATATGTAGTAGAGTCTACAATATATATCCTTCAAAAGGTTTCATGCAAATTAGCTAGAATCTAGCATCAGAGAGTGCTCCTTCATTAGGAAAACAAAGGATGGTATTGGATACCTACTTTATGACCTTGAGATTATTAAAAGATATCATCTATAAGGATATGATTCTTCGAAGATGACTCTCTTGAGAATCAAGATGAAAATGAAGTAAAGGAACTCATTTAATCTTGAGAAGATTATGAGACTCTTGAAATAGAAAACTAAAGGGACAATTAAAGATGAAACACTGATACCTCTTCAAATGAGTTTAAGGATGGATTCCATAGATCAGTTAAGTTTGACAATGATCTTACTTCATGTGATGAAGCTTCTGAAGATCATGAAATGGAAAGATGGATGTTAGCAATAAAGTCTAAAGTAGACTTCATATACAAGTGTTGTATATGGACCCTTCGAAGATCCACCTATAAGGGTAAAACCTATTAGGTGTAAATGGATCTTCAGGAGAAAGAGGGAACCTGATGAGAAGGTACATACCTTCAAAGCACAGCCCGTATCCACAAGATACACCCTGAAGTGAAGACATCACTTGTGATAAAACTTGCTCTTCAGTGACCATGCTTAAACCCATCAGAATATTGCTAACCATAGCTACACAACTTGATTTTGACATCTACAAGATGTGAGTCAATATTGTATTCCTCTATGAATACCTCTCTTGGGATATTCATATGAAGTAGCCCCAGGGCTTCATGGTTGAGGAAAGCAAGGTGTGCAAGCTAAGAACTCCATCTATAGACTCAATAAGCTTCTTATAGTTGGAATATTGGATTTGATGACATTATAAATGTTATGATTTTAGATAGAATCTTGATGAGCCATGTGAAGCTTAATGGGAGTACCATTGTGTTCGTCATGCTAAATGCAGGTAATATCCTAATCATTTAGAATGATATAAGGATAATAATAAGTGTTCTAAAATATGGTTGTTCCATACCTTGAGATGAGATCTCAAGGAAACCTCTTAAGTTCTTAGTTCTGAAGATGTTCAGAAGCAAAGATAAGAGGGTATTGGGACTATCATATTTGTAGCACACCTTGGACATATTCCATTTTCTAGAAAATTTCAAGGAAGGCTTCTTTCCCTCAAAATATGGTAGTGTCCTATCTAAAGGTTATAACACCTCAAAAAGTTGAGGATGTGAATGCTAAAACTTCTTGCCCTTGTGCATCAGTTACGAGAAGCTGAGTGTATGCTAGATGTCTACAAAAGTCAGATGTCTGCTATGTAGTGGGAATAGTTAACTGTTGCTAATCCTACTAAGGAGATAAAACACTTGATTCCAGTAATAACAATATCTTCAAAGATGACAAGATTTTTTTGGGATAGTGATCTCAAAGTCTTATCTTCAAGAACTTAAGACTTTATAGATGGTGATCTAAAAAGGTCTTAACTACGGATACCTTAGGAGACAGAGATCTCCAGGAATAAGGGTATTATGATAAGGATAATAGAAATTACATACTAGTTATTATAATAATTATTGTGTTGTAGTGTCAAGGACACTATAACTAACAAGATTGAGTATTGGTTGCATAAGATGCAACATTCGCATTGGATGCGAGCACTGTTACTAGGAGATATGCAAGTGCCGTAAAAGGACTTGGTGTAGTGTCTCGGGAACAGAGTGACTGATCATCTTACCTAGCAATTTTTCTAAATAGCTTATGATTGTCACATGAGTGCGGGTTTAATGATTAGCCCATTAATGGCTCTTTGGGCTAGTAGGAGATTGTTGGACTAGCAAGCACACGACGAGCGATTATGCAATAAATGTTATTGCAAATATCATTCCTTGATCTGAAATGAAGAATAAATAGTTTGCATAATAGGTCCCTTAGTACAAATAGGGTTATGTACCATGGCAATCTTAATGATCATACAACTGTTGGTTCAATTATTGAATCATAGAGGCTGGTGCTTTGATGAATATCTAAAGAATTAGATTGAGAACTCATCAAGCACCGTCAAATTATTATTAAGAGAGGATCTCCAGCCTAAGAAGGAGATGGAAATCCTTTCTGTGAAGGCTGATATCTAATCGACCTCTTGATGCAGGTCCTCTGCATAAGAATAGAGATTCAGAGGTGTTAGATAAGTTAGGTCAAAGAGTTGACTCAAAGAGATCGAGATAACCAAAGTCCTATGTCGTATGCTGTCACGATATAGGCACGCATCCTCTGAGACATGTGTTACTATATGTTTGAGTATTTACATTTGGCAGACCAATAGGTTGATGACCTAACCAAGGTCTATACACCGATGCGCTGGTGTGCATGAAAGGGTATACGAGTAATACGATCTCTCAAAGGATCATACATGTTCAGTTACTGAGCCGGAAGACATGAGCTCACTCATGAGATATTGGGAAGAATCAAATTCCGTGCACGGTCATCTCGCTTTGGAAGCTTGACTGAATTTGTAGGTTTGATATATGCTTTTGGAAAGTATATGATCAATACCTAGGTATGATATATGCTTTTGGAAAATATATGATCGATACCAACTCCCAATAATCAAATGAGAAACTTTATGCTAAAACCCTGAAGTAGACAATGTAAAACTAATCTAATACTTCGGGTTTATTCGGGGTCTTCCAGTATGCAGGATGTACAAGTATTGGGAATACTTGGGAGTGATGTGATCAGAAATGATTGTATAACCATGACACTTCCATTCCTAGGGAGTGATGAAACATGTTTGGATTTTAGTGACTCCTCTTAGTAAAGAAGTGATCTAATCTTGGTCCAAGTGTTGGACAGTGATCTGAATGTGTTTCAGATGCAATGAGAAGATTGGATCTACGGCCTTGATTTAATGAAGCATCTATGGGAGGTCCACAAGATCTAGATTTGAGATATGATCTCAATATCCAAGTCACTATACATGGAACAATACAATCGCTCTGTCCTTATGTCCAAGTATCCGCAGAGAAAGCGCATTATCCTTGAAAGAGTTCAAGTGTAATTTCATTGTTGATATATGTATCCGAGCATTGAGAAAATGAATAATTAAATCTGATTTAATTATCATGAATAATATGAATTTGATTCGTATTATAAGGAGAGTTATATAATATAGTTAAATATGAATTAATTATCAAAGATGTAAATAATGTGAACATGATTCATATTATTTCAGCACATGAGAATAAAGATCTAAGATGATTAAATGTGATTTAATTATCATGGATATGAATAATGTGGATAGCACTATCCTAGTTATTCATATATATTATAAATGTGATTTATAATATAAGAGAGAGAGAGCTATTTGTAACTTAGATTTGTTAATTAAATGTTGATGTAAATTGGATTCACATTAGACAATTAATTGAAAATGTAAATTACATTTTATTTTGGGTTGTGAATGTGATTCACAATTTTCCAATGGCAAGATTGCAATATTCATAAAATAATTATGAATTATTTTTGTAGAATAATTTACAATAAGTGTTGTTGTAAATATTGGAGATTTCTATGGAATAATGTAATCTCATGAGATTACATGGAGATTACACATTCCTACTTAGGAGGGTGGACGACCACCTATTCCCATTAGGAAAGGGTGGCCGTCCCCCCTCTTAATGGAAGGAGGTAATCTGCCTTCCATGTATCTCCATATTTGATTGATTTAATTAGAAATTAAATTATGTTGATTTATCGATACATATTTAATCTAAATTAATTATTGTTGTATTTTTCCAATAAGATCTTGGCCATTGAAAGAAACACAAATCAATCTCAACCATTGATTGTGTATAGTCCATGGATTGAGATCCATGGACTCCCAAACCCTATATAAGAAGGGGCACCCCTTGCTCTTCAAAAAGTTACATAAGTTGTGAACATCAACTATTGTTCTCTCTCTCTCTCAATCTCTACACGCCCTCTCTCTCTCCCTCTCTCATTGTGGCCATCCACCATGGAAACCTTAGAGAGAGTCTCCATCGTCGCAGCGCCACCGTTATGTAACCGGATTGTTTGCTCGTGGATCTCCATCTCCTTCGGTGCGCCTCGCTCATAAAGAAGACATCGTATCTTGTGTGACAAGATCAGGAGATTCTTTGCTTGGATCATCAACATGGATTGCGAGGAGCACGCATTTCATCAACACGCTCGCAAGCGTCTCCTCCGTCGAATCGTACTTGAGAGATGAGGTCTCTTTGTTTAAAGACTCGATCACAACCGCGCTTCAAGAGATAACCCTGATACTTGTCTGTGGTTTTGATGAAACGATCCGAGAAATGTTTTTGGATCATGTGGTTTCATCCCATGAAAAATTTTAAATTCCGCTGCATCGAGCAGATAGTGCGACTAGCTGCTCCCGATCGCATACGATGCAATACTCACGCTTTCGTGTTGCGCTTAAGGCTCTTACCATATCCTTCATATATTGTGGGTTAATTGCTGATCAATTACGGTTTTTGTTCGAGGTCGCTTCGACGACTGCCGGTCTGCCTTGTGGACTGGCAAGACCACTACGAAAACTCCTATTATCAGTGCTCCAAGAAGAAAGTTTGAATATCATCTCAGTTTATGCACCACAAATTGGTTTAGATTATGGGATTAAACAAGTTGGGAAGATTTTGATAAGATTATGCTAGGAATCTCACAAAGAGATGATTTGCCTAGATGGACATCTTAATGCATATGTGAAAGTGATGCTTTAGGGTATGTTACTATCCATAGAGGCTATGGCTTTGGGGACATGAACTAAGAGGGAAAATTCATTCTGATTTTGTAATGACTTATGATCTTTTCATATCAAACACTCTTTTCAAGAAGAGAGGAGAGAATTTAGTTACTGATAAGAGTGGCTCGACTAAAACACAGATATATTATTTTATGTCGAGGAGAAGAGATCATTTGTATTGCAAAGATTGTAAAGAAATCACATGAGAGAGTTTGGAAATCCAACATTATTATGGATGTGTAAATAAAATGGTTGGTAAAGGAAGGAAGGGTTCCAAGATCACTAGAACTAGATGGTCGATCTTCAATTGAAGCAATCAAGCTTTAAGGTTTTAGAAGACTTATCTTGGAATTGTAACAGAAGTGCAATCGAGATGTGAGAGGCATAAGCATATTGTATCCGAAGGATAAACAAAGAGATATTAGGTGAATCAAAGGGAGGAGTTACATGCCAAAAGGAGGCTTGGTGGTATAATGGATGGGTGCAAGAGAAGCTCAAAATTAAAAGATCTTGCTTTAAAGCTATGTCTAAGGATATAACACGAAATTGTCACAAACTACAAAATAGCGAAGAAGGAAGCAAAGAAGACAGTAAGCGAAGCTAAGTCAGAGCTTATGAAGTTTTGTATAGACTCTAAGGAGATCCAGAAGGATATATTCATATTGACCAAAGTAAGAGAAATAAAGACCAAAGACATTTCTCAAGTGAATTACGCTAGGGATAAAAAAGGACACATGCTTGTTACTTAGAAAAAAATAAAGACTAGATGGAAGCATTATTTCAATAAGCTTTTCATTGGTGAAGGAAATAAGAGATATCCCTTTGGGAGATCTATCTAATAGTAAAAATTATTTGAATCGTGCAAGTTATATAGGAATACAAGTAAGTAGAGGAGGCTTTGAAGGTTATGAGACATGGAAAAACTGTAGGACCTGATGACATTGATATGGAAGTGTGGGGAATTTTAGATGAGTGTAGTTTGACTTGACTTATAAATTTATTCAATGTTATTTGGCGAAGCTAGAAAACACCTGAAAAATGGAGGAAAAACTTTGTGTTGCCTCTTTACAAGAACAAAGGAGACATTCAAATTTGTTCAAATTACATAGGTATCAAGCTGATGAGTCATACTATGAAAATTTTGGAACATGTGATCGAAAGAAGGCTGGGGGAAAGTTTTCAAAGTAAAAGAAAAACAATCTGGATTCATTTCAGGTCGCTCAACTATTGAAGCCATCCAACTGCTGAGAAAAACAATGGAGATTTGTATAGATAAAAGGAAAAATTCAAAGGAAGAACCTTCATATGATTTTTATTGATTTGGAGGAGGCTTGTGATTCTATCCCATAAGAGAAATTGTGGAAAGTTTTAGAGAAGAGACAAGTATATGTCCTATATATTAACCTCATAAAGGATATGTATGATGGGGCTCCATCATGTGTAAGGATCCAGTCTGGGAAGACTGACTATTTTGACATCAACATTTATCTACATCAAGCTTCACCTTAGATTTCATTCCTTTTAACTATGGATGAGTTAACTAGTCACATTCAGGATGAGATACCTTGGTGTTCATTATTCACTAATGATATTGTGTTAATTGATGTGACTAGAGATGCAGTAAATGAGAAGCTTGAGGTCTGGAGACATGCATTAGAGACTAAAGGATTCTGTAAAGTAGGGTTAAGATTGAAAATATGGAGTGCACTTTTGGTGGAAGCAATGGTGAAGGAATCGAGGTGAATATTTGTGATAAGAATATTCAGAAGAAAGATCCTTTTAGATTCTTGGGATCTATTTTGCAAAATGTGAAGGCTAGGGTTTAATCCTCAGGGCATCAGGAAGCGTGTAGTTCGCATCACATATGATATAGGGCAACTAGTCATACTAGTTGCATCAGATAACATAATTTAAAAAATGTTAAATAGATTAAACCACATGATTCGAGAACACTTCTCAAATCGTTTCATCAAGATCACAAACAAGTTATAGGAATACCTCTTGAAGCTTGTTTGCGGTCCCATGTCTCTAAGGTTAAGAGACCTCATGTCTCAAGTTTGATCCAATGAAGGTCGCACTTGTGGGTGCCTGGATGATACACGTGACTCCTGCAATCCAAGTTGATGATCCAAACGAGGAGTCTCCTACTTTCATGTCATGGAATGCACCGTCTTCTTCATGAGCACGAAGGATCGAAGATGATTGAGATCCACATGCAGTCGATCCGGCAGTACGATGATGTGACGACGACGACGAAGCTCTCTAGGTCAATATGTGGACGTCCACAATTGAGAGACCGGAGGGGCATGTAGAGAATAAAGGGAGAGAGATTGCTTTTGCAATTAATGTAGTAAAAAAGCTAGTACTACCCTCCCTTTTATACTAAATTGGATGTCCATGGATCTAATTCCATGTGTATACAAAATCAATGGTTTAGATTATTTTGTGTTTTCAATCAATGGCCATGATTTTTATTGCATAAATTTGCAATAACAAATAATCAATTTAAAATAAATGAAATTTGTTGTAAATAATTTATAAAAGATTAAATTTAATTCAAATCAATTTCAAGTGGAAATAAAGTAAAGAGGACAAGCCTCCTTCCCGTAATATAGTGGACGACCATACATGGAGCAGAACTCCATGACTGTTCACCCTACAAAAGGGGAAGGTGGCTCTCCTTTTCTTAATTGGTGAGATCTCATATCTCTCCAAAATTCCACATGTACAATAACATTTATTGCATAATTATTCACAAAAATAATTCCAAATTATTTTGTGATAATTTAAATCATGCCATTGATAAATTGTGAATCATTTTCACATATCCAAAATAAAATGTAAATTGCATTTACAAATAATTGTCCAATGTGAATCCAATCTATATCAATATTTAATTCGTAAATACTAATTACAGCTAAATCTCAACATATTCTAAATTACAGTTATAATATTTTTGTTTAATATGATTAATGATATCCACATTGGTCATATCTTTGATAATTAAATCATATTTAATTATCATAGATGTCCATTCTCATATGTCCAAATAATAAGAATCACATTCACATTATCCATAATAATTAACATTTAATTATCAAATTTTCTAAATGCTCATATACATTATCAACAATAGAATTATTCTTGAACTCTTTCAAGAATAATGTGCTTTCTCCGCGGATACTTAAAGATAACGATATGACGATTGTACACTCCGTGTATTGTGACTTGGATATTGAGATCATATCTCAAATCCAGATCTCAGAGATCTCGCATAGATGTTTGATGAAATAAAACTGTAAATCTTATCTTCTCATTGCATCTGAATCACATTCAAATCAATGTCCAACATTTGGACTAAGATTAATTAACTGATCTAATGAGAGGAGCCACTAAAATCCAAACTTTTTTCATCACTCCCTCGGAATGTAAGTGTCATGGTTATACAATCATTTACGATAACATCACCATCGAGTATTACTAATACCCGTACATTATGCACACTGGAAGATCTAGAATAAACCTGAAGTTTTAGATCACATTTGGACTGTCTCCTTCATGGTTTTATCATTAAGTCTATTGTTGATCATTAAGAGTTGGTATCGATCATATACTTTCCAAAAGCACATATCATACCTAGGTATTGATCATATACTTTCCAAAAGCATATATCATACCTACAAATTCAGTCAAGCTTCCAAATCGAGATGACCGTGCACGGAATTTGATTCCTCATGGGTAAGCTCATGTCTTCTGGTTCAGTGATGAAACTGTATGATCCCTTGTAGAGATCATATTACTCATAGGTCCTTGTATACACACTAGCTCACCGGTGTATAGACCTTGAATAGGTCATCAACCTATCGGTCTGTCAAATGTACATACTCAAGCATATAACAACACATCTGTATATGGTTAGAGAATGCGTGCCTATATCATGATAGTAAAAGACACAAGTCTTGGTTATATCGATTTCGTTAAGTCAACTCTTTGACCTAACTTATCTAACACTTCCGATTATCTAATCCTATGTAGAGGACCTACATCAAGAGGTCAGTTAGATACCACCTTTAGAGATTGATTGTCATATCCTTCTTAGGCTGGAGATCCTTTCCTAACAATCATTTGATGGTGCTTGATAAGTCCTCAATCTAACTCTTTAGATATCATCTAAGCACCTGCCTCTATGATTCAACATTTGAGTCAACTGTTGTATGGCCATTAAGATGACAATGGTACATAAACCTAATTGTACTAAGGGATCTATTATGCACATTAGTTATTCTTCATTTCATATTAAGGAGTGAATTGCAATAGCATTTATTGTATAATGGCTCGCTGTGGGCTCGCATGTCCGATGAAACCCAGTTTCATTATCATAATTCATGGTTATTAACCCCCTATCTTAGACTAAGTGTCAATAAAAATCAGACAAATCCCTGTTTATATCTGACCCTTAGAATAAATTAAAAATACAAAAAATAACAAAACTAAAATCGTGGTGTTTTTATACCCTTAAAAAGCTCACAAAAATATTTCTCCCTTTGTTTGACCTCGTCTCCGTTTTTTGTCAACATGAAACTTATAGATCGCATCGAGATCTACAACTTTTGTATTTTGAGTTTTTCCAAATTCGGCCTACTTTGCCCTCATATTTCACCTTCTTCTTCTTAATAACATGATTGGGCCACGCGGCTCCTTCTGGTTGAACCACGTGGAACTCCTTTTAGCCTCCGAGGGTCGCACCCGGGCTAAGATGAGATTCATAGTTGCATTACTTATTGCTTCCACCATATCTTTGACTCTATCGAATAGCTTTCTTCGAGTACTTTCAATTCGACCTAGATCTAAGAACATCTCTGTTATCTCCCAAGGCGTAAACAGAAAACAAATAGGGAGGCAAAGGCTGCAAAAAAAAACAATGCAAGTCGTGAAGCGGGAAGGCTAAGAGAGAGAAGGGATGCGGGTGAGAAGGCTCAGCCCTTCGGTTCGCCCCCTCAGTCTCAGCCGCTTCTACCCTCGGATCTCGTCTCTGGTCTTCTTTCCCATCTTCCAGTTTTTTCACTTATGAGAGGTCTCATTTCGCTGTAGCCTTTGAAGATCGAAGCGGTCTAGCTACTGCCGGACTCTTTGGCTGACCCCCTCGCACACTTCCTAAACTAGGCTCGCACACCTAAGCCCGAGATGCATGCCTGAGGACGAGAAGGTAGAAATTGACGTAGGAGAGGAGGTTTATGTAGATTAATCAACCCTCAGCTCAGTCCTTTTTCTCAGCTCATTTCTTTTCTCACAGCTCATTGTTTTTTTTTGGCTTGAGTTGAAAGTTTGATTAGTAGAAGGGCACTGCTTCCGCCGTCTGGCTCAGTCCAGGGGATGGGTTGGATTTGAGAACTAACTAAACTATTTAGTAATCAGAGAGATCTCTGACCTTGGATCATTGGTAAGGTGAAGCCTATCTACATAAGCTGCAGGAGGGGGAGACATTTGCTAGTAGTTTGAAAGGCAGAGGTGCTGAAGGTTTCGCGAACCCTGGTTCGAGTCCCGGGCAACCCATAAAGGTTTCTAATTCAAATAGTTCAGACTGCACCCTCAATGAGCTTGGGGAGGTCTCGTTCTTATTGAGTATCCCACGAACTAGGCAGACTGTCCTTAAGTAAGAGTGCGCCCAGGTGTGTCGAAAGTGTCTTTCACTAATGGGAGGAAGGAAAGTCTCTACAAGATTCTAGCGCGTAGGGGGCTTCTCTTTCATCTTAGCTTTTATGTAGAAGCAATAGAAAGGAAGCCATTGAATCTCCTCACCACTCCTGTCCTGGGTTTCGAGCTGCAATTCTCCACTGTTCGATTGTCTCCAGGCGCCTCCATCTCTAACGTTCATGCCTGCATTCAACCTCAGCCCTCCTATTCATTCCTAGATCAAATCACATCCGTCCGCTAGCGCCTTCACCTCAGCTCGCCACGTGCCACACCTAGCCATTGCCCGATCTTCTCCATAGTTCTCTATCTCAGCCGTCATCTTTCCCATTGATTATCACTGTTCGTTCTAAGCCCAAACTCCATCTTGGCCGTTTAATTCCGCCTGTACCAATTCACGCCACATGGTGAGGCCCTCAACTATTGATCATGCCACCCTAGATCTAATCTGGGCCTCTCGTTAGTGCTCCCCCGTAGCCAATGGATCGTGAGATACAACAACCACGAGACCATCTTCAACCTCCGGAGCACCCTCACCCATGTTCTCCACCTTGCAAAACCACCACCCCCTTCCTATTCTCCCGATCGCATCTTCCACCTTCCCCACTCACTAACTGCTCCCTGACCAACCCCACTCATCCCCGATCCTCGTGAGTGCCCTCGCTCCCCACGGTTCCCTCTATCTCGCTCCATATCCTTCGCTCAAAGTGCGTCGGCTCCCACTGGAACTGCCAACTTCAAATCTTTAAATACACCGTCGCTGCCGCTCACACACCTTGTCCACCTTTACATGGGGTTCTGCCCAGCCCTTCTCCTCCTTCCCATGATAGGGGGAGGGCCGATCGAGGCACGAAGACGACAACAGCCCCAATGATGACCCCTGGCCATGGTAGGCCAGGATTGCGAAGCACCGCCTCCACCCAGATGCCACCAGTTGGTGTGGTGGTCACCTTCGCGCATCCCTCTGACGGTCATATCTCCTTCTCCATGCCCTGTTCACTTCCACCCCATCTCTTCTCCACTTCACCGGAGAAGATGACTTGGGCCCTCCACTTCTTCGCCCCGTACGGCCTCCATCCCATTCACATTCGCCTCATACACTGCACGCTTCGGTTATAGCTAACGTATGTAGGCCTTGAACTTCAATGACCAGAAGCCTCGTCGGAGCTATCTTTGCGAGCTTCATCTCCAGTGAACAAACATCATCCGCGTCTTCCAGGAACTCCAGCTGCTCTGCCGAGCTTCCACGAAGCCATCGATGCCTTCAGGAGCTGCAAGGGATCGTCTCCGCGCTTGATAGGAGGAGACGACGCTCAGAGCCAATCGTCGGAGGTCTGACTTCACCGCCAGTCGTAGAGGAGGAGGAAGATATAGTTTTCATTAGGTGCACCTCCCGGGTGTCCATCCAATGGCTCACGTTTGGCCACGTTCTCATCACCTTGCGTCTCCAGATTTCGTCGGAGCTTCAAAAATTGGACGGCCACCAGATGTCCACGTCGCCTTCCCACCCTTCGATTCAGCCATCGTCTGATCTTCATTGATCAGACGGTCTTCAAGCAGCCACATGTCTGTTCTAGGAGGCTTCTCCAGACCTTAGGCTTGGAACCCCCCACCTCCGAGTCTCGCTCGAGCCACATCCGCATGTCGAGCCTGCACCAAGCCTGCTACGAACCTGAGCCGTCTTCCGAACCTCACCACACGTGCCCAGTCACGTGCGGGCATGGGTATTTTGCACGGAGGCCCCAGAAGTTTTTAATAATTGCATATATGTCCTGCCATCACGTGCCGTCCACGCACGCTTGGGGTATTTTGCATCCAAACCTTTGCGGGTTTTAATAATTGCATATATACCCCTGTTGTGTGGGTAATTTACAGGGAAGGCCTCGTGAATTTGTTTAATTACATTTTACTTCCTCCCAGGGACATATTTGCCATATTTTCCCTATTTATTTCATGTTTTTTATTGCATTTATGCCCCTGGTTTATTTATTGAATATCTTAAGCATCCAAGCTCTGTTTCAGTTAATTTCATTGGTGTTTTGAAGCTTGTTTAATTCTCTTTCTAATGGCATGGTTATTGTTCTATTATGACATGTTGATTTTATGGATTAAATCTAATTTAGTAGTGTCATTTGTTCATTAATTTTCATGTTGTTAATCATCTTGTCAATGAAAATGGCTTTATAACCATTTTCTGAAAATGACCATCATTTATTGCTCATTGATTCTGTATAATTTGGACATAACTGCGTTATTCTAATCTTGCATTTCCTTGCATATTAAAAGCCAATAAAAAGTGTCAGTTTCATGTGTTTGCATATGATTGCTATGCATGTTTGTTTGCAATTATTGACCCATGGATTTTCAATTAATCACTTAATTTAGGTATTAAGAATCTGAATTCGTACTTAAGAGGCCCGTGTCCCTGAGTTCGACCTTGGGCTTGCCCAAGTAAAATAAATCGACAGCTTTTCCTTGGTGTTTATTGATGCATTATTCAAGCGGTCTTTGACGCATCCGATTTAACCCGACTACAACAAACTTGTTAATTCTACATAATTAGAAGGGTAAAATCGCGGTCCGTCAATGTCCAATAACATGATGGGGAAATTGATGGATATGCTACTCATAGAATAAACGAAGGTTGGATAAAGTGGAGAGGAGCCTCTACTGCTCTATATGTTAAGAAAAATCCATTGAAAATCAATGGAAAGTTTTATAAGCAGCCGTGAAACCTAATATGCTCTATGGATCTGAACGTTGACCTATGAATCATAGACATGTGCAGAGAATGGCAGTAACATGAATGAAAATGTTAAGGTGGATGTGTGTACATACACGTAAAGATCAGATTTGATGATGCGATCAGAAGGAAAGTTGGTGTAACTTATATCGAGGATAAGATGCAAGAAAACTATTTAAGGTGGTTTGGCCATTTTCAAAGGAGGTCGGCTAATGCACCAGTTAAGAGATGCGAGTTTTGGGATGTTGAGCCGGCTAAGAGAGGATGCAGATGGCCCAAGAAGTGTTGGAATGAGGCTATCTGAAGGGAACTTAGGTTTTTGGATCTAAGCTCGAGAATGGCCCAAGATAGATCTGAATGGAGGCAAAGAATCCATGTAGCCGACCTTACTTAATGTGGGAAAAGGCTTTGTTGTTGTATTGAAATGTGAAGCAATCTAATGATTAAATTGATGACATTTGTCGACCCTAGATAACTAATTCAATTTATCTCTCATTTCCCTAGTAATGACACTAGATATATATCACATGGTTGTAACAAAAGCGATGTCATTTTAACTTAACTTCATACCAATAGTATGAAAAAGTTCAAAGAATTGCTTGAATAGAATTTCATTGTTTTAGAAGATCTTTTCACTACATCAGTAAATAAATATTTACTAATAACAATATCAAACATTTAAAATTACTTTTAATTTTGGATCCTCGATAAACATTGAAGATGCAATTCTTAATTAGATTTTGATTATTAATAAATAAATAAATTTTATTTCTATTTTATTTTATAACATACGACCATACCGATATGTTTATACTTAATATTCTAGCAAGTATTGACACCAAAAATACTTATCGCTTGTTCATTTTTCAAGTTAGAATGCAAACTGTTAAGACAAATACTCTATTTATTACAGATTTATCAAAGTACTTATATAAATCTATGTGCAATATGTATATACATAAATCCATACAATTAGATATTAAAGTTAAATAGAAATCCAACATCTAGTTGAGAAGTATACCATGAGAACGGATGAACGGTTTGAAAATGAAAAATTGATACATTTCTGACTTATTATATTTGAGAAGGAACAATATGATGAATAACCATTCATCTATCTTTATTATCCTATTTTATCTTTAAATCCTTAGTGAAATACATGTAAATATTACTAACTTGCATGAAATAACTTCTAACATTAATATATAATTAGCATGTAATTACCTGTAATTAAACTCAAAATTAAAAAATAAAGAAAAGAAAAGAAAGAAAGTATCAAAGATATTGACTGACCTAAACTCCAAAACAAGTCAATATTGACTATGTCGACAAGGAATAAAGTAGGAGGAGATAATGGCAAAATAATACAAGCAATTATACATAGAACCTTAGAAACCCTAGGTGTTCAATACATTGTATATAGCTAATATTTAAACTATTTTATACACACTCATACATAACTCAAATCAAAATGTTTTGAACAAGAAACATGCACATAATAATGTATAGAAATTAAAAAAATAATAGTATATAATTATCATATACAATGCACATGGTACACATAGATGAAAAAGCTGCAAACAAAACTTCATTGATTATCTCATCTATATGAGCTCAAAATTTATCAAACTCACCTCCATTATATTTAAAACTTAATTAGCTATCAAATGAAGGTAGTTTCATTTAATTTGGAGTCAAGATGCAAAAGCCAGCTAATGGGCACCATGATGCTGGTGTTTATATATATATATATATTAAGATAATATATATTATAATTTTTATATTTTTAACTTCTTTATATTTTCATTTATTATACATATTCTACAACATGTATATAAAATCCAAATAAATTAACTAAAAACAATTAAAAATCTCAAAAATAATCATTATACACTAAAAACATAGGTATATGATACCTATATTGTACATATGCATATTTATTTACACTTGTAATTAAAATCATACATTTTTTCTCATAAATATTGTAAATATGTAATAAATTATACTATAAAAAATTATTTATATAAATATAATATTATGTATATAGAATGCAAAATTAAAATATAATATGCAAATATAGAGGTATAAATACATATACATAAAGTATGTAAATATTATTTGAGAATAAATAAGTTGATAAAAATAATAAAAAATCACCAGAAATAGTTTATTAAATAAGCAACAACTTTTATGTTTTGAGTTTTTATTAATAAAATCATTTTTTATTCTAAATTTGTAAAATTTCCTCTTTAAGTATTGTTTTCTCTTTTAGCGAGGGACGTGGACCAATGGAAATCCAGGAAGTTTGTCCCTAAGTCAACCCTCCCTTCTTCACGCAAAGACCTCCACCCAACAGGTCAATGATCGGCTTCATCCTATTTTTGTCGTCGACTCCCTCATCTTTTGACCTTACTCTCTTCATGAAAATTGTGCACCGATTAACTATGACCTGCGCCTAAGCATCTAATGAGCTTCATCTCCATCGATCTACGCACAAACCCTAGTCAAACGACCCTCCTCCACTCACCTGTATAAAGCTTCTCATCCACCTCCAGTCAAAACCTAATCAGTTCTAGCCATCGTAACCCCAGAATTTGGATTTGGAGTGTCAGTCCTTGTGACATGAGTGGTTCCCCCATCAATCCGAGGCATGGATAAGGAGTCTGGATGTGATTCGACCCCTTGTTGGAGCTCCTCTGTGCGACTTTTGCTTCTTAACACTATAGGTTAGGTGAGCTGTTCTGTCATTGTCTTTTCAATTTGTAGGATAATCAATAACATAGACTAGGTTTCTATTTCATTTAATTCCATCTAATTTTTATTAAAAACCAAAAAATTACTTCATCAGAGATCTAGGCTCCAACCACTGTACCACCCCTGTAAGCCATCATTTTGACCCCATCTTCATTCCATCTCATTCCCCATCACGTTCTTCGCATCCCTAGATCATCAGTCGTCCTCGTTCTTTCATAGAACAAGTAATCCGATCTCACTCCTCCTCCCTTCACCGGGGATCGTCACCCCACTCCATTTCAACCTATTTTTGAGTAACCAAGGGACAAGGACCTCCGTCTTAGATTCATTATTATTTTTGAGAAGGTTGGGGTTCAGAGGAAGCTTGTGGAGTCCAAATCGATCAAAGAGTTTCATCTCAAGGTGTCAGATGAAGAATGACCCTCCAGGCCTCCTCGACGAGGCCCAGAGCTATTTGAGCACACATACGGGCACAAGACACTTCTAGGAGGTGATTGAGCCTAACGTTGTGTCATGGTACCATTGGAGGGGCGAGTTTCAGCTGATCGAAGTTCAGGGAAGGAGCTGTTGTTCCTCGTTCTCCGTCTCGACCTCCCAACTATTGGATTTTGAGGCATGTCCAGTTTTGATTTGCATCATTAGATCAAAGAATATCAGGTAGGCGTTGAGGTATGTTCCTAGCTTAAGTGGCATCACGTGGAGCGCCCTCTGGCACCCATCAATGCATTTTAGGGGGGGGGGGGTATTTTGCATATTCAGCTCTTGCCTTTTTGTTATCTTTTTAGCATTTAAACATTTATCTATGGTGTAATATTTTGTAATATTTGCATGTGGATCCTGCACTATCTTTTATTTGCTCTAAGGTCCAATGCCAAGTCACCTTACATGGCTCTCGATGTGAGGCTTCTAGGTATTTTGCAAGGGATTCCCTCATATTTACGGATCTGTTAATTAATGCTTTGAAACTTTTGAGTAACTACTATCTATTCCATGCTAGGAATGCGCATAACATGCATTTTTGGAAAAAATTGCATATATTTTCATGGGATTTTATGTTTTGTTTTGAAATGGATTAAAAGTTTATTCTAATTACATTTAGGTCCATGTACCGTAGAGTTATTTTAATTTGTTTCTTTATTTTTATTTATTATCTTTGTTTATCCTAAAATTATAGGAAAATTAGATTAAGTGCATGGAACCCATATTTATTATATATATTTTTTTACAAGGCATTTAAAATCATTTTTCAATTTATTAAAAATAAAAAAACATGCTATTTTTTCCTGTTTAGCTATTAAAAATCAGTAAAAATTACAAAATGTTTTCAAAATTTCAAAAAAATATAGTAGATCTATTTTGTTATATTTTATCATCTGACCAAAATATTTAAAATTTTCAAAACTAAAACCTTAAAATCATAGACCATTGTAAATCTTATAAAATCTGCAAAAATCCTAGAAAAATTAGAAAATTATGTTTTCATCTCTAAATTTTATTTGTGATATGTAAAATATATTAAAATTAGTTTACAACTAATTCTGTATTTGTATCTATTTGATAAATTGGATAGTTATCATAATCACTATTTCGACATTTTTTTAATTTTAAAAATCCATAGAAATTACAATACTCCAAAAATAACTGAAAACAAAGGAAAAATATTTAAAACACAAAATTTTATTTTCTTTATTTTGACTTTATTTGACTCATTTAAAAAACCTACAAAAATATTTCTCTTTATTTTATCTATACAAAACATATATTATCTATATATTGATTATTATATATCTGATTTTTGAAATTAAAAAGGAATTAAAATTTTGCTAAATTAAAAATATAAAAATCATTAAAATTTTGAATATAATTAAAATAAAAAAACAGATAACGAAATAAAAAAGCAAAACAAAAATCCATAAATATTAATTAATTATCAATAATCAATATTATTTTTACCTATCCTCATTTGGCTTCCCTGAGTTCAACAATCTAACTATTTAACCTATTGAAAAATGCATAGATGCCATCGCTAATTGTGTCGAATTGCGTTGTAGTCGGGAAATTACAGATTGATGAAAAACCACTAAATTAGTAATTATCAATTAATGTTTGAGCGGTCAAATTTATTTACTTAGGAAAGCCCAAGGTAGAACTCAAAGAGGACATTATCTCCTTAGGTTAATTTTTAGGTCATCTAGATAATAGGTTTAGAAGAAGTTTTTTTTTATTTTCTATGCAATGTATTGAATGAGAAAATGTAAATGAACTAGATTTCTTATGGATAATAACAAACTTAGACAATTTAAATTTAATGTAAAATTGATCCAAATTAGTAAAGTTGTATTTTTCAAGGAAATATTATTCAATGATGCACATGAAACTCATTTTTATGAAATTTTCAGATTTAATATGTATGTATGAAATGGATCGTTTTCAAGGGGGTTTTATGCAAGTTTTCTTGCTAAAGGATTAAAAAAATATGAAAATTTGATAGAAGGTTAAATGTAATGAAATTAATGTACAGCATTTTTTGGATTTTTTGCTTGTAAATTGTAGTTTCTGTGAATTAAATACGAATAAAATATTTCCAGTGAATAAAATTATACTAGTCACGTATAAGTAATAGGCACCTAGGAAATATTCCAAATTCTAAAAAAATGAATTCCATGTACAATTTGTATTAGATTACTAAAATCACTAATGAATTTAATTATAGCACACTATGCACGCACATGAGATGAAGTTTGGATATATTGAATTACACAAATAAATATACTTAATATGACTTTATTATAATTTTCCAAGCAGTGTATGATTTATTCCTAATTACTCAAGTACAATGGGGCAAAAAACACATGTTTTCACCAAAACAATTCTAATAAGTGAATAACTATTCAAAAAAATATAAATAAATAGTCATCGTTATGATTATTAATATGGAAACAATATGAAAATTTTAGACTTCAAAATGATGACAAAATGATGGTCCAAATTACAACTCAAGCTTAGGGGTATATATGCAAATCATGGAATAAAATAACTAAATGAGATAGGGAGCTTTATTTGGTTACTCAAAATAGAGGGGGCTTTGTGTAATTTTCCCAAGGAGTGCATGGCGTGCGCATGAGCTCTTGGTTGATGTAGGCATTAGTACAAATATTCAGGAATGCAAGGGTGTTTCTACAAATTGCCCCTCACCCACGTGAGCGGCGCATGCATGGGGCGATTCAGGTGGCGCGTTGACTCCGCCTATACATGGCTGACTGCGACAGCTTCGGGCAGCAGATGTGGATCCAAGGCTGGGTGGACAATGAAGCAGGGTGCATGACACCTTTGGGACCGCCTGTTGGAGATCAGGTAGTGGTTGTACGAAGCGGGGCTCCTATGTCTTCTTCCTCAACAACAACTGTAGAGAAACCAACTCCAATGAAGTTGTGCTCGAATGTGTTACGAAGGAGTTGCTATTACGACATGTGGATATGCGACGGAGGTAGAGGGATGAGTTTCGTGTGCACGATGACAAGATCTTGGCGGTGATAGGGTTAAATGGTGGAGTTGTGAATCTCATGAGAGCGTGTGTAAGAGCTCCTAGAAGTGGTTTCATGCTTCATCTATAATGTTAAGAGACCCGAAGGATGCTAGTTGCTGAAGGTGGTAGACCTGCTTGCTCTCGTCAAACTCGGGTCAAAGCCCACTTTGGGGTTAGGATGGAGTTAAGGTGGAATGGGGGGAGGCAGATATTCAGGTGTTGTAAAGAAGATGTCAGTTCCATAAGTGTCGATATTTTGTAAAAAAATTGATAATGCGTCGAATGTGGAAGGTCCCAACGGGGAAGAGGGATGATCTCAAGTCGGGTTGAGTTTACAACAAAGAAAACAAAGAGAGAGAGAGGAATAACATATGGTTGAAGGAGATGGAGTGTACAAGGAGAATAAAAAGATAAGATAAGAGAAAAAAGAGGAGTTAGTACCTGATGGGTTGGAGGGATTCACCTAGAAAGGAGCTGGTCAAGAAAGCACTCTGTCCTCGCTCGAAGTCCTGGCAACAAATACTGAGTTTCACAATAGCTTGGAACCATTGTACCAAGGCTTAGAGAGGCCTTGGATCTCTCTTGGAGATCGAGTCATCATCGCACGACCTTGAGACCTTCTGTTGTCACCAAAAGGAGGAGCGCGCTAGATCGAAGCTCTTTCAGAAATGGAGGATGAGGATGGTCGATGATGGTGGTGGTGGTGGGGGGTTTACTGATGGGAAGTTTGATTTCAGAAGAAAAAGAGGGGAACTGGTGTGATGTGGAGGGCTCGGGTGGCTATTGGCAACGTGGGGGAGAGGAGAGAGGGACTTAGGATGTGGAGGAAGAGGCAGAGATGTACGGTGGCATGCGAGGGGGCTATGACAATATGGAAGAGCGGAGGGTTCAGTAGTGGGAGGAGAAGGCAAACGAGAAGGTAATGGGTCTCGACCGTTCAATCGACGAAGATCGAACAATAGAGAGTTGGCCACGTGGATAATAAAAAATAAAAGGATAATATAAAAATAAAATAAAAAGAGAAAAGAATGAGGGACACTAGATGAAGAGTTCTTCACCCAATACAGAAGAGAGGGTGGATAGAGAGTAAGTGTGGGTAACACATGGCGGCTCCACAAGCTGCCACATGTCACTCCCATAAGAATCCAAAAAAATAAAAGAAAAATTAAAATAAAATAGTAAACGACCTCCAATCAAAAAATTCTCTTTATGACAATTGTTCGTCTTGATGAGATCTACAACTTTTATGAAGGAACCAAAACTAAAAGAAGTGTATTTTTGGCAGTCTTCTATGTAAATAGAAGACTTGTATTTTTTAGATTTTGCAAGTTTTTATGATTTTGAAATAAAGAAAAATTGAAATAAAATCAAATAAATTTATAAAATAAATATTTATAACTTAATGTATTTTTTGGATTTTTGCATAATTACAAAAATAAAGAAATAAAATAAGAGAGATTTTTTTAGAGACACTAAATATAGACTCAGGGTAATTCACTTTCTTTGATTTTGACTTATTTCTGATATGGATTTTATGTGCTTTATTAAAACAAAGATCAAAGAAAATAAATAAAATAAATATATTAAAAAAAATTTAATTATGTACATAAATAATAAGGTCAAAGTCAGACAAAATATATAATATGCAATGAGGTCCCAAAATTCAAGTATCGTATATGAAGTCCAATATGTTTAATTTGATCTTCTTTTGTAGCTAATTCAATGTACATTAATTAAAAAATGAGGAGGGGTTCATAGGAGATTGTATGTGAGAGATATTTGCATTCGTGGCCTTTTGTCTCAAAACTAGGAGTTGGATTTATGTGTCAAATATACAGGTTAGTATTTTTCCGGTATTTTTCATTTGTTAAGGTCAGTATTATTTACATAATGGAGTTGATTTTATTACATTTGGAGTTAGTGAAAAATAAAGAAAAATAGGGGAAGTTAGTTATTATAGAGGTGATTATTTACACACAAAGTCTGGCTTCTTATTATTGATATTATGAATGCTAAAATATGGTTATTATATACACATGCATGAATGCTAAATATGCAATGTAAATTATTAAATGCAGTTAATTACTTGAGAATGGAGCTCTATTTTCAGCTTTTAAAGTGATTAATCACATATTCGTCAACCCCCTATACTTAAACCTTGCTCGTCCTTAAGCAACTTAAATGATTGGATTCCAAACCAAGCTCATGAACAATAGGTAAAAAATGGAGCTCGACTCGACCTTTAAATTATTAGTGTAGCAGAACTTCTCATGAGAATTAGGGATTTAAAAACAACAATCTCTAAGTTGTACAAGTCATCATCCAGGTCTGACTCAGAAGTCATCTTAAATCAACTCCCAACAAAGCATCCCACATGAACATTGAATATATGTCTCTTGTGTGTGAGGGGGTGTTATCTCTTCCCATCCAAGATGTCAAACTACCATGCAATCTCCTCCTTAGTAACTCGTCCTCAGGGAGTCAAGTATTTACCTCTAAGTTTAGGTACGTGCTAGTTCACAACGAATAATATGAGAAGTTTAGAAGAAGGGGAAAAGAACTGGAGCATGACCAATGTAGTCACATCTCCTGTGAAGTTTGGCTAGTGTAGCCAAGTCTCTGCCAAAATATGCAGGCTATCTGAAGCTTTGACCGTTGCGGTCAAATGATGTACTTAGGAATTGGATTCTTTTTGGAAGGAATTGTGGTTGCTCCGCATTGATCTTTTTTTCCTTGATGGATATAGAATCTTTTGTTATGCCCATATTTGGGGTCTTAGAAAAAATATGTGATAGCAATCCATTCTTCATTCAAAGCTTTATTTCACCATGTTACTTCAGTCTTTAGATGTCTGCATTACAAAGAAAAAGGCGTACAATCTTCCAACACCTCGTTTGGGATGAGCTAAGTATGTGGTGTAGAGTACATATTAGTTAAATATCTAATCCACTTTCGATTTTTACTCATTACTCGGTTCAGATTCCGATGACTTTCTACTTTGCATATGCATTCTATGCTAATAAAAAGCAAATGAATGAAGTGCAAGTTTTTTTGTTTGTGTATGAAGGATTTACAAAGAAGCCATTTGAAATTTTTTTATTATACACACAATTTTACAACAAATTACGTCCCAAGTATTATTTAAAAAAACTTATACAAATTATACATATTTTATAACTTGTATACAATATACACATTATATTTTACATGTATTTTAGATATTGCGCCTATTTTACATTTTTTGGCAAATTTTACAAAGTGGTTATCCATCTTGTATTTCTTGAATATTAGACAAATAAAATACGTGAAAGTACGAGGTATGGGTAAAATATATATTTATTATATATGCATGGTTACCCAACTCGTATTTATTGAATATCATACATACAAAATACGTAAAAGTAAGGGCTGTGGGTAAATTATATATGTAATATACACACATCCACTATACTTAGAGTGTGATATGCTCTCAGAGCATAAAAATTGAGGAAGAGACATAGCTCATGCTAAGCGTAAGAGAGTGAAAAGAATAGAAGTCACCATGCCTCCTATACTTAGGCTCTGGTCTGCTTAATGTAGAAGAAGAGCAAAAATTGGGCATTCGAGGTCAAGAGGAGAATGAAGGCATGAATCAATATACAGGGAAGGCATCGGTCCCCCCATACTTAGGCTCTAGTTAGCCTAAGTATAGAAGAAGGAGTAAGCATGTGAAACGACGGGATTGCGGAATTTATAAAGAAACGAGGATGAGAAAGGAGATGCGTGAAGATGATGAGAATAGCGAGGATTCATGTGTTCCCATAAGTGGATCATGAGATTCTGGGATACACATGAAGGAGATCTCTTTTACACCGACTAAGTATTCACCTGATCCTATAAAATGCTTAAGCAATTGCCTATCCGGAGGAGTGATCGTGCACCATTTATACGATCTGAAATCTCTATGCTCCTGTTCGTGTGCACTTCTCTAACAATGAAGGGTCCTATCTACTTGGACTTTTACTTGCCATGGAAAATTTTCAACTTGGCATTGAATAACCATACCTTCTGCCCTAGGACAAAATTCTTGCGCATGATATGTTGATCATGCCATGCTTGATTCTGTCCTTATAGATCACGATGTTATCGTATGCCTTGCTTTGGATTTCTAGAAGCTCATTTAGATCCATCTATCCGTTCCTCTATCCTCTATATGTGTTCTCGTACACTTTCTTCAATGCCCATTTAGATTTGTGAATCAACTTAACGAGCAGATTACCGATGAATATCCATTTCATCGCCTTTATTCTTTCATTTTGTCCATAAATTCCTAGTTAAATACATGTATATATATCATTAATTTGTACAAAATATCATTAAATAATTGACAATAAATATTGCATAAATATTGGTATTTAACTCTAAAATAAAGAATAAAGGAAAGAAAAGAAAAAGAATGAAATGTCAAAGACATTGAATGACCCTAGTCCCCGAGACCTAGCCATCATGATGACTTGGTCAAAAAGGAATAAAATAGGGGGAGATGTGGTAGAGAATGGTACAAAACACACTTAAAAACCTTAATTCTTTTATTCAATAAATATCAATTGGAACCTATTTTACTTTCCCAATTATTAAACTTCAAATAATAAAACCCTCTACATGAATATTGTACATAAAATTATAAAGAAAAATACAAAATTGATTTCACATTAAAATGATAAATAGTGCACTGAGACACAGAGAACAAAAAGCTGCAAAGAAAACATTCTAGACATGTATCTCCTCCATACAGACTCAAACTTGTCCGAACTCACTTTATTATTCATAAAGTTTAATTATCTCTTTAATGATGGCGATTTATTAAAAATAAAGTTAGGGTGCAAAAGTTGGCTTTTGGATCCCTATTGTATTGTATAATTGTATATAATATTCATTATATTCATTCTTTATAATTTTAACTTCCCAATATTTTTATATACTTGTAAATATTATTCAAAATACATGTAATTAATAAACATAAAATAAAACCATGAAAACTACATCAAAATAAATAATATGTTATAGTATGCAGATAAACTATACTTATATAATACATGAAAATATTTATTTAAGTGTAAAATAAAATCTGAAAAATACAAAAAAATATGTAAATGTGTAATTAAACAAACTATAAATTTATATTTTTTTTGTACATAAAATACTAAAATACAAAATAAAAATAAAATACATCAAATACATGTATAAATACTTACGTATAAACTTGTAAATATTAATATCTAAAAATAGTCTTGTAAAAACAAATACAAATCAGAATAAAATAATACAAAAAATAGTAAATATTTTTCATGTTTTGACCTAAGAATAATAAATTCATCTATTTGTTTATATCGATTTAACAAGGGGGTTTATCCCTAGATTTTTGTGGTTGGTCCACATGGATCAACCACCATCCTCTGTGCATTGACCCCTCAGTCAACTACACGATCTTGACCTCCACCTTTGTCAGAATGTCTGATGCCCTAATTTTCCCCAATTTTTTGACCTTCATCCATGCCGATTCAGACCTCAAACCTTTCACAACATCTCTTCCCCTACAATGATCAATCTCGCCCACAGCTTAGATTATCTATATATTTACACAAGCTCGAGCAATCTCATGATCTTCACCTACCTATTTCATGTTTATAAATAAACCCAGGTCTGCTCCTTTTTTGGTTTTGATCCCTCTTCCACATCTGTATCCCCAAAAGGACCCATCTGGGTTGTGTTCTTGGTGACAGCTTGGACTCTCTAGCCTCGTCAGCAAGGATAATAACATGGAGAAGGCGGTATAAGGCCTCACCGAAGCATCTATGACGAGCCCTTCCATATGCTCCCTGGACACCCAAGTGTGAGCTGTTAATTAGGTTTACTCATTGCATTTCTTTTCCTGCATCATAGTTTAGATTTTAATTCCTACATTTAATCCTTAGTTTAGTCTAATTTTAGGATTGTAATTTGATGCAGCCTTAAGCTCCAGCTAAAATTCATCGTTATTCATGCCCAGTTTCGACTCATCACCACCTTCATCTTCTTCCCTGATGTCTTCTCCATCGATGCCCCATCAATTCAACCATGTTCCTTGAAGTAATCAGGAGGTTAGAGCTTCTTCCACCACCGTATGCTGGAACTCATCATCCATTCCATTCTTGTGCTGCCCAGCTTTAATATTTTCTTGACCCTTCGCATCTTGAGCCCGTAATCTTTTTTTGGGCAGGAGGAGGTACGAGAGGAGTCTCCTAGAGATGAACAACATCTCAAGATAGAATCTCTAGGTGATTACAGCTCCAGACCCCCTTTCAATAGGGTCCGGACCCATTTAGACCCTCCTATAGGTGCGACAAATCTCCATCAATGTGATGGGCCAAACAGATCGAAGAACAGAGGTCAGAGAAGCACGGATTCAATGATCAAAGAAACCTGGAGCGGAGTTTTTGGTGTGTTCTTCCTGGATACGTCCCAGACATCCGATGATGCATTCACTCAAGGTTTAATCAGAGCCCTCTGATCAAGGGGAGAAACGACGTCCTTCCTCGCTGCACGGTCGACCATATGGAGCACTTGCAGACACTCGATGAAGCGTTAATGGGTAAATTTCATATAACCCCACACCTTTTGTATTTACATTTCAGCCATGTAAATATATTAAGTAGGTTAAAAGCTTTTGTATAAATTGTAGTTGACCCCTGAACTTCTTGAATATTTCAAAGAGGTCATTTGCGAGGTCACCTCACATGCCCACGCGCGTAAGGACCTGGAAGCACATTAGCCTTCTAGATTTTGTAATTTATTTTAAATATATAAAGTTTGTAAATAAATGTAAAACTTTTAGGATATTTGCATGTTGACCCTAATACTTATTATATAATGCAAATATACATATGTTAGCCTATTTATTTATGTATTTATATTTTTCTTAAATAGCTTTTGTGCTCTAAAAATTTGGGGAAAATATATGAGATGCTTGATCTGATGCTTTTGCAACCCATAGTTTTAATTATCATTTTATTACATTTTCCCATTTATTAAACATCATTTAAGAGCTAAATATTCCTTATTTAGATATAACAATACAAAAAATAGAAAACCTTCTTTAAAAATCACAAAAATATTGTACATATTACTATATATTAAACCTCCAGACAAAAATCAAAAAATATATAAAAGCAAAACACTAAAATAATAAAACCCTATAAAATCAGTAAAAAATCTACAAAATACAAAACATAGTTTTTTGTTGTATATTTTTTATTTTATATTGTATATATTAGAAATAATTTTGGATGTTTTGGAATTATTTTCTATATTTAATACCTGATATAATTCGGCCAATATATTATAGTCACTGTTTTGTATATTTAAATCAATTAAAAATACCTAAAAATTAGCAAAAATTATATAAAAATCCAAAAAACAAAGAAAATTATAAAAATAGAAAAAAATTTTATCTTGTAAATTTTGACTCTTTATAGCTATATTTAAAATTATAAAACATATAAATATACTATAAATCTTATATAGCCTTTATTATTACCATTATTAATAATAAATACCTAATATATATTTAAAACCTTAAAAAATAGAAAGGACTAGTTTTGTATATATTTTCTATATATTTATTATATATTCTTATTTTATTATAGACATTATTATTACTATATAAATATACATGTTATATTTTTAAAAAGAAAAAGATACTAAAATTTTGCAAAAATAAAAAGGAAATAAAATTAAAAATTTTAAAACATAAAGACATTATAAAACAATGAAAACACTAAAAAATTAAATATACTTAAATAAAAAATTAAAGGGATTTTTAACCGGCAGACCCTATAAACTGTGCCAATAGCCTCCACGGCCTTTGAAACAACATAATTCTCCCCTCGACCCCGTAATCTTGCCAACTCTTACCCTATGAACCTCGTGGTTACTCCATTTGAAGCTCGCGAGGGTTCTTGGGGTAATTTATAGGGTCGATAGGGTAATTACATTATGCAAAAGGTCATGGAGGTGATTGGCAAAGTTTATAGGGTCTGCTGGGTAAAAATCCCAAAATTAAAAATATAAAAAGTTCAAAAAATAATTGTTGTTAATTTTTTTTATCTAATAATAATTATACCTATCTTTGTGTTCTTCCAGTGGTTCGACCCCTACTATTTGTCGTTGTACATCATTTGTAGGGTAGAATAAATTTCAAACCACATTTTCCTTCTTTGTTTTATATGTATTGTGGGTTGATTGTTGTCTTGATTGATTGATTTGCGATCCGAGTACCATGATAGGGGTTATATAACGATGGTCGGATCAGACTCGTCGGACACCGCATGCCCTCCAAGATCGGGCATTAGGATCCATACATCTCTCAATTAAACAAAAGGCATCGTTGCCAGGGAGAAATGCTTATAATAGGATTTTTCTGCATATAACAATTTTATTTATCTGTCTTTTAATTTTTTTAAGTAATTGTTGACCTGTTTCTGACCTATTTCTTTATTGACTTCTTTGTGAGGGCACACTACACGAGGTCGACTTTCTAAGAGGCCGAAATAACCAAGCAGATGGAGACCAACTTTCTTTGTTGAGCCGGTGGGAGAGAGAAATGAGGAGACAAAGAGAGAAGAACAACCTAGTGTATATTTTTATTTTTATTTTGTGAGAGAGAGATTTTTATTTTTTCATTATTAATTTGTAATTATACACGTACAAGGACTTTTGTACACTTGAACTCTTGCAGGCATATTTTATCACGTGTTTGTTGATTTGGTGACATGCTCAGTTTTCATTGCATTTTCTTTGCATTCTACCTTTTGTACTCCATATTTTACAACTTATTTTATTTGATTCCCTTGTTTTGAGTTTTCAACCTTTATTTTTATTTGTTTTTGTGAATGAGATCTTAGATTTTAGGACTTGCTTGATAGAGTAATCAAGGTCCAAATCCCTAATATTTGCATGTGCATATAATCTCTGATGCATTCGAACTTAGATCAAATTAAAACTGTGCTTCATGATAATAGTAATTCCTTCTTAGGGTATTTCATTGGCTTGCATACCGCATATAGTGTAGAATTTAAAATTTCTGTCTTGCATCCCGCATGGAGAGAGCAGGAAAGCATTGCAAGTCTTTAACTAAGCATACACAATTTAGATACAAGGGTAAGATTTCAATCCTAGTATCACTTGCACGACTTTTCCATCTTCTCTCCAAGTTTTGTATCACTTAGGATTTAAAGAAAATATAAAGAAATCATTTGGCGAATTATTTCTGAAAAATACTCAAAAAGTGAAAATCAAAAATTAAAACAAGGTGTTTGTTTAATAACTTTGACCAAAATAAAAATTCGTAATGGTCATTCATTATTTTTGGTTCATAAAGCCCACATTGTTTTCAAGTACCATCCAGACTAAGAGAGGCACGACCAATAAGGATTAGAGCCAAAAATCCAGTATGTGGTAGCCTTGATTATCACCTAGGCTTGGTGAAGTATCAACGCTTCTATGGTACGTGGGCGAGTAGGACTTCCTCTGCTTGCAGACTTAGTCTGAATTATTGAGAGCATGCCACATCTTCATAGGGGTGTCTGTCTCATCGTTCCACATCCGAGTAAGAAGTATTTGGATTCTCTACTATCAGCTTCCCAAACTCTATTTCTTTGGTTGAGTATCCAGCCCAAGATTGATATCAAGAATCTCAAAAAGTAAAAACTATAGGTTACAAAGGAAGTGGGAAGTATGAGATACTTTTTTGATAGTACTCACTCTCATATAGGATAGACTCTAAGGACTTGTTATAAGATTGCCCGAATAAAAAAATAGAAAATATAAAAATAAGTGAACTCTTAGGGCTTCATATTGTGTGAGTTGGTGAATCCATTTCTTGGTGTTTATTTGGATTTAGTTTTAGGTCAAAGATTAGTCTTGCACATTTTCATCCTTTTTCATTTCATATCCATTTGTATTTTCTTCTTGCCTTGTTCAATTTGAGCCTTCTTCTATTTTCCTCTTCATTTCATCTTTTGTTTATCATAGTATCCATATTCCTCATCTATTCCACTTTCATCGCAAGATGCCGACTCATGGATGGCTTAGTCGAGACCCCGTTGACACCTACATTGATTCCATGAATTCGATGTCTTCAATAATTCAAGGTGATTCCCAAGAACCCGGTTCAGACTTTGCGAATCGAATTCAAGACTCCTCCTCCTCTTCTTCTTCTCATTCCTTAATAAACCGAGATCACTCTTGTCCCGATATTCACCTCATTGTGGATGGAGATTGATTTCACTTAATATCAAGTACTCCATTCATGTCTATCTGGAATTGACCCTAATTCCATATCCATCCTTTCATCTGGTGTCGAAGATTTTCAGTCTGAATGGGATACATCTTATTGTATAGAACCAAACCTGGACACTGTGCAGATTAATTCCTTTGAGTCTAATTCAGAGATGGATCCTCAAGGGAAAGGGAAGGGACCGCAATAGCTGAAATATGGAACACAACTAGATCAAAACAGAGTGAATGCCTAGTTGCTCGCTTCTATACATTCCATCCAGCAAAAGCTTACAGATCAGGCCCTCACTTAAGTCGCCTTTGAAGACATGTGAATGACATGAGGAGAGATAGAGAGAACAAAGGAGGAGGAGGAGAAAATAATAACGAACAAGGATGTGGACCCCAAGAAGGGGAAGAAGAACTCATAAGAGAGGCTCATAAGACTACACTTAAAGAAACCTGCAATCCCGGCCCGGGCCAGATGCCAGAGTGGGTACAAATTCCTGTAGTCCATGAACGTTTTGAGCTAAAGCCACAGTTTTTAGCTCTTCTTCCTTCCCTTATTCGATGGGAACACCAATGAAGATCCTATATCCATCTCCATGAAATTTCTCACATGTACCGCACAACTTTCTACCTTAATATCTCCTTAGGTGTAGTCAAAATGACTACACTCTCCTTCGGCCATCAGGAAAAGGCTTTATATTGGATCAATCACTTGGAGAAGGTCGTGACGATCTGTGAGGAATTAAAGTCTGCATTCCTTCACAAGTTCTATCCATTGGGTAATCTGAATTAGATGCGAGACATGATTTTCACTTCTTCCAGGGACCACTGAGTCCATCCATGAAGCATGGGAGAGATTCAAAGATTTACAAGAGAAGTGACCCCATCATGAAATTCCTTGGACCAGCCTGGTCCAACTCTTTTCAGGGGCCTTACACAAGAGATACCGAGGCTTGTCGTTGCCACATATGGCAGATCTCATTTTAGCAAGGACGAAGATGTAGTCTTGCATATTTTTGAGGAAATGGCTGAAGGAATGGCTGCCTTGTCTTAATCACGTGCATACCAGAGACAACCACAGATCCACCACAAGATTGTCAATATGGTGGCATCCCATGAGCAAGATAGGGATGAGAGCTCCAGTCTCATCATAATCGAGAGCCACCTGTCCAAGGATGATATAATTGAAAAGAGATCACATGACTTGGAGAAATTATCTGTGATAGAATAGAGAACCTAGCACCTGGACAAGTTGGATCAGATTACCAAGCAGCTAGTCAACACTATCAATTCCATTCAGTTTACGAACCCATCAACTGCAACTCCAGATGAGCTAAAGGAGCCTTCATCTCTACTGCCTCCCTCAACCGAGTTCAGGGTAGACCCAGGTCCAACATGTAAACTACGTGCAAGCACCTGATCAGGAACCACAATAACCATCACATCAGATTGTCGTCTACCAACCAGAGCCCTGGCCTCCTTTATTTGTGTATCTATTTTTCCCCACCACCATCCCAAATCCAAGAAGTGAACGACATCTGGAATAATGATGCTCAAGTGTCCCATCCAAGCGGACAACAGCAGGGCCAATCTTTTGCTATTCAATCGTATCACCAACCTTCTAGTGGGAGGTTTCTCCAGTAGCACCGGCCTCTAAAGAGCCAGTCTCGACCATATCATAATATATGGGGACAATATAGGAACTACCAAAAGTCGTTGTATCATGAGTACCAGCCACATCACAACTATGCGACTGCTCAACACCAACAGTTCCTGCCTCCTCAATTTCATCAACAACAACCTCATCCTCACTACAATCATCAGTTTTCCCATTCTCAACCTCTACAGTAATATTATTCTCAACATGGTCAGCATGCCGAACCTAAGGCTACTCCGATGAACCCCTCTCTAGACTGCTTGCCCAACTTGTAAAAATCCTAGCAAAGATGATCCAAAACCTCGACGACCTCATCGCCACAAAACTCCTATTCCAACGTAGATCGAGGCCAACCCAAACAATTTCAAGCGAAAGGAGTAGGTAGTTTTCGATATCCCGTCCGGTCCCACAGAGTCAGAAATTTCATATTTTGTCTTGTCTTATGCAGTGACTCTCAGGAGTGGCAGGACATTGCAGCGCCTGCCACACAAAAGGGAAAGAATAAAGCATTAAGTCGTCTCTCTTCAATCGGTCGAGATCAACAGCAAATCCAGGGGAGGAAGAAGATGATCGAGGAGTAGCACTAGTTCACCACTACCTCCAAGAACAAATTATCAAAAAAATCAGAAAAAAGAAAATCATCAAAAAGACAGTAAGAGCCAAAGGCAAGCTGCACTAGCCTAGGAAGATCTTGCACCAACAACTACTTCAGAGCCAGTCGACAAAGCCAAAGCTCATGTAGATTCATTTTTGTCTATTTTGAATGGCGGCCTACTCTCTTTTCAGTCATTTCAAAATGGTGTAATTAAAAACAATGCATTTCTTTTTGTGAATATTCCTTTTCCATACGAAACTAAAAAATGCCAAAAACTAAGAATTTGAAAAATGTATTCTATGACCCTAGCATTGTTGAAATTATTGAAAGTCTTGTGCTTGAAATGCCATTGATGAAGGCCATGAAATACATGCCAATAGTAAAGAAGGGATTAAAAGATGCATGTACCTCTAAGAGTCCAAGACGTAAGAATAGATGCATCTGAGGATAAAAACATATCCTAACCGTGTTAAATGTAATGCTATCAGTGATCTCTCATAGAAAAAGAAAGACAAGGGAGCACCCCTGATCAGATGCAAGATTTTTGATCAAACTTTTGAGTAACTCTTCTTGATAGCGGCTCTTTTATAAACCTCATTCCCCTTCTCATTGCTTGAAGAATTTGGACTGGGTCTGCTTAATCCCACTCATATGATCCTACAATTTGTTGGTCGATCCATCAAGCGGCCTGGGGGGTTTACTAGAGGATGTTATTGTGATCATGCAGGACATGCACTTCCATGTGGACTTTATTGTCCTAGACATGGGCTCTCTTACACCATTGCTCTAGACTAACATTATCCTTAGTCGGCCATTCCTTCAAACTGTCGAAGCGGTTGTCAACTATGTGTCTAGAAAGATTACATTCTGCTCCTTCATTGACAAGGTCACCATGGACATGATCAGTGAGCCGAAAGCTACATCTGAAGAAGGGAAAATGGAACAAACAACGAAAGATCGTGAAATTGTTGATGTAAGTGATCAATAAATTTCTTTGAATGATATTCTGGCACAAGAAATCCTCTCTTGAGAGGATGATTCGAAAAGTACATTTGATTCATGCTCATTTGTCAACTGGGAGACATATTCTGAATCACTGATTAACTTGTTTGAAGAAGATTCATGCCAACCCGAACATGAAAAATTCATTGCAGACATGTTCGATACATTTATATTAGAACCAAGAGTGATGGAGGTGGACAACACCTCATTGATTTCAACATACCTTCCATCAGCCAACACAGTGTCCGAAGTGTCAGCGGAGCATGCTCCACAATTGCCTGCATTAAAACCGCTCCTGACAGGTTTGAAGTATACTTTCCTTGTGAGTAAAGAAAACATGTATCCAGTTATCATAAGTAGTAGTGATGAACACAAATTTCGCCTCTATAATAATAAGGATTTGTAGTATATGAGACAAAATTCGGTCAATCAAAAACCACAATCTTTGAATATTGTGGAGAATTTATACTTAGCTAGCCTACCAAGGCCGAACACATGGAACAATGATTTTTAGTTGTGTGGTTATAAATAATTTAAATAATTAATTAAATGGTCAGTTAACTTCTATCTTAGAAAATAAAGAGAAAAGAGATGCAATATGAATGTGATGCAAAATAAATAAAGAGGATTATTAGGCTCAGGATCTGTAATTTTACATGATTTAAATCTTCAAATAACATGATCGATAAATACTCAAAAGGTTATCATGGATCGAAAAGAAATTCATATTGTAATTTATCCAATAAAATTTAAGCTGTAAAAAGAATAGTAAATAATCCTGCCAGGATTCCCTGTAATTCGCTCCTCAAAATCAATTTTGAATTGGATAAATTGTTAGGGAAATTCCTCAATTTAGTCCCTGCAATGATAAAGTAAAATCCACAATAATCATGAGAAATTATTCAAATTAAACATCCACAATTGAGTCCCTGAAGAAAGATCATCAATTTCCTCTACTTCATGTAACACAAATATGTCAATTCTTAGTCTCCAAAAATCAAAATGCCCCTCAAATAATAATTATCAATATCTAGCTTCAGATCTATCCCCAAGTTGTATAATATGAAATAGCATGGAATAAGCTCCAAAACAACATATTATATGCTAAAAACAGAGTTTGTATGAGAAAGCTATGCTCAAATGAAATCTATGGACTAAAATGCAACAAAAAATAGGAGTTTTCTCTACAAAACAGTCCCTAGAGGATTTATTGCATTTACTAAAATTCATCTGCCCTTTATTGCAATTTACCTAAGCATGTACCTGTGTTTCACATGACTTGGATGGCGAGGAGCTTTGAGTGAATTCCTGGAAAGACGAGGGCCTATATGCAATTTCTCCCGCAACCCTCGTATGGGTCACAAGTTTTGTTTAGGTTTGGCAGGTGAGCCAAGGCTCGGGACGTTGAGCCTGAGGTTTGGATTACGAGGTTTTGCTGTAGCCTGAGGCAACACGTGGCAAGCACCGTGAAGGCTTGGCTCCCTGAGTCTAGAGGCTTGGGGGTGTCAACGTGGAGGCACGAGGGTCATAGGATCATGGTCCAGCCATATCCAATGGCGGTGAAAGTGAGAGGCGGTGGCGTAGGGCGGAGGACCAGGCGGTAGGAGCATCGAGCTCTACTGCAGTCGCAGGTGGTGCGCAGGCTTGCTGCATGCGGTTTGGGTGGGGCACGAGGGTCTTCGGAGCTGATAGCTCCTTGGCGGTGGCAACCACTGAAGGCAGACAGTGATGGAGCTCCGAGGGCAGAGCTACGAAGCTCCAGAGCAAAGATGAGTACCTACAAAGGTTTGCCAAAAGCAAAAGGGGAAAGGGGAAATTGGGAATGGGGCTCCCGCAAAGATGGAGGAAGGGAGCTACTGCTCCGGCCTTTACAAGGCCGAAGGTTGAAGGAGATATGGGAGATAGAAAGGATGCAGAGAGGCTGAGAGATGCGATGGAGATCGACGAGGATTGCAAAGTTGGAGTCAATGGGTGATGGTTCCTCTGCTGGAGGAGGAAGATAGGTGAAAAAGAAAAATGGGAGGCAAACAGATTACCTGGAGGAGTGGTGAAGGATGTGTTGCATGGGGATAGACCTGGAAGGTGCGGAGTCATTCCTCGAAGCCTTGATGATGGGGGTTGAACCTGGCTGCGGTGAGTAGGTTGCATCTACAATGAAGGATTTTTCGGATCTCGTCTCAAGATGACTGGTCGTCGCTCGAGGAAGATCTCCTCTCCTACTATAACTGGAGTGGAGCTTCAAGCTTAGGACTGATCTAGAGAAGTAACGGATGGATTTAGAGGAGGGCAGAGGTGAGGCCTTTATAGGGGCAGGTCGACGGGCATTACAGAGGGAGGGGCAATAATTGGAGATGTCAGGCGACAACGGAGGAGTGTTACACGCAGGGAAACATGCAGTGGCCATTGCCGTGGGGGTGGCGATGGTTACATGGGGAGGAGAGGGCGGTGGAGAAACAACCGGTCGCAGGAGCTGGGAAGGGGAGAAACGACAGCAGGGGCGATGATTGGGCGAGGGAGATGGATCGTGCGAGGCACGTATGTGGAGAGGGAGGAGGCTGTCACATGCCATGCACGTACGGAGAGATGAGGGAGAGAGCTTGGGGGTGGGTCACGTGCTGTGCACGTGACCAGGCTGGATGGGCGAGGAGAGAGGAAGTCGGGTGCCACGTGTCACCCCAAAAGAATTCAAAATTATAAGAGATAGAAAATAAAAAAATAGAACATGATCTCGGATCGAAAAATTTCCTTCATGAAAGTTGTTCGTATCGACTAGATCTTCAACTTTCATGAAGGAATTGGGAACAAAAGAGGTTGTCTGTAAAAAATGGCATTTTTGGTGCTTCTCCATGTGTAGAGAAAACCGACTTTTTGGGATTTTGTAAGTTTTTAGTGATTTTTAAAGAAGATAAAAAATCTAAAGAAACAAGATAAAATAAAAGACACTTTATTACACATTAATCTACTTTTTTAAGTTTTTACAAAATAAGGAAATAAGGAAATAAAATAGAAGTACGTAATAAGAGATTTTTGTGTAGACTCACAAAGATCACTCAGATACAGTCAGCTTCTTTGATTTCAGCCTTGATCTAGATTTGGAATTTTATGTTTCTTCATAAAACTTTCATCAAAGAACACAAATGAAAAAGAAATAAAATAAAATGGGTTAATTATGTACATAAAACTCATGTCAAAAATAGCAAAAAGATAAAATACACAAAAGAGGCCCAAAACCCAACTTTCACATATGAGCTCTGAATTTTATGAAATTGGTCTTACTTTGAAGATATTTGAAAATGGAGTAATTTAAAGGTGAGTAGACCAAAATCGAACACTGTATGAGGAAGGTATGCTCGTTTTAGTCCGTCTGATGTGAAATTAGGTTTTATGTTTATTTGACACTTATTTGAGTTCACATTTTTTTGTATTTTGTATTTATTCTTGTTAATAATATCTACACAATGGAGATGGTTTTAGGTCAATCGAAGTTAAAATGAATTAACACAAAATATGGGAAGTTAGCAACTTATTAGGTCAATTTACACGGATTTTTGGGTTCCTTATTTTATACAATAATTCATGATGAAATGCGAATAATATTAACACATGTATGAATGCTAATGATGATATATTAATTATTAAATGCATATGAATTTTGGGGAACAAATCCTAATTGACCATTGTTAGCATGTTCAATATGAGATTTATCATACCCCTATACTTAAACCATGCTCGTCCCCGTGCATCAATGAATGAATGACTTAGTTGGATAAATCCCTGACTGTGCATGTGAATTGCCAAGGCTCAATTCATCGAAGACCCTTAATTTGAGTGATCCTAAAATTCTGATCTCAACCATGCTTTAATCAAAAGGAAACCAACTTCTCTATTTATATGACCCTCTGTTTGTACATATAGTATAAGGATATGACTTTTAGTGTACTGCATTCATGAGAGTTGAGTCAAGACTGAAGGATATGGGAAGTTCCTTAAGCGCATCACGGAAGCGTGAGGATCGCATCATATGCGATCGGGAGCGACTAATCGTACTAGTGGCTCGAGGCAACGGAATTTAAAAAATTTTAATGTGATGAAACCACATGATTCAAGAACACTTCTCGAATCATTTCATCTAAACCACAAACACGTATTAGGTTTACCTCTTGAAGCATGGTTGCGATCGAGTCCTATCTCAAGTTTCAATGGAGGAGACACTTGCGAGCGCGTTGATGAGGCGCGTGCTCCTCACAATCCCTGTTGATGATCCAAGCGACAAATCTCCTGATCTCATCACACGAGATCCTAAATCTTCTTCGCGAGCGAGATGCTCCGAAGGAGACATAGATCCATGAGTAGATGATCCGGCACCATAACAACGATGATGCGACGATGGCAACTCTCTCTAGGGCTCCATGGTGGACGACCACAATGACAGAGAGAGAGAGGGAGAGAGAGACTTGGCATGTAGAGAGAGAGGGAGAGAGCAATTGTCGAAGTTGTAAACTGAAGAGAAACGGGTGCCTCTTTTTATATAGGGTTTTGGAGTCCATGGATCTCAATCCATGGACAACATAAAATCAATGGATGAGTTGATTTATGTTAATTTCAATGGCCATGATTTTATTGTCAAAAATACAAAAATATTTAATTAGTTAATGTATATTGATAAATCAATATAATTACTTTCAAAATTAAATTATTTAATCTTGGAGATAATGGAGGAAGAGATTGCCTCATCCCCTAGAGGGGGGGCACCAAGTCCCTTTAGGACAATGTGGCCGTCCACTCCTTGACTTGGAATGCGTCAATCTCATTCCAATTCAAGAAATTAGATTATCTCATGGAATTTCCAAGATTATCTCGCAAAATTAATTCATAATTATCTAGTGAAGATTGCAATCATGCCATTTGAATTATGTGAATCACATTAACAACCCAAAACAAAAAGTAATTATATTTTCAATTAATCATCAAATGTGAATCCAATTCACATCAATAATTAATTGACAAATATAAATCACAATAGGATATCTCTGATATACTATAAATCACATTTATAATATATATGATTATCATGGATAGTGTTATCTACATTATTTATATCCATGATAATTAAATCACATTTAATCATCTTGGATCTCTATTCTCTTGTGCCCAAATAATATAAATCACATTCATATCATTCACTTCTTTTGATAAATAAATCACATTTAATTATCTCAGATAACTCTCCTTATAATATGAATCGGATTCATATTATTCATGATAATTAAATCACATTTAATCTATTTTCTCAATTCTCAGATACACATATCAAAAATGAAATTATTCTTGAACTCTTTCAAGAATACCGTGCTTTCTCCGCAGATACTTGGAGAAAAGGATAGGGCGATTGTATTGTTCCACGTATAGTGACTTGGATATTGAGATCAAATCTCAAATCTAGATCTTGCGGACCTCTCATAGATGCTTGATTAAATCAAGACCACAAATCTAATCTTCACATTGTATTTGAATCACATTCAGATAAAGGTCCAACATTTGGACTAATATCATATTATTTCTCTATGAGAGGAGTCACTAAAATCTAGACCTGTTTCATCACTCCCTCGGAATGGAAGCGTCATGGTTATACAATCGTTTATGATTACATCTCCTTCATGTATTCCTAATACTTGTACATCCTGCATAATGGAAGACCCAGAGTAAACCCAAGTTTTAGATCTCTTTTAGACTGTCCCCTCCAGGGTTTTATCATTTAGGTTCTCATTCGATCATTGGGAGTCGGTATCGATCATATACTTTCCAAAAGCATATATCATACCTAGGTGTTGATCATATACTTTCCAAAATCATATATCATACCTTACAAATTCAGTCAAGCTTCCAAAGCGAGATGATCGTGTACGGAAATTGATTCGTCCAAATATCTCATGAGCGAGCTCATGTCTTCCGATTTAGTAAATGAACTTGTATGATCCCTTTGAGAGATTGTATTACTCATATGCCCTTGCATGCATATCGGTGCATCGATATATATACCTTGGTTAGGTCATCAACCTTGGTCTACCAAATGTACATACTCAGACATATAGTAACACATCTGTCCCCAATCAGAGGATGTGTGCCTATATCGTGACAACATACGACATATGAGTTTTGTTATCTTGATCTCGTTAAGTCAACTCTTTGACCTAACTTATCTAACACCTCTGAGCCTCTATTCCTATGAAGAGGACCTACATCAAGAGGTCTGTTCGATATCGGCCTTTAGAGAAATGATTTCCATTTTCATCTCAAGCTAGATATCCTCTCTTAATAATCATTTGGCATACTTAATGAGTCCTCAATCTAACTCTTTACATATTCATCCAAGCACCAGCCTTTATGATTCAATAATTCAATCAATGACTGTATGATTATCAAGATGACCATGGTACATAACCCTAATTGTACTAAGGAACCTATTATGCAAATTAGTTATTCTTCATTGCAGATCAGGAATGATATGTGCAATAACATTTATTGCATAATGGCTCGCTGTGGGCTCGCATGTCCAACAATCTCCCACGATCCAAAAGAGCCATTAATGGACTAATCTTTAAACCCATACTCATGTGACAATCATAGACTATTTAGAAAAAAATCTAGGGAAGCTGATCAATTACTCTATTCCCGAGAGACTACGTTGAGTCCTTTTACGGCACTTGCATATGTCCTAGTAACAGTTCTTGCATCCAATGCGAATGTTACATCTTAGGCAACCAATACTCAATAATGCAAGTTATAGTGTCCTTGACACTACAACTCAAATAACTATCATAACCAGTATTTCCGTTATCCTCATCATCTCTATCTCCTAAGTTATATGTAGTTAAGACCATTTAGATCACTATCCATAACGTATTAAGTTCTTGAAGATAAGACTTTGATATCACTATCTCAAAAAATATCGTCATCTTTGAAGATATCGTTATTACTGCAATCAAGTGTTTTATCTCCTTGCTAGGATTAGCAGCAGTTTACTACTCCCACTACATGGCAGACATATGGCTTTTGTACACATATGGCATATACACAGCTTCTCATAACCAATGCACAAGGGCAAGCAGTTTTAGCATTCACCTCCTAAACTCCTTGAGGTGCTATCCCTTTAGAAAGGTCAGTACCATATCCTGAGGAAAAGAACCCTTTCTTGGAATTTCTCAGAAAATGGAACATGTCCAAGGTGTACTACTAATGTGACGGTCCCAATACCATCTTCTCTTTACTTTTGAACATCTTCAAAACTAAGATCCAAGAGGCTTTGAGATCATATCTTAAGGTATGGAATAGCCAGTCTATAAAACACTTATTATTATCCTTATATCATTCTAAATGATTAGTATATCATCTACATTTAGCACGATGAACACAATGGCACTCCGACTAAGCTTCACATGACTCATCAAGATTCTATCCGAAATCATAACATTTATAATTCCATCAAATCCAATGTTCCAACTACAAGAAGCTTATTCGTGTCCATTGATGGAGTTCCTTTGCTTGCACACCTTGCTTTCCTCAACTATAAATCCATGGGGATACTTCATATGAATATCCTCAAAGAGGTATTCATAGAGGAATGCAATCTTGACTCACAACTTGAAGATGTCATAGTCATGTGCAACTATAGTTAGCAATAATCTGATGAGTTTAAGCATGGTCACTAGAAAGGAAGTCTCATCACAAGCTATGTCTTATTTCTGTGTGTATCTTGAGGATACGAATCGTGCTTGAAGGCCTCTACCTTCACATCAGGTTCCCTCTTTCTCTTGAAGACCCATTTACACCTAACGGGTTTTACTTTTATAGGTGGATTCTCGAGGGTCCATATACAACACTTGTATATGAAGTCTACTTTAGACTTTATTGCTAACATCCATTTTTCCATGTCATGATCTTCAGAAGCTTCATCACATGAAGTAGATCATTGTCAGACTTGTCTGACACATGGAATCCATCCTCAAACTCATTTGAAGAGGCATTAGTGTTTCATCTTTAATTATCCTTTTTATTTCCGATTTCAGGAGCCTTATTTTTATCTCAAGACTAAATGAGTTCCTTCACTTCATTTTCATCTTGAATCTCAAGGGAGTCATCCTCTAACAATCATATCCTTAGAGATGAAATCGTTTAAGAATCTCAAGGTCACAAAGTAGGTATCCAATACCATCCTTTATATTCCTAATGAAGTAGCACTCTCTGGTGCAAGGTTCCAACTTACTTGCATCCATGACAAAGTTATGGACCAAGCATCCCTAAATCCTCAAGTGTCTAACACTAGGCTAGGTTCCAAATCATACCTTATGAGGATGTTCGGGTTTAGATTTACATGGAATCCTATTAAGGATATATATTGTAGTCTCTACAACATATATACCTTGGAAACTAAGAGGTAATTATGCTAAGATTCATCATTGATCAAATCATGTCATACATGATCCAATTGTGTCTCCCTACAACTCTATTGAGTTAAGGTGTATTAGGAAGAGTGAGATAGGAATGACATTTCTTTCTCCATAAGGTATTCTTTGAATTCATCTAATAGGTACTTGCTACCTTGATTAGATCAAATTCATTTCATCTTCCTTCAAACTTTTGTTCTAAACCAAAATTGTGAATTTGAACATTTCAAAGCTTTTTAAGGTGAAGGGAAGAAATATCATATCACAAATAATCATCGAATGATATCATATCGCAAAAATTAACTCGTCTGGGAAGGTTTCATGGATAGATTCGGAATTAGGGATTTTGTTTTGTTTGATTTTTGATAAATGATCAACAACGACATTCTTAACTCTAGATTTATCTTTAATCTGAAAATCAAATTCCTAAAGCAAGAGTTAACATCTGAGGAGATGTGCTTTTGCATCTTTTTTCACCACTAAGTATCAGATGGTTGAGTGATCTGTGTATACTATCACCTTAGACCCTAAAAGTAGAGATCAAAATTTTCGCAAAGCAAAGACTACTGCAAGCATTTCCTTTTCCGTCATAGTGTACTTTTTATGAGTTGGAACTAAGCCTTTGCTTGCGTAGTGAATAGCATACATGATTCCTTCTTTTCTTTGTCCTAACACAACCTCTACTACGAAGCCTGAAGTGTTTGTCATGATATCGAAGAGAAGAGACCAATTTGAGGCTTGTAGGATAGGAGTCACAATGATCCTCTTTTTAAGAAGCTCGGAGGATTCAAGGTATTTATGATCTACAAGGAACTCGTTGTCTTTCCCTAAGAGGTCAGTTATCGGTGAAACAATTTTTGAAAAATCCTTAATAAATCTCCTATAAAATATGACTTGCCCTAGAAAAGACCACACTTGTTTAACGTTGGTTGGTGGCTCAAGTTTCTTGATCACATCCACCTTGGCGGGGTCAACCTATATTCCCTTCTTGGAGATGATGTACCCCAACATGATTCCCTCTTTTACCATGAAATGGCTCTTCTCCGAAGAGAGCACCGGATTCACTTCCCTATACTTCTCAAGGACTCAATCCAGGTGTGCTAGACCATCATTGAATGAATCTCCATAGACCAAGAAGTCATCCATGAAGACTTCCAAGAAATCTCCAACCATTTAAGAGAAAACTACAATCATGCACCGCTGACAGGTGTCGGGGGCGTTGCAAATTTTGAAAGGCATGCGCTTGAATCCATAAGTGTCGAAACGACATGTAAAAGTAGTCTTTTCTTGGTCCTCTTGGGCAATGGCTACATGATTGTAGCCCGAGTACCCATCTAAGAAATAGAAGTATCCTCTCCTTGCCAATTTCTCCAAAATTTGATCTACAAAAGGCAACAAGAAGTGATCCTTCTTCGTTGCAGCATTCAAGTGCCTATAATCCACACAAACATGCCTTTAAGTGGGTACCCGAGTCGTGATCTCCTCTCCCTCCTCGTTGGTGATAATTTGATGTCCCAACTTTTTCGGTATGACGTGCAAAGGCGAAACCCACTTGGAGTCTGAGATGGGATAAATGAAACCATCCTTACACCAATTTTCGACCTCAATCTTAACCACCTCTCGTAAATTTGGATTCAACATACGTTGGCATTCACAGGAGGGTTTAGCATTATCCTCAAGGTAAATATGGTGTGAAAAAAGGGCTAGGTTAGTTCGTTGGAGATCCGACAATCTCCAGTCTATAGCCTTGTGATTTTTCTCTAAAACTTTAAGCAGGCAGATTTACTGCTCTTCAGTCAGATGTGAACTGATGATGTTAGGAAACTGTCCCTTATTTCCAGGAAGGAAGGCATACTTAAGAGTAGGGGGCAATGGTTTGAGCTTGGGTAAGTTTGTATCATTCACAAATCTGGCTCTATCATTGCTGATTTTGCTTGTGATATGGATGGTTCCTGTTTAACATTATCGACCACCATCTTGATTACTTCGAGGATCAGATCGCTAAAGATACAATGTGGTTTGGCAAACGCCGCGTCCGATCTATGTACCTCACTACGGGATTTCCGGAAAGGGAATGAACCGGCAGATAAAGAGGGACCTCTGAGTCTCCGGGAGTGTAGGTAGATGCATGCATAAGCTGACAGATTAATTCATCAACAATGTCCTCTCCAGATGAGAGTGATTCTATAATTGCGGTCGAGTTCTGTCTCCATGGCCCAACTATTGCTTTTGTGTTTTCTACCTCAGGTTCTGAATTTTTGGATTTGGTGCTAGATTTGGTGTCAGGTCATTGAAACCTAGTTTACTTCATTTTAAGTTCAACTTCTCCAAACCGGATTCTCCTAGATGTGTAATCAAATAGAGCTCCTGCGGTCCTAAGGAAGGGCCACCCTAGTATCATTTGAGAATCTTTCCAATTTCTAAGGACATCCATGTCAAGTATTATGAAATCGACTGGGTAATTTTGTCCCTCTATGTTGATGACAACATTTCTAATCTCTCCCATGGGTCTCTTAGTTGGTGAATCTACGAATTGAAGTACGACTTTTGACTTCTTAAGAGGACCTAGATTTAGATGCTCATAGAGAGTTGTGGGCATGAGATTGATGGAGGAGCCATTGTCTAATAGTGTTCAGGCAAACTTGATTCCGTTGATCTGTCTAGTCACAAATTGAGCACACTTATCTCTTTTCTTCCTTGGTAGCTTATTTTTGATCAGATGAGATTTGGCAATAGATAGTATGTGCTTTTTTGTTCGGCTAGAATTCTTTTTGCTGGTCCTTGTTGGTGTGCATATCACCTGAAGGCTTTTCCTAAAAGACGGGTCTCTTTCTATCATCTCGTCTAGGGATAAAGTGACATTGATGTTTTCCTTGCAAATGCGGGTCATCTCTTCATCATTTTTTTGTTCTTGTGTTTTTCTTCATTCATGCCATAAGAGCACGTAGGAAAGGAATGGTCTCATTTTGATAAAAAAAACATCACTTTTATTAAATGAGAAATTAAACATATTTACAGGACTCGGACTAACAGAACCAAAAATAGGGAAATTGGTGGATGACTGTTGCAGATGTCTTGGTGATGCTTCTTCAGACCCTGACTCTCCGGGGTCCTAAGTGGTGTAGTGCTCGACGAGTGGTGCGGATGGGAGTTCTTCTTTCTCCTCCTCTTGCCTCTCTTCCTCTTCTTCTCCAGAATTATGTGTATTAGTAGGCACTGGGGCTATGTCACCGTGTTCTTTCGCTCGATCAAGCATGGTTACGGTCTTTCCACTCCTAAGTGAAATATAATAAGTGTCATCATGCGAAAAGATCTTGTATTTAGGTAAATAGTATTCAGAGATTAATGCATGATTCCATCTAAGGCTATTTGGATTGGCCTGGACTTGAGCTAGAATCACGGTTTGGGTTGCAGTCAACTCATCTTTCCATTGAGAGAGTCAATTGATGTCAACTCTCATATCATGAAGTTTGTCCAGCACTCACTGGAGTTCGGGAGAGATCAAAGAAGAGGAAGACCCCTGGCCCTGTTTGGCCTGAGGCTGCTGATCTGTCTAAATTGGCCCTGCTGGCACTGGCGTTGATATTGTTGCTGCTGAGGTTGTGGATTCTGATAACCCTGACAGTATTGTTGATGCTGTTGTTGTTGTTGTTGCTGCTGCTAAGGCTGGTAGATGGGTCGAGATTATGGTGGACGAGGGTTCGGAGTAGAGTTTAGATCTGAACGGTTGATAGGATCCAGGTTATACTAGAATCCGTTTATCTCAATGAATTGTGGAGGTTCCTCATAAATAGTTTGAGCATAGGTTTCTTCCGTTATATGGGAAAAGACTTGGTCTCTACCCCAGTGGCTCTGTTTCCCTACCCCTTGCCCTCTAATGTAGTGAATTTGGTGTATGGGGGAGGGGTGAAGTCATTGCGGTTGTCTGATTCTTAGATACCCTGTCAACCAATTCCTCCATATGCTTAGGCAATTTAGCAAATTTCTCCATATCATATGATTTATGGAGTTTGTCCACCTTCTTATAAATCTACTCGACCATAGTTAGCTTATCATCTATTATTCCCATGACGACGTTCTAATCGATCGACAGCTTTTTCACCATCTTCTTAGAGCCGGCTATGTAAGCCCGACTTGTGGTCTGTGCACGGCTGTATTTTTCTAGTTTATCAAACACCTTGTAGATGGTGTCCTCGTGGAATCCCATGTAGCTTCCTCTACATGATGCACTCACTAACCCTTGGGTCTTAGGGTTCAGTCCCCTAACAAGAATTTGGACCAACATCATTTTTCTTATCCCGTGTCCTGGACATTTGTGGATTAGGTCTGTGAATTTTTCCCAAGTTTCATGGAATGGCTCACTCGGGTGTTCAGTGAATCTCGTGAGCTTGATCCTCATCTGATTAATTCTACTTACTGAGTAGAATTTCTTTAAGAACAATTTCTTGAAGGTGGCCCATATGGTGACCACTTCCCATAGAATTTTCAGCTAGTAAGTCGTCTTATCAGTCAAGGCAAAGGGGACATCTCTCAGCCTTATGTAGTCTTGACTAACCCTACGGTGGCATTGGATAGCGCAGACTAGCTCAAAGTCACAGAGGAAGGTATATGGTTCTTCATGATTCTTCCCTCCAAACACAAGCAACAATGCGAGGAAATGTGGTTTGTGCTCGAACGCATCCTCGGGGGGTACCCGCCTTAACCAATTATAATCTTCATCTAATTCGAGGAGGTACGTATCTTCCATAGCAACTTCATCGTGTTGCAGTTCTGCCATTTGTGCTCTAAGGAGTTCATTGTGTTGTTTGGCAGCAATTACTCTAGCCAAAAGTGCATGAATATGGTCATTATTGTTATCATCCTGCTTTGGAGGCATCTTGACTTCTTCATCTTCAGATGTACATAAATCTGAGTTAGGCTCATGCTTGGAAGGTTTAGGGGTTCTGCCAAAGATGAGAGTTTCTTTGGCAGGAAGGGAGTAGGAGAGAGGGTTAGTCTAGGGTTGACTAATCCCTATAGGTGAAGGGTGGACCATTGATGAATCTACGATTCGCCATCTTTATCCATTTATTATAGCTTAAAATCCCTTATAAAACACCTGCATAAAACATTAAATCCATATTCTTACTAACTTGCATCTATGTATAAATATTCTACACTTCTTACTAATTTTAACCTAAAATAAATAAAGAAAGAAAGAAAGGAAAAATAAAGAAAAGAAAAAAAAGAAAGACTGTATACAGGCTAACCTAAACCCCGAGAGAAGGTCAAGACTTGACCTGATCGACCACGAATAAAGTAGGGGGAGATAGGTCCCATAAGGAGAAAATCCAAAAAATTGTGTTTTGTGTATATCTGTATAAAACTGACACTAATTTATTTGTGCATTAATTGACCTCAAATCAAATAACTTTCAAAACCAAAGTTGTAAATAAAAACATGTTCTAATTAATAAAAATAATTGCATAATTAAATCATGTAAAGAATAAAAGTAACTACACTTGGCAAAAGCCACTAAGCATTACTTGAAAAACAAATTCTGGCTCCATATGAACTCAAATTCAACCAATCTCACTTCCATTGGATTCTAAATTAAATTATCTTCAAAATGGTTGTGATTTCATAGTTTTTGGGTTACGAGTAAAAACTTGGTTTTCCGGGGTTGTTTGTGCAATTTTCGCATGTATTTTGTAAATATTGTATTTGTAAATTAGTCTTAGTAATTATTTAAAAAAATAAAAATAATAAAATAATAAAATTCTTAAAACAAAAAAGGCTAATTTCCTCATTTACCCTTGTATATAATGTCATATATGTATATAGTATATGTATATAGTTGCTATTTTTCATTAACCACCATAAAAATAAAAAAATAACATTTTATCTCTCTTTTACTTTATCTCATTTCAAATTTCATCTCTCTTATCTCTTCCATCAAAAAATCAAAAATTCAAATTTCATCTCTATCTTTTCTATTTATATGGATCCTTCTTCCTCATTCGAACTTGATCAATCTTTAGAGAGAGGAGCCCGATCTCCGAGAGAAAAATTTCGTCGAGAAAGTTGCCTAATCTCCAATCCATCCAGTGACAGCGAGTCGATCTTGTCGAGGCAATCACAGTCCATTTCCGCTCCTGAGGTGAGATCCACATTTTTCTTATTTTTATCTAGGTTAATCGTAGTTTATTTCGTCGCATTTTAATTCCATCGTCATTTTATTTCTCTATATCTTTTAAAAAAATTCATCACGATTTTGATCCGCTTCGACTCGATTTTTCATCTCAAGTTCTTGATCTCCCCGCATTCTATTTCTATCGTCCACGATCTCTCAACTACGACCGCATACGGTGGTCGGAGATCGGATTCGAATCTATCATTTCCTCCGGATCCTCGTTCATTTTTATGAGTTGTAAATTAATACAAAATACAAAAAAAATAATACAAAAAAACCCATTGTTTTCTCCATTTCTAAAGTTTGTTTTGCAGGACCATTAAAAAGAAAAACAAAAAAATAAACATAAAAAAACATTCCTCATTTTCTGTTTTTTTATTATTTTAGATTGAAAAAAAATAAAAAAAGTTTTTTTATTACTGTTTTCATTCACTATTTACAAAAGAAATAAAATTACAAAAAAATAATAAAAAAATAAAACAAAAAGGGGGAGAGACGACATTAGGGCCGCCACCCCTACCACCATCGCCAGCTCCGCCAGATCGCCCAGGCAGCCTCCAGCCAACGTGGGCACCTCGCCTCCTCCGCGGCGGCCTTCAGCCGCCCGCGCCCGCCACCAGCCCCATCAACCATAGGTTGCGCCTCCTCCATCTTCTCCGTCGCGCAAGGCAGTGCTGGCGCCCCCTCGGTCGGTCGCAACCTCCAACTACCGTGCCTTCGCACGCGCACCACCGCGCGAGGACGCGGCCCGCGCACAGCCATCGTGCGGCTCGCCCTTCGCTGCCAACGCCTCCGAGCGTCGTCCGTCTTCAAGCTGTGGCGCCGCATTCACGCGGCCCTCCTCCATCGGTAGCGCCTCCCCGCACCAGGTCGTCCTCCTCACGCCAGGCAATGCCGCAACCCTGTCCAACGCAAACCACCTGCGATCTTCCGTCCCCTCGCGCAGCCCTCCATCTCCCTCGGCCCCCTTTGGCGGTGGCGGCCAGCCCCTTTGGCTCTTAAACTTGAGAACGAAGAAAGCAGGAGAGAAGAAGCCCTAGATTCTATTAAAAAACAATTTGGGAAAGTTGCAAACAACCCCTTGAAGGTAAAATTACAAAGACACCCTTGTGCTCCAGAAGGTCATGTGCGTGGCACATGTTTAGTGGGTAAATTTCACATTTCTTCTCGCATTTAATTCTTGTTATTTATCAGTCTAGAACTTTCGTATAATTACATATTAGTCCCTGAACTGCAGAACAATAACTTGCTTGGTCTTTTTGATGGAATAAATGCTTTTATTTTCGAAAAATTCTCAAAAATTTTGAGTATGCTCCTGCCGTAGTCTTTATCATTATATAAATTTTTCTTCAATTTTTATAGACATTTGACATTTAAAAAATAAAAAACAATGTCATTTTGTCTTCCTGAAGTTCAAAAATTCATTAAAATTCAAATATTATTCTTAAAAATCCCAAAAAATAGGGTAGTTGTATTTAATTTTTCTTTAAATTGTTGTGCAAATTTCACATATTAATTATTTATAAAACCCAAAAAAATGCCAAATATCAAAAATATTATAAAAATCACAGAAAATTCTACAAAAATCCAAAATTAGTAATTTTAGTTCTTATTTGTAGATAATTGCTTCTACTTTGTCATAAAAATAATGGGCATTAAAATATTTTTAAGTTGCAAATTACTCTAGGTTGTGCACAATTTCATATTTTGTCACTGTTTAATTTTTATAAAATCATAAAAACATCATAAAAGTCTAAAAAAATATAAAAAATATTTCAAAACATTTAAAAATCAAAATTATTTTCTCTGATTTTTTCTGAGCATTTTTGGTATAATTGAAAATTACAAAAAAGTTGGCGTGCATATTTCAGATCTTGTGAGTATTGCCTTGTGTTATTTTTGGAAATTAAACAAAGATGTAAAATTAAAATCAGTAAAAATTTCAAAATAAAAAAATAAAAAAATAAAAAAGATAAAAAATCACAAAAAACCAAGGATAATTATCCTTTGAGATTCATGTTTTTCTTTTAATTGATTTTTAATTAATTGAATAACCCTTGGGATTTGTAGCCTCTCTGAGTTCGACCATGTCCGCTATACAGGTTAATAAGTAGCAAAAAAAATAAAAAAGTTGTTTGTTTGTCACGGGATTTTTGGGGATAGCAACAACATTCTTACCAAGAATTTCTGACCCACCAAGATCTCGCGTCAACAAAATGACGCCGTTGCCGGGGAGGCAGGACAAGGGTAGTTAGGTTTCTCTTTTGACCTGCTATTCTTGGTTGTAAATATCTGTTTATAATTTGCCACGTTATTCCATTGTTCGTATCACCGCATTTATTTCATTTTTTTCTCATATTGATAATTGTGTTTCCTACACATTCTCTTTTCTTTTTCTTGTGAGGGCCCGCGGAGCGAAGGGGGCGATCTTAGGAGAGCCGAAGCACCCAAGCGATGTGGAGGCGGCTTGATTCTTCACCAAGCCGCATGATAGCGCGAGAAGAGGAGAAGAAGAATTAATTTTTTTAAAAGAGAGAGAGAGAGTTTTTCTTTTCCATTTGAACTCTGTAAAAGGACATTCATTTGTTGGGGGGTCTGTTTCACCAAGTGCCAGTGCACTTGGGGGACCTAACCGGTTTTGTTTTCATTGCCTTTATTTTTTTGTTTCCTGTGGATTTCTTGAGCTACCTCTTGATTGCTTTAATTAATTTGCTTGAGCCAGGTAATTAATTATGTCCAAACACCCTAAATAAGAAATTTTTGTGCCTATAGAGTAGAGTGTAATTTGGACTTAGTCAAATTAACTTGTTCTTTCCCGTTAATAGAAGCTATCATCTAGGATGGTTCACTTGCATCATATAGGATAGTTTATTTAAATTCTGCATGGATCACTTGCATGGAGAGTGCTGGCGACAAGGTACGCATCTCTAACCCTTGCATGCATCATTGTTTTTTTATCGCGCATTGGCATTTCGGATCTCCTTCCTTGTTTTCACTCACATAAGTTAAAAAAGGAAATTGGACACTTGGTAAGCGATTCGTTGAAAATATTTTAACCAAGTGATAACGGCTAAAATCGGGACTGCTAAAGAAAACTCAACCCTAAAAAATACTAGGGAAAATCATTGTTTTGGGGAGAGTAACCCCCTCATTATTTGCTTGAGCGAGAGAGCGACCCGTACACTAGGATAGAGCCACGCCCGAACTCTTTTCAGACTACTATCCTGGGTTAGTCATTCTCCAGTGATGATCTCTCCGGTAGCCGGTAAAGCGGCCCATGACGTCCTTAACAGATTGAATTGATTGGGTAGTCGGTAAACGGTCTGCAATTCATACTGGCTGGGAAAGATCTAACTTTGGGATTGAGCCAGTCTCTTGAGAGCATTGGGTTCCTAACAGCTCGCTTTAACTGATCTGATAGATTGTATTCTCACCAAACTCTAAAATTGACAAGATAATTGACCGATCCTTCACGGTCTTCACATTGAGTTGAGTTGATGAACTGGGGGTTTGTATTGTGTTTGCTTGCTAGCAGTAAAGATCCTTCTGTGCAATTTGCGCCTTCATTCACTTTTACTCTTGCATTGACCTTCATGTTCTCGCATCCTGCCCATTGATTTCGAAGATGACGTACTGGAGTATTTCTTGTTCGAACTCTGCGAACTCATTCTACACTCCGAGCCGTTCACCTTCTATTCAGGGAGACTCACTTCCAAAATATTCCTATTCCTCCACTTCGCCCTTCACAACATTTATCAATCCACTATTTGAGATTGGCTTTAATATCGAATTAATATTTGAGACTCCATCAATTCTAAGTAGTAATCGAGTATCATGCACATTTACAGAGTCAGACACGGAACACTTGATGCCACCAAAGGGAAAGGGAACCATGTCGGAGCAGAGAGAGATCAACAACACCATGTTAGCCTCCATCCGGACAATTCAAGCCCATATAGCAGAGCAGACTAACTTTCAGAATGCATTGAGAGACATGATTCTCGAGCTGAGATAGGAAAGAGAAGATAGGAGAGAGGGGGACAATAGAAACCCTGGAGGTGGGAATAGGGAGAAGAACCTCATATAGAACCTGGGGCTAAACCTACACTAAAAGATGCTTATAATCCAGGGGTAGGACAGACAAATTCTTGGATACAAATCCCTACGGTTCATGGGCATTTTGAGCTTAAGCCTATTATTTTACCTCTTCTCCCAATATTCCATGGAAATATTAATGAAGAACCTTATATACACCTCTAGCAGTTCGATCGCATTTGTGGAACAGTACACTACCCAAATGTCCCATTAGAGGTATTACAAATGACCGCCTTTCCATTCAGTCTGATGGGCAAAGCTTTGTATTGGTTAAATCACTTGAGGAAGGTTGTCACTACTTGGGAAGAGTTCAGGTCCACATTTCTGAACAAGTAGTATCCACTTGGACGACTCAACCAAATACGATCCTTAATTGCTAATTTCTCCTAGATGTCCCAAGAGCCTATTCACGAGGCATGGGAACGATTTATGGAGAAATGTCCTCATCATGATATTCCAAAGACCAGCCTTGTACAAAATTTCTTTGGGGGTTTAAGCATTGAGAACTAGAAGCTGGTAGATGCCACTTGTGGGGGAAGTCACTTCAATAAGGACGAGGATGTCCTTTACCAAATTTTTGAGGAGATGGCGGAAAGTTCAGTAGCTCTTTCTTCTTCGCGTGCTTTTCAGAAGCACCCCGTCACCGCCCCTACAGTACCCCACAAGGATGTCAATATGACGGCAACAAAAGAAGCGGATAAGGTGGATAGCACTGACATGGCCATCATTGGAAACCACCTATCCAAAGTGGACATTATTACCCAGGGACTTGATAAGCTTCATGTGATCGAGTAGAGGACAAAGAACCTGGATAAGCTAGATGAGATGAGATAACAAAGCATCTGAAGCTTCTTGTAAATTCGATCAGTGCAGTCCACAGTACGAGTGTGGCAGCCAATACCTCTACTAGAGAGCAGACTTCTTCCACCAAGCAGAGTAGTGGAGGACCATCCACAGTTCAGCATGTCTACTACGTGCAGACACCTGATCAGGTTCAGCAGCATTCACATCAGATAGTTCCGTATCAACAGGAAGTAGCTTACATTCCTGAGCAGCAGTCTCCACCTCCACCTGGTCTTCAGGAGGTGAACGGTATCTGGTTTGACTGTGAGAGAAACCAGCCCCGTCCGTCAGGGCAAGGCCAGTTGGGTTCACAGCAGGGTCAGAGACCTGCCCACCAGTTTCAGGGAGGAAGGCAGCAACAGTACCAGTACAAGCACCAGCAGTTCCAGCCTCAATATCAGTCTCCACCTCAAATTTAAAACTGGAGACAGGGCCAGCCTCAGCAGCAATGTATGTATTTCCCTCATCCTAACCAGTAGCAGACTGCATATTATGGACAGTATTCTTCCCCTCCTCCTCCTCATTATCAGAATTTGTATGGGTACCAACAACCTCCGTACTATCAACCTCAGCGACAACCAGTCAATGAGCAACTTGAGGCCCCTTCAGTCAATCCAGCACTGAACTTACACTGCTTATGAAGAACATGAATGAACTGACTCAACGGATTGACGACCTGACCACCACCAAGACACTGATTCCAGCACAGGTTGAAGCCAACCCCAACAACTTCAGTCGCAAGGAGAAGGTAGCCAATGGCCCACCCACCCCTGAGACATGTACGTCCCTTGATTTTACATGTTTATCTGACACCATTCATCTCAGGAGCGGTAGGAGATTGCAGCCGCCTACGCAGCAGTTGGGGTTGGGATATCGATCCACTGAGAGAGCATCATCTTCTACATCATCTCCTTCACCAGCAGTCGAGTGGCCCAGTATAGCAGCACCCACATCTGGAGTTTCACCACCTTCACCACCACCTTCACCAGGCAGATGCAGATCACCATCAGCAAGGGAGAATATACCAATCGCAGATTCTTCCTTCACCAGCAACATCATCCCATTCTATTTTAGATTATGTTTTTCCTTCTTCTAGATATGACAACATTATACATACTAATTCTGGTTGTCCTCTTGTACATGATGATTCTACTTTGAATAAAGGAAATGAACTTTTGCATGTTTATTCTGATTCTGTGCTATTTCCTTCTGCTCTCAAAGCTAAAAAATTCAAAAATTAAAAACAACACTATCTGATCCTGGAGTGGTTGAGATCTTACAGAACATCTTTTTAAAGATGCCACTCCTTAATGCCATAGAATACATGCCTACAGTAAAAAAGGGAATGAAAGAGGCATGTACCCAAAAACGTCAACCAAGGAAGAACAAACAAAAGGAAACAAAGAAACACATCTTCACCATGGCCACAGTTCATGCCATCAGTAACCTTCCGCCTAAAAAGAAAGACAAGGGAGCACCTCACATCCGTTGCCATATCTTTGATCAAGAATTTGATCATACTCTTCTCGATAGCGGTTCCTCCATTAATCTCATGTCTTCCTCTTCATTAACTGAATTCCAGTTAGGGCCTCTTAAAACAACCAGAATGATCCTTCAGTTTGCTGATAGATCAATTAAAATGCCAAGAGGCATTTTAGAGGACGTTATTGTAATGGTACAGGGAATAAAATTCCCTGGTTATTTTGTTGTCATGGATATGGACACACCTGCATCGTTACTCCATACCCCGATCACACTAGGTCGACCGTTTCTTCGAACGGCCGAAGAAGCAGTTGATTATGGTACTGGAGAGATCATCTTTCACTCTCGTAGTGATAAGGTGAAAATTGAGACGATCTCTGATCCTAGACCACCACCGCCACCAGCAGAAGATGATACAGAGATTGCTATATCAGAGCCAGATGACTATGATTTTCTTGCTGAATTCAGAGAGACAGATCTTTTCACGGATTTTATAGATACCCAGGAGTTCCTTTCCCAAAAGGACTCTCTGGAAAGCACAGTCGACATGAGTTCCCTTGTGGTCCAATTGAGACAGTTGTCGATGAGCAGTTTGAGCTGAGTTCTGAGGTCCAGATATCTGAGCCATTCGTTGAATTTCCTGATTTATGCACAGATGAGAGACAACTTTATGAGATTATTGCTGACATTGATAAGAATATTGAACATCCTGATGAGCCATTCCTTTCTGAACAGAGATCATTCATTACAGATATATCAGATATTCTATTTGCTGAGCTGTCAATAGCCAAGGTAGATAGTCTACAGAGCAAAGATCACATACTGTCTACCAGTACCATAGCATAGGTTATCGCAGAGCCGATTTAGACCCCACCTGAGCTCAAGGTTTTACCATCAATGTTGAAATATGCCTTCCTTGCGGGTCCCCTCCAAATGTTTTTGGTCATCCTCAGCTCGCAGTTGACCGCTGAACAAGAATCTCGTGTGCTAGAGGTTCTTGAGAGAAACCACAAGGCCATAGGATGGAATATCTCGGATCTCTGTGGGATCAATCCAGCATTGTGCTCGCATCATATCTACCTAGAGGATGACTGTAAAGCCTCCCGTGAATGTCAGCGCCGTCTAAATCCATACCTAAGGGAGGTTGTAATACAGAAGATCAAGAAATGGTGTGATGTTGGCTTTATATATCCCATTTCGGATTCCAAATGGGTCAGCCCTTTACATGTGGTCCCGAAGAAATCTGGGATTACGGTCGTAAAGAATGACCGCGGTGAGGAGATTCCGACCCGGGTACCTACTTCATGGCGTGTCTGTGTAGATTACCGACGCCTGAACTCAGCTACCAAGAAGGATCACTTTCCACTGCACTTTATTGATCAGATTATTGAGAGGTTGGTAGGGAAAGAGTTCTTTTTCTTCTTGGATGGGTACTCGGGATACAACCAAGTTGCTGTCGCTCCTGAGGATAAAGAGAAAACTACTTTCACTTGTCCGTTTGGCACTTACGCCTTTAGGCGGATGCCCTTTGGATTGTGTAATGCCTCCGCTACATTTCAAAGGTGTATGTTGACCGTTTTTACCGACATGATGGGTAATTTTCTTGAAGTCTTCATGGATAATTTCTCGGTCTACGGGGATAGTTTTGACACATGTCTTGCTCATTTAGACCAAGTTCTTCAACGTTGCTGTGAGGTGAACCTAGTGCTCTCGTGGGAGAAGAGTCACTTTATGGTGACTAATGGGATTGTATTGGGCCATGTCATCTCCAAACATGGTATGGAGTTTGAACCGACTAAGATTGATGTGATTTCCAAGCTACAGCCACCACAGAATTTGAAGCAGTTTAGGTCATTTTTGGGACACGTAGTATTATATAGGTGATTCATAAAGGACTTCAGCAAAATCGCCAGACCTTTGCCTGAGCTTCTGTGTAAGGAGACTGATTTTGTTGTCGATAAGAAAGTTCTCCTTGCATTCAATCAGATGAAAGAAATGGTTACTAGTGCCTCTATCTTACAGCCACCTGATTGGTCTCTTCCTTTTGAGATCGTGACGGATGCATCAGATTTCGTAGTTGGAGCGGTTTTAGGACAGAGAAGGGATGGGATACCATTTGCTATACACTATGCTAGCAAGACTCTGGATGAAGCACAACAGAATTATAATGTTACAGAGAAGGAGATGTTAACAGTTGTGTTTGGGCTATAAAAGTTCAGATCTTACCTCATCTATTCACACGTTATTGTGTACACGGATCACATTACCATACGATACTTACAGGCAAAGAAGGAAGCCAAACCACGCCTTATCAGATGGATCCTTCTTCTCCAGTAATTTGATTTAGAGATTAGAGATAAACCTGAAGTGAAAAATGTTGTGGCAGATCACCTTTCCTGTATCACAGACACAGAGACCTTTGAGTAGAACATCATTCCTATTTCTGAAACCTTTCCAGATGAGGCCATTTTATCTGTGGACTCACTGCCATGGTATGCTGATATTGTGAACTATCTTATCTCCAAGAAAGTTCCACAAGATTGGCCGAAGTACAAGGTAGACAGATTTCTATCAGAGATTCATTATTACTAGTGGGAGGATCCATACCTTTTTCGCGATGGTGCAGATTGTATCTGGAGAAGGTGCATTCCTCAGGAGGAACACAGCAGTGTACTTGAGCACTGTCACAAACTAGAATCTGGTGGGCATCATTCGGGGAAATACACAGCAGCAAAGGTTTTAAAGAGTGGCCTATGGTGACCCATATTGTTTAAGGATGCTACAGAGTATGTTCGAGGTTGCACTGATTGTCAGAAAATGGGAGGAATTGTTGGTTCCAAAGATACCATGCCACTAAGATATATACATATTTCTGATGTTTTTGATGCTTGGGGTATAGACTTCATGGGCTCATTTCCTATCAGTCAAGGATTTCAGTACATCTTGCTCGTCGGGGATTATGTTAGTCGATGAGTGGAGGCTATCCCCACCCGAGCCATAGATAGTTGTACAGTGTGTTCCTTTCTCAAGGACCATATTATTGCGCAGTTCGGTATTCCCAAAATACTGATTTCAGATGGGGGAAGCCATTTCATTAATAGAGAAGTAAAGAAGCTTGTGAAGGATTACGCCATTGAGCACAGAGTTGCGTCTCCTTACCACCCTCAGACTAATGGCTTGATAGGAATTTCAAATACGGATATCAAGACGATATTGCAAAAACTTCTACGTCCAGATAGGAAGAACTGGTCCTAGATGCTTGATCCAGTTCTATGGGCTTATAGAACGGAGTATAAGTCTCCTTTAGGTATGTCTCCCTACAGATTGGTGTATGGAAAGCCTTGCCACCTACCTGTGGAATTAATTCACAAATCTTTATGGACACTCTGTGTATGCAATTTAGATTATGAGAACACAGGAAGGACAGGAAGTTGTATTTGAACAAATTACTGGAATTCCGAGACTTTGCATATGATAACTCACTTATATATAAGGAGAAAGTCAAGCGCTGGCATGATAAGCACATCCGTAGAAAGACTTTCTCCACTGATCAAAAAGTTTGGTTATTTGATGCTATGTTGAAGTTGTTTCCAGGAAAATTGCAAAGCAAGTGGTCAGGATCATTCGTCATGAGAGCTGTGCGTGACAATGGGAGTATTGTCATATCTTGATTGTCATCTGATGCACATCCATTTATTGTGCATGGACAGTTGCTGAAGACATATCTAGATCATGATACATTCATATCCATTGTTGATTCGATATCTATGGTATCAGATGATGATCTCTTGATTCCATCTTCTGCGCCTGATACATGATCATCCACTCCTCTTGTATATCCTTTCGTTTCACCCTTTCTTCTCCCGTTTTATCATTCACCCCTTTTCCGTGTGTGTATATATATTATACTTAGGATGTGCTTTATCCTAAGTATATGGGGGTGAATGATTTGTGTTGTTCATATTCGTCATGTTCATCACTCTTGTTGTTGCCTATACTTAGGGATACTCTACCCTAAGTATAGGGGGTGATGTTGTTCATATCGTGTCTTTTTATTTTTGAGTCTGTACATTCTCGTCATCGGTTTTCCCCTTTTATACACTCTACTATACTTAGGAATACTTGATCCTAAGTATAAGGGGGGTCACCAACTTCTCTTCTTTTTATCTTTTCTTTGAGTCGTTGTAGCATAGGAGTCTTTTCACTTTTCTATACTTAGCACGAGTTATGTCTTCCTTTTTCGCTCTCTTATCACTATGAGGACATATTTCGAGCTAAGTATAGGGGGTATCGTATATATTATATATACACTTTAGACATAACTCGTACTTTTAAATACGTTTATTTGGGGGGTTATGTATATAATTTTGTAAAATCCACGTGTGTAAAAAACAAAAAAAATAAAAAAAATAAAAACTCAAAAAACACAAAAAAGCAAAAAAAAACAACATATAAAAAACAACAAAAAAAACAAAAACAAAAAAAATCTTGTATATACTTGTATATATTTTACTAACCCTTTTTCCTTTAAAAAACTACCAAAAATCTATAAAAACGTGCATACTTCAAAAAACCTTTCTTTTACATCTGCATTTTCCCCCAAAATCCATAAAAAGTTCAAAATTAGAAAATTGTTTAAAAAAAGTTCTTTTTACATGTGCATCATTTCTTTTCAAAAAAAGGAAAAAAACTCTTTGCATTGTTCATATTTTTCATTTGCATGTGCATTTTTCAGGATACTATTGACATTTAAACTATGTCTGGAATAAAATTGAATAATGGAGCTTAGTTGGACCTTAATCCACCTAATTCTCAGAGGAACTTCACCGAGAAATAGGATTTTAGAAGCTTCAGGTCTTTGACTTAATTCTTTGAGTTCCACATGACAACGTGCAACGTTTGACTATTAGTGTCTAACCTAGTCTCTTCATTATGGGTATAACTCTGGAATAGGGAATCAATTTGTACTCTTGCACTATGCACTTAGCTCAACTCAGACGGGATGTTGGAAGACTGTATGAGTTTCTTTTCTGGTAGCGTGGAAATCTAAAGACCGAAGTACGGGTGAAATAAAGCTTCGGAAAAGGGATGGACGGCTGGGCACAATTTTTCTAAGACCCCGAAACATGTACGGAAACAAAAAGATTCGATATCCGTGGGCACAACAAGATCCAAGAAGAACCACAAAAAATCTAAATACAAAGAAGCCGCTACCAAATAAATATCTGACCAAAAAGGTCCAAGCTTCAAGAAAACCTGCAGATCTTGGTGGAGACTCGGCTACAAGTGCCAGCTTCACAAGGAGAGGTAACTATATTGGCCACCCTTCAGTTCTTTTCTCCTTCTTCTAACTTCTCCCCCAATTTGATTGCGAACACAATGCGACAAACCTTAGAAGGAAATACCTGACTCCCTGAGGATGAGTTACTGGAGAGGAGATTTGCATGGTAGTCCGTCATTCTGGATGGGAAGAGCTAAAACCTTTCATACACATGAGTTGATTGTTCAATGTTCATAGGGTGTGCTTTGGGAAGAGGATTGATCTAAGATGACTTCTGAGCCGAAACTGTGACAATGATGTGCATAACTTGAAGGATGTTGATTTTAAAATTCTAAGTCTCACATAAGTTCCGACACACTAATAATCCAAAGGTTCGACAGATCTCCAAACAAAAATTGTATGAAGAAAACTTTAATACTCAATATTGTCCTACTTTCTTTATTTTTCCTTTCTTTTTCTTTTTCATCACTTATTCTTTCAAATAAGTGTTTGCTAAGGGACTAGCAAAGGTAAAGCATAGGGGGATGATGAATATGTGATTCGTCATCTTTATTCATTTATTTTAGCTTAAAATCTCTTATAAAACACCTGCATAAAACACTAACTCCGTATTCTTACTAAATTACATCTGTGTGTAAATATTGTACATGTCTTATGAATTTTAACCTAAAATAAATAAATAAATAAATAAAGGAAAAATAAAGAAAAGAAAAAAGGAAGATTGTATACAGACTGACCCAAACCCTGAGAGAAGGTCAAGACTTGACCTGATAAACCAGGAATAAAGTAGGGGGGATAGGGACGTTAAGGACAAAATCCAAAAAAATGTGTTTTGTGTATATCTATATAAAATTGACACTAATTTATTTGTGCATTAATTGACCTCAAATCAAATAACTTTCAAAACCAAAGTTGTAAATAAAAATTTGTTCTAACTAATAAAAATAATTGCATATTAAATCATGTACAGAATAAAAGTAACCACACTTGGAAAAAGGCACTAAGCATTAATTGAAAGACCAATTCCGACTCCATATGAACTCAAATTGAATAATCTCACTTCCATTCGATTCTAAATTAAATTATCTTCAAAATGGCTGTGATTTCATAATTTTTGGAGTTACGAGTAAAAAGTTGGTTTTTCGGGGTGGTTTATGCAATTTTCCCATGTATTTTGTAAATATTGTATTTGTATATATTTGTAAATTAGTCTTACTAATTATTTAAAATAAAAATAAAAATAATAAAATAATAAAATTCTTAAAACAAAAAAGAGGCTAATTTCCTCATTTACCCTTGTATATAATGCCATATATGTATATAGTACATGTATATAGTTGCTATTTTTAATTAACCACCATAAAAAAATAAAAAAATAACACTTTTTATTTCAAATAAATAAGGTGACGAAAATTGAAAAAAATTAGTTAATTTTGTAAATAGTTTTATCTCTCTTTTACTTTATCTCATTTCCAATTTCATCTCTCTTATCTCTTCCACCAAAAAATTCAAAAATTCAAAAATTCGAATTTCATCTCTATCTTTTCTATTTATATGGCTCCTTCTCCCTCATTCCAACTTCATCAATCTTTAGAGAGAGGAGCTCGATCTCCGAGAGAAAATTTTCGTCGAGAAAGTTGCCTAGTCTCCAAGCCGTCTGGTGACAGCGAGTCGGCCTTGTCGAGGCAATTACGGTCCATATTCACTCCTAAGGTGAGATTCACATGTTTCTTATTTTTATCTAGGTTAATCGTAGTTTATTTCATCGCATTTTAATTCTATCATCATTTTATTTCTCTATATCTTAAAAAAATTCATCACGATTTTGATCCGCTTCGACTCGAATTTTCATCTCACGTTCTTGATCTCCCCGCATTCTATTTCTATCGTCCACGATCTCTCAACTCTGGCCGCGTATGGTGGCCGGAGATCGGATTCGAATCTATCATTTCTACCAGATCCTTGTTCATTTTTCTGAGTTGTAAATAAATAAAAAAATATAAAAATTTATAAAAAAAACCCCATTTTTTCTCTATTTCTAACGTTTTTTTTTGCAGGACCACTAAAAAGAAAACAACAAAAAAATAAACATAAAAAATAAATAAATAAAACAACAACCATGGTTTGGAGAAAAGGGTCATCCCCATAGCACGGGGTTTCGAGAAGAGGGTAATCTCGAAATCGAGGAGATGAGTTACTTGAGGAGCTCAGGGATTCGTTTGCAAAGTATGAACGAAGAACTCCATAAGAATCCATCTTAGATGAAAGGAGCAGTTTGGAGCACAAAGAAATATTGAGGAAAGAGAGAATCCATGGGAAGTACAAATGTACAAAAGACTCACACCAAATGAACACTATTTAAACTCGTTAATTCACCCACTCAACACAAGTAAAGGCACATCAGAGCTTGGCTGCTTATCTTTCAATTTAATTCAATGATAAAGCAATCTTGAAAATTAAGCGGAGCTGTTAGGTACCGAAATATTTCACAAAGACTGTCCCGAGTTCATACAACTAGTTGCATCTACTCTCAGCCAATATAGGTGTAAGTACGAATCGTAAAAATACGACTACCTGTTACTTGAGGACGGAGCCTTATACGATATCCTCTAAACCACCCACTCTGCTAAGGGAATTCTGACCATAAAATGGCTACCCGAAACCATCACTGAGAAGTAGCTAGTTGTTTCAAAAAATAGTAGTCTGAATGAATATTTTCAATTTTCTCTATCCTAGAGGTGCTTGTCCTTACAAACAATGAGTGGGTTATTCTCCACCAGACACAAGCTTGATTTTAGGTTAGATTATTTACAGTCACCTTGATTTCAAGTCCCAATTTTAGATTAAGGTTATCATTGAGGTTTTAGATGATCACAAAAATTCATGCGTAACGAGAAGTCTCAATTCCTTCAGTTCATAAGTTGTAATACCGAGGAGGGAGAATTGAAAAATCCAATGCAAGCGTAAATCAATGATCCATGCTTAAGAAGGAGGCTTACAGTGATTCCGCACGTTCTTCATGCGGGATGCAATACAAGGAATTTAAATTTACACTAAATGATATGCACAGAGGAAAACACCCTAGTCAGATAGTTCTATTAGTGGGAAGAATTGATTTTAGCTTGGCTAGTGTTGAACGATCTACACCGCGTATAATTAGTGAAAGTGTGGCCTAAGAATTACGAGCATATTCAGGAATAATTAAGCAAGCATATATGTGCCTACATACGCCTCGGGTCCCAACCACACAGAAGGGGTTGAAACAGACCCGACACACCACAAAGAAATCCAATCTAAATTATTACAAATTAACAAGGTTCAAAGAGAGGAACACTGAAGAAAAAAACTAACTAACTCTCTCTCATAAAAAATTAAAATCAATTATCTTTGCAAACCCTTGAATTATATCCAAAAATCGCTCCGAGCTATTTGCAAGGAGAGAAAATACGGTTAGTACATGTAGAGAGAGAGATATGCAAAATGCAAAAGAAAGAGGAAAATTGACACAAAAATTTATTTTACAAAAATTAGTTACAGAAAACAATTTAAAACCATAAAAATACGTCGTTCCTGACGACGATGCCATTTGATGAACGCGAATTTTGCCTCTTTAATAATAAGGAATTGTAGTATAGGAGACGGAATTCGATTGATCAAAAACCACAATATTTGAATATTGTGGAGAATTTATACTTGGAAAGTCTACCAAGGTCGGACACAGGGAACCGTAATTTTTAGTTGCATGGTTATAAATTAATTTAAATATTTAATTAAATGCTCAGTTAATTTCTATGTTAGAAAAATAAAGAGAAAAGAGATGTTATGTGAATGTGATGCAAAATAAATAAAGAGGATTATTAGGCTCAGGATCTGTAATTTTACATGATTTAAATCTTTAAATAATATGATCGATAAATCCTCAAAAGATTATCACAGATCGAAAAGAAAGTCAGATTGTATTAATACAATCAAATTCAAGCTGCAAAGAGAATAATAAATAATCATGTCAGGATTCCTTGTAATTCGCTCCTCAAAATCAAATTTTAATTGGATAAATTATTAGGGAGATTCCTCAATCTAGTCGATGCAATTATAAAGAAAAATCCACAATAATCTCGATAATTTCAAATTAAACATCCTCAATTGAGTCACTACAGAAAGATCATCAATTTCCTCTATTTCATGTAACATAAATATGTCAGTTTTCAGTCTCCATAAATCAAAATTCTCCTCAAATAAAAATTATCAATATCTACCTTCAGATCTGTCCACATGTTATATAATATGAAAGAGAATGGAATAAGCATCAAAACGACATATTATATGCTAAAAACAGAGTTTGTATGAGAAAGTTATGCTCAAATGAAATCTAGGGACTAAAAAGAAGTAAAAAATAGGAGTGACTTGGATGGTGGACTTATCTGCTAAGCAGTCCCTGGTGGACTTATCTGCAATTACTAAAATCTGCTTGCCTTTTATTGCAATGTACCCAACAGGCACCAGGGTTTCACGTGACTTGTATGGCGAGGAGCTTTGAGTGAATTCCTAGAAAGATGAGGGCCTTTCTATAATTTCTCTCACAACTCATGTGTAGGTCACGCGTTCTATTTAGGTTCGACGTGAGAGCTAAGGCTCATGACGTTGAGCCTGAGGCTTGGATTATGAGGCTTAGTTGTGGCCCGAGGTAGCATGTGGTAGGCACCGGGAAGGCTTGGCTCCTCGAGTCTACAGTCTTGGGGGGTTGTCGACATGGAGTCATGAGGGTCGTCGGATCATGGGCAAGCCCGATCCAATGGCGGTGAAAGCGAGAGGCGGTGGCATAGGGTAAGGAACCATGCGGTGGGAGCGTTGAACTCTGTTGCAGCTGCAAGTGGTGCGCAGGCCGGCTACGCGTGGTGGGGGGCACGAGGGACGTCGAAGCTGGCAGCTCCTTAATGGTGGAGACTTCTGAAGGTGGATGGTGATGGAGCTCCGAGGATGGAGCTACGAAGCTCCCGAGCGGAGGCGAGTACCTGCAAAGGTTAGCCCAAAACAAAGGGGGAAAGGTGGAATGGGGAATGGGGCTCCCACACGGATGGAGGAAGGGAGCTACTACTCTGAACTTTACAAGGACATAGGTTGAAGGAGATATGGGAGATAGAAAGGATGCGAAGAGGCTGAGAGATGTGTCGGAGATCGACGAGGATTGCAGAGATGGAGTCGATGGGTGATGGTTCCTCTGATGGAGGAGGAAGATAGGTGAAAAAGAAAAATGGGAGGCAAATGGGTTACCTGGAGGAGGGGTGAAGGATGCTTGCCTAGGGATGGACCTAGAAGGTCCGGTGTCTTTGCTCGAAGCCTCGACGATTGGGGATGAGCTTGGTAGGTTAGTGGGCTGTAGCTACGATGAAAGATTCATCAGATCTCGACTCAAGATGATCGGTCCTCGCTCGAGGAAGATCTCCTCTGCTACTGTCATCAGAGTAGATCTTCAAGCTTGGGTCAGATCTAGAGAAGTGGAGATGGATTTAGAGGAGGTCAGAGGTGAGGCCTTTATAGGGGGCGGGTTGATGGGCGTTAAGCAGGTAGAGGCAATGGTCGGAGATGTGGGGCGATGACAGATGTGTTACACGGAGGGAAACAGGCAGTGGCCGTAACGACCGTCGGGTGACGACGGTTACATGGGGAGGAGTGGGCGGTGGAGAAACGACCAGTCGCAGATGCTGGGAAGGGGAGAAACGAAAGCGGGGGTGGCTGTTAGACGAGGGAGATGGAACGTGCGAGGCATATGCCTGGTGAGGGAGGAGGGTGGCACGTGCTAAGCACGTGCAGAGAGATGAGGGAGAGAGCATGGGGTTGGGTCGCGTGTTGTGCATGTCACCAGACTGGATGGGTGAGGAGAGAGGAAGTGGGGTGCAACGTGGCTCGCCACAGGGCTGCCACATGTCACCTCAAAAAAATTCAAAATTAAAAGAGAAAGAAAAATAGAAAAGATATAGAAGGGGATATCGGATCGAAAAATTCCTTCACAAAAGTTGTTTGTCTCGACGACATATACAACTTTCATGAAGGAATTTGGAATAAAAGAGGTCATCTATACAAAGTGGCTTTGTTGGTGGTTCTCCATGTGTATTGAAAACCGTCTTTTTAGGTTTTTATAATTTTTTAGTGATTTTTAATGAAGATAAAAATTCTAAAAAATATGATAAAATAAAAAACAATCAATTACACATTAATATATATTTTCTGGATTTTTACTAAATAAGAAAATAGGGAAATAAAATAGAAGTACGAATTAAGAGATTTTTGTACAGACTCACAGAGGTCACTCGGACACAATCAGCTTCTTTGATTTCAATCTTGATCTAGATTTGGAATTTTATGCTGCTTGATAAAACTTTCATCAAAGATCACAAATGAAAAGAAATAAAATGGAATGGTTTAATTATGTACATAAAAACTTTGGTCAAAATAACAAAAAGATAAAATGCGCAAAAGAGGTCCAAAACCAATCTTTCACATATGAGCTCTGAATTTCATGAAGTTGGTCTTGTTTTGAAGATATTTGAAAATAAAGTACTTTAAAAGTAAGTAGACCAAAATCAGACATTGTATGAGGAAGGTATACATGTTTTAGTCTGTTTGATGTGAAATTAGATTTGTATTTATTTGACATTTATTTGAGGTAACATTTTTTTGTATTTTTTATTTATGCTTGTTAGTAATATCTACACAATGGAGGTAGTTTCAGGTCAATTAGAGTTAAGATGAATTAATGAAAATTATGGAAATTTAGCAACTTATTAGGTCAATTTACTCGGATCTTTGGGTCCCTTATTTTATGCAATCATGCATGATGAAATGTGAATATTATTAACACACATATGAATGATAATGATGCTATATTAATTACCAAATGCATGTGGATTTTGGAGAACATAGCCTAATTGACCAATGTTAGCATGTTGAATCTGAGATTCATCAAGTAGGATAACCCCGACCCATGAATCTCGATTGCTCGATGTTCTAGAGAAAAACCAGAAGGCACTTGTTTGGAAATTTTCTGATCTCCGAGGGATAAATCTAGGTCCTATGTTCACACCATATCTATCTTGAAGATGACTACAAACCATCACGAGAATTCTAGAGAAGACTGAATCCGACCATGCATGATGTAGTGATGAAAGAAATCATGAAGTGGTGTGAGACATGCTTCATTTATCCCATCGTCGACTCAAAATGAGAGAGCCCCTGCATGTTGCTCCAAAGAAATTATGGCTCACTATGGTTAAGAATGACCAAGGAGAGGAGATTCCTACTCGAGTACTGACATCGTGGAGTGTGTATGTTGACTACCGTCGCCTGAATTCAGCTACAAAGAAGGTGACTTCCCTCTTCAATTTATTAATCAAGTTCTTAAATGATTGGCTGGGAAGGAATTCTTCTATTTCTTAGATGGGTACTTCAGGTACAACCAGGTGGCGATCGCCCATGAGGACCAAGAGAAAACAACATTCACCTTCCCATTCGCCACATATGCCTTCCAAAGAATGCCCTTTAGATTGTGCAATGCATGAGCCACATTATAAAGGTGCATGCTAACCGTCTTTGCGGATATGGTCAGGAATTTTTATCAAAGTTTTCATGGATGATTTCTCAATCTATGATGAAGGTTTTCGTTCATGACTTATGCACCTAGACAAAATACTGCAGAAGTGTCGTGAAGTTAATCTAGTTTTGTCATGGGAAAAGAGCCACTTCATGGTCACCGAAGGGATTGTGTTGGGTCATGTCATTTCCAAATGAGGCATTGAAGTCAAACCGGTGAAAGTGAATGTCGTTGATAAACTAGAGCCACCTCGAAATGTGAAGAATGTGAGGTCATTCCTTGGGCATGTTGGATTTCATCACAAATTCATCAAGGCATTTAGCAAACATGTCCGACCTTTGACAGAGCTACTCTGCAAGAAGACTAATTTCATTGTTGATCAAAAGGTTCTCAATCATTTTATCAACTGAAAGATTTAGTCACTCAGGCTCCAGTCCTATAGACAACCCGATTGGTCTCTTGCATTTGAAATCATGACAAATGCATCTGATTTCATAGTTGGGGTTGTATTGGGACAAAGAAGAGAGAATCTATCCTACATTATTCACTATGTTAGCAAGACATTAGACTATGCTTAGAAGAATTACACAGTTACCGATGAAGAACTAATGATAGTGGTGTTCGCCTTAGATAAGTTTAGATATTATCTTCTTGGATCTAAAGTCATCATTTACACTAACCACTATTCTATCAGATACCTACAACAAAAGAAGGATTCCATATCACAATTACTCAGATGGATCCTACTCTTCCAGGAATTCAACATAGAAATTAGAGACATGCTTCAAGTTTAGAACGTGTTAGGACGTCATTTATCCAAAATTGAAAGCAAAGATACTCAACTGAGTAGTGCATCGGTCACAAATGCCTTTCCTGATGGATCCATTCTCAGTGTGGCATCTCTCCCTTGGTATGTCGATATTGTGAACTACCTTATCTCTGGGGTGGTTCCACAAGATTGGATAAGAATCAAGAAGGACAAATTCTTGTCTGATATCCACTTTTACTAATGGTAAGATCCATACATGTTTAGGAAAGCAGCAGATTGCATATGGCATCGATGTATCCCTCAGAAGGAGTACACAATTGTCCTCGAGATTTGTCACAAGCTCGAATCTGGTGGATACCATTCTGGAAGAAGAACTATAGCAAAGATATTGTAGTGTGGACTTTGGTGTCCTATACTATTCAAGGATGTCAATGAGTACGTCAAAGCTTGCACTAATTGTTAGAAGATGGAAAAAACCTTAGTTCAAATGATTCAATGACCCTCAAATTCATCCAGTATCTGATGTGTTCAATGCTTGAGCATTTATTTCATGTGTCTGTTTCCTAACAGTTAGGGTTATGAATACATCCTATTTGTTGCATACTATGTAAGTCGATGGGTAGAAGCTATCCGTGCTTGGGCCATCGATAGCCGCACAAATTGCCAGTTTCTTAAAGATAACATCATCTTGTAGTTCGTTATCTCAAATATAATGATTTTAGATGGCGGGAGCCACGTCATCAATAAAGAGGTTAAGAAACTTGTCAAGGAGCATGACATCAACCATCATGTCACTTCTCCTTATCATCCTTAATTCAATGGCTTGGTTGACTATCAAACAGAAAAATCAAGATGATCCTATAGAAACTTGTGAGGCCAGACAGAAAGAATTGGTCACAACTTTTGAACTAGATTCTTTGGGCTTAGAAAACTGCCTACAAGCATCCATAGGGAATGTCGCCCTACTGTCTTGTCTATGGAAATCCATGTCATCTGCCCACAGAACTCATTCATAAATTATGATAGGCAGCAAATATCTTTAACCTCGATTCATAGAAAGGTGGTCAGAATAGACTGATTGATATGAATAAGCTCCTGGAATTCAGAAACTATGCATAGGATAACAACTCGATGTACAAAGAGAAGGTCAAATGATGGCGCGACAAGCATATCAGAAGAAAGACCTTCGATCCTAGACAGAAAGTTTGGCTATTTGACGTGAAGTTGAATATATTCCCAGGAAAATTGTAAAGGGAGAGGACCCTTCATAGTCAGAACTGTATGTGATAACGATAGCATCTTGATATCTGAATAGTTAGTCATCATCAATGGTCAGTTCCTGAAGTCGTATCTAGAGCACGACACATTCCTGGCCATTGTTGATTCAATTCAAGTGGTATTTGATGAAGATATCTTCACAGCATCATCCGAGCCAGACAATGAAGATAAAAATATCTTCGATTGATTTTCATATTTTTTTCCTTTTCATTTTAATTTTTCCATTCATTCATTCTTCCATATTGCACTCATCACATTCATCTATGCTATACTTAGGATATGTTTCATCCTCAGCATAGGGGGTGAATGTATTTGTGTTATTCTTTATTGATTCTCTCGCTTGTCTCCTAACTTGATACTATGTCTATACTTAGGGATATTTCACCCTAAGTATAAGGGGGGACGAACTGAGTCGCTGATTTCGTAAATTCTGATACTCAATCATCTCTATTTTGTATACAATTTTCTATACTTAGGATTAGTTGATTCTAAATATAGGGGGACAATCAACTTCTCATTCTTTTAGTCGTTGTAGTATAAACTTTCTTATACTCAGCAAGAGTTATGTCTTCCTTTTTCTCTTTGATCACTATGAGGACATAATTCAAGCTAAGTATAGGTGGGTCGTATATATGTTGTATATACTTTAGCCATAACTCGTACTTTTGTATTTTCAATACTATGACTAAAGTACTATATGTGTAAGGTATATGATTAATCAATTGTAAAGAATACATTTTGATGATGTATAAAATTTTTCAAAAAATCTTTATAAATATGATTAATAAATCAATTTTAAAACATTTTGCAAAATGATTTAAAAATTACTGTAAAATTACTTAAAATCTTTGGAAAACTGTTAAAATCTTTGCAAAATATTTCCAAACCTTTGTAAAACATTTTGTGAATATTTGCAAAATTTTATTTCATTTGTTTGAATAAAATGTTGAAAATCACTTTGCAAATTATATGATAAATGGTTGTAGAAGTATTTTGAAAAATCTATCTATACCTTTGAAAAATCTTTGCAAAATTATTTTCAAATCTTGTAAATGTTTGTAGTAAAAATTATTTGCAAAATATAGTTTTCAAAATATTTATTTTCAAAATATTTTGGAGAACCTTGCACATAATTTTAGGAAATAGTAGCTTATACATAATTCTTTATATAACCCTTATATATAATATATGAAAATAACTACTAACTTCTATATAAACTTCCAATATAAATTCTACACCCAATTCTTCTATATATTCATGCATTCATGTGCAAAATATTTGTATATACTTCTTTCACTAACCTTTATCAAAAATCCCTAAAATTTTAAAAAAAAAATCAAAACCTATAACAAGTTGCAAAATGTTTTCAAAAGTTGCAAAAAAATTACATTTTTTTAAAAACAATTGATTAACCGGGATCTATCAGGGGTCTAAATGTATCTCACACAGGGCGGAGACACAATCGTTGTGGTGACCCTCAATAAACCTGGGTTCAGTCAACAATCAACCCACAATAGATAATCAAAAAATGACAAGCAAGATGTAGAGTTAAAATTTATTATAACTCTACATAAAAGATGTGTATAGGAGCAAGTATGTAGAGGTCGAACACAGGGAACAAGCAGGATAAATCGGGCAGAATCAATGAACAAGAATGAGCGTGATGTATTTGTCTGGTAATGCTATTTTTTGTGGGTTTTTGATTTTATATTTTTTATTTTTAGTTTTATATTTTTATATTTTGATTTTTAATTTATGATTTTGTTTTTTCTTTTTATATTTTATATTTTTTATATTTTCTTTTAAATAATAAAGTATATACACAATAAAGAAAAGAGAGATATAATATATATATATGTAAAAAATAAGCAAAATTCAGGGAATAAAATATTTTTGTGATTTTTATATTTTGCTAGTGTTTTTGTGATTTTTTTATATTTTTTCTAATTTATTTGGTATTTTTAATGTCAGAAATACTGAAAACGGTGAATAAACTACAAATCCAAAATTAAAATGGAGAAATAAAATAGCAAACAGGAACCAAAATTCTCCAAATTAATTTTAAAATAAATATAATAAAATATTGAAAATTCAAAAATAGAAATTAGATTTTTAAGATTTTTTAGGAATTTTTAAGATTTTTATGAAGATTTTAGGGGTTTTCTAATTTTTAGGAGTTTTCTTTTGAATTTTTTTTTATGATTTTTAATCTGATGTTAAAACACATAAGCAAACAAAATGTGATTTTTGGAATTTTTCAAAGAGTTTTCCTAATTTTAATGTATTTTCTAATGCAAACAGTAAAGAAAATGCATATTTTCTGATTTTTTATAAATATTAAAATGCAACAAAAATGCAAAATAAAAAGATCACGTTAAAGTGCAATGCAATAGGAGAATAGGGTAATTTTTTGGGATTTTTTTGGATTTTGTAGATGCATTAAATAAATACAAGAAACAAAAAGAAATTACACTACTAGCAGTAGTATATTTGTAAATATGCAGAAGTCCAAGAGGCTATATGCAAATTTTCCACAAAATATATACTACAATAAAAACTTTGTGGACTAAATAATAAATCCAAGAACCGCAAGGCTAAGAGTGCAAACTTTCCAAAGTCACGTGCTCTAGGCATGTGACTAGCAGGGATTAATAGCAATTATCCATAAGCCAAGGGTCTGAAAGCAATCTCACCAAAAATATTTCAGCATAATAAAATATTTTCTGGACTTAATAGAAATAATACAAACTACGAGGGCCTCTGCATAAAATTCCCCTACCCCACGTGCGCAAGTCACGTGAGGTGATGTGGGCAGGGACCTATGTGCAATAACAGAAACTACAAGGGTGTTTTTCCAAATTTTACAAAACTAATGAACCGCAAATGAAAATTTATGCGCTATTAAATAAATACACAAAATGGCGAGGGTAATGGTGCAAAAGACCTAGCGTCTTTAGATCCGACGGCATATGCTTCTTCACTTGCCACGTGTCGAAGATCCGATGGTCGATGACGATTCGTTGGTGATGGCTATGATTAGATCCTCAAAGGAGGATCAACGACTGTGAGCAGGGTCGATCCAACGGCTAGTAGGCGAACTAGAAGGCGACCTCGATCGGACGATGGAGGAGCGAGGAGGAAGAACAAGGAAGAACCACCGGCGTGGGTCGCTTCCCCGTCCTCGATCTCGACCTCAGCCGCTTCTTCAGGCTCAAAAAATGTCCGCAAAGCTTTTGGATGTGGTCCTCTCGATGTTGGTGGCTCCAGAATCCTTCGGCGATGGTCGGAGCTCGCACGAGGTGGCGGCAGAGCTGGGAAGCTCCAGGTACTTCAGCGAGCGACAAAATGAGCCCCAGGCTCTTCTTGTTGCGCAAGACTTGCAAAACGAGGGTGAGGGGGTCAAGGGCAAACTGCCTCGACCACATAGCGGGGTGGTAAAGGCGAAGGATGGCGAAGACAGAGGGTTGCCAGCGCAACTCCGACGAGGGGGCCTATGGTGTGATCAAATGGGTGAAACACGAAGATGATGACGTGAATCTACTCCTACGGATATAGTGAATGAAAAACGAAAAGAAAATAGGGGGGATAAGGAACCTCGAAGGTGGAGTTCACCTGAGATAAAACCTCAACGGCAAAGTTTCGCCGGAGGTGGTGGAACGACCACGACCCTTCCTCGATCCTCCTGATGCCCTGAAGACGGAGCTGTCACCTCTTTCTTGCAAAAGAGGACGAAAAGTGGAGAAGAAATGGTCCAAAATGGGTGCAAAAATTTCAAACGGAGGAGGAGGGTGTATATGAAGGGTTGACGGAGTGGCTAGGAAGAACGAGGCACATCAGGCGGATCAGCGATGCAATCTCCAAGGAAAGACCTGGGCGTGTATCTTTGATTATCGAGGAACAAAAGTTCAAACAGGAGCACCACAAAAGGATGAAAGATTCATCCTCGAAAATTCCGTGAAAACGGGTCAAAACCCATTCTGACACAAAGCCAGACCTTGGTCAGAGAGTTGACCGAGGTCAACCAAGGAGAGAACCTAGTTGATCCACGTGGACAAACCAGAAAAATCCTTGGAAAGAATTTTTAGAAAATTAATTGAAAATAGTAATTGAATTTATTATTTTTTAATTATTAAATAAAAAATGTTTATTATTTTATAAAGTATTTTGTTATGATTTTTATTCATTTTTTGAGATTTAAAAATACAAGTTCCCTTTTAAGGGCTATGTAGGTATATATATCTATGTATTTTAATATTTTATTTTTATTTTTACTTTTGAATTTAATTTATTTTGTTTATTATTTTATATATTTATAACTTATTTTTATACACTTAAATATATTTTTATTTTATTTTTCTGAAGTATTTTGTATAATTAAATAAATAGATGTATTAAGTATATAGGTATCTTTACAGGTATTATACCTATGTATTGTATACAAGTATTTTATTTTTGTGTTTTCATTGTGTTTTTATTCCTATTTTAATGTGCACATATATTATAAATAATATTTACAAAATTAGAAAAATATAAAATTACAAAAATAATGAATAATAAATAAAATGAATATTTTAATCTGTACAAGTATACAATAGGGGTCCAAAACTCAACTTTCAAACCGTAGCTCCGAAAAATATGAAACCACCTTCATTAAATAGCTTATTGAAAATTATATGCAATTAAAGTGATTTTCATACATTTCGAGCTTTTATTTGAGAGATACAGGTCTGGGAAGTTGGGATTCTGGAATCTTATTCAGCTCATAACTTTGTATCTGTACATTATTTTTGAGTGAAATCAATTTTGTATTTTTCTATATTTAATTATCTACAAATTTCATGTATAAAGTTGCTTTATTTGGAGTATAAAAAGTAGACCAAAAATAGGTCCTAAAATGAATAAAGAATGAATTAAATAAAAGGGATTTTTATTGGTTTCTGGCCCTTATCTCCCCCTACTTCATTCCTTGTCGACCTATTCATCTAGATGCCTAGGTCTCAGGTTTTGGGTCATTAAATATTTACAATATTTTATTTGTTTTCTTTTCTTTTCTTTATTCTTTTATTTTGGCTTTAAAATCTGTATTTTATACAGTATTTACACATACATGCATGAATGCTAAAATGCATAAGTTAAGGGTATTTACATGCATTTGCCAGGGTTTTTAAGACCAAAATGACATAATAAAGACGATGAAATGTGGATTCGTCATCCCCCTATACTTGCCTTTGCTAGTCCCTAGCAAACACTTATGCAATAAATGCAAAAAAAGAAGAATAAAGAAAAGCAAAAGAAGAAAGATGGATTGAATTTAATTATCAAACTTGTCTTCACAAAATCAAAGTTTGGAGCTTAAGTCGAACCTTTGGATTTTAGTGTGGGCGGAACCTTAATGGGAATCGGATTTGAAATACAACAGCCTTTGAGAATCCCAAAACTCTGCTCAAGTCTCCTCTATAGACAGGTCGGAAATATTTCAACTCATATGCAAACCTTTACGACTATGAATCTGAATCGTACAGTGTAAATGATAGTTTCTCTCCCCAACTAGAATGACAAGGAGACTGACTTCTCTAGCATGACAACCCAATGATTCCCTAGTCCAATAACTCCTTCCTCGAGGAGCGGGGTATTCCCTTCTAAGTTCAAGTGGCAACAAGCTCAAGAGGAGGGGGTGAGGAGAAGAATGGACGGTAGCCAATGTAGCTACCTATCCTAGGATGCATGACCAGTGTAGTCAAGTCATACAGTTGCAGGCTTGCATAATTTGACTTTGATGCTCAAGCTTGCTTATTGACTATACAACATATGTACACTCCGGCAGGCATTTTATTTTTTGTACAGGCATGTCCACTATTTTGGAGTTTTTTTTGATATACTATCACAACAGCATTTACATAAGGAGTTTTTCCTCTTGAGCCAGTAGACTATCCCTCTTTTCAAGCTTTATTGCAACCCACAATCTCCTGTCTTTAGAATTCCTCATCACTGGACGGGTTGGGGTGAACTTCCCTTCCTAGAGGAGAACAAATGTTTCCACTTGTGTGCGTCTCATATCAGCAAATCCAACGTCCTCACCACTCCAACTTAGTTGAGCCAAGTGAAAGGTGCAGGTGTCCAAGTTAGGTCATTATCAACAAGAGTCGAGCATGTGCGCCAAAGTACTCTACTAAGACAGTTAAGAATCCATTGAACCAAGTTTTATGATCCTCAAAGAATTAAGTCATCTAGACATGAAGTACCTCAATTCCAGTTCCTATAAAGTTCCTGTTAATTAGGTAGATTTAAGGTCCAATCAAGCTCCAATCTCCGGATTTTACTTAGACTTGTTCAACTATCAAACTCAATCTGAAAAATGCAAATTCTATGTAAATTCTATGAGGAATGCAAAAAATATTTTTGTGATGTAATTTTCAAAGATTTTGAAATTTTTATGAATTTTTGAAAAGATGATGCATAAGCATTTTTTGTATTTTTCAAAAAGATTTTTCAAATGTTTTTGGTATTTTAGTTTTGCAATTGTTTTTGGGAATTTTTTAAAACAAAGATTTTGGATAAAAATAGGTACAAATATTTACACGGGGAAGCATCTTATATTTACAAGAAGTGGATTTTAAGAATTTACAAGGGTAAGTGGTCGATTTTATAAGTATATTTATATAATGAATTTTGGTGTGATGTATATATTCCTAAAATTTATTTGAAAAGGTTTTTCAAACAATTTTTGAAAACTATAGTCCAAATTATTTTTACAAACAATTTTACAAACATGTACACACATTTGAATATAATTTTGCAAAGGTTTTTCAAACAGTATATATAGATTTTTCAAAATATTTTTGCAACGATTTTCAAACCATTTTCACATTGTTTTTCAAACATTTTATTTCACATAAAGAAAATAAATTTTACAAACAAAACATTTTTACAAAGGTTGAAAGCATGTAACAAAACATTTTCTAAATAGCTTTCAAAAGATTTTTCACAAAGATTTTCAAACTATTTTTCAAATATTTTGCAAAAAATATTTTCACCTGATTTATTAATCAGTAAATATAAATAGAATTTGAGGAATAACCAATATCTTTTTATTAAGATTTTTAATGAATTTATAAGTATAATTAGCCATATTTATTAATAAAAATACGAAAGTACAAGTTATGGATAAAGTATATACACAGTATATACAAACCCCCTATACTTAGCTTGAGCTATGTCCTCATACAAGAAGAGGAGACAATGGAGAGAATCGAAAATGAAAGAAACTCGGGGTGTGCACCCCCCTATACTTTGGACAAAGTGCATCCTAAGTATAGAAGACTGACAACAAAGGGCGGCACCTTTTCAGTAGAAAAAGAAATAGAAAATGAAAAGAAGAAAAGAAGAAAAGAGATCAGAAGAAGGCAAAAGATAGAGAAGGATGTGCACATCACTCCCCCTATACTTATGGTAAAATAATCCCTAAGTATAGGCAACGATAGGAGTAATGAAACAGAATGAAGAATGAACACTCGGTGTCTACACCCCCCTATACTTAGGATAAGGTACATCCTAAGTATAGCAAAAATAATTCTAAACAAGACCTCAGATTTAAAACAAAAATAGAATAAGCAAGGAGCAAATCAAGATGAAACACGAATATACAAAGTGGTCAATGTTGAGGTGCCTCTCAACAAGCGCTCGGTTTTATGCCCCTAGCTGGGCACAAAGGTTAGGATAATGCATTGTTAAGGTTCAGGACGACATCTGTAAAGCGAATGTCGTATCGTCGTTGCAGTCTCGGTATGAGAGTATGAGAGCAACAACGAGGTCAACAATGAAAAAGAAGATACCCAAGTAGACAATCATGCGGGTGTCTGCTACCAGGGAAAAATATGGGAAGATGAAATAGGGTTCTGGTAGCACAAAAGTATGCATCGGCTCAAGATCAGAATGGAATGGAAGGGCGGAGCCGGAGAAGTCGAACGTGGAGAAAGATGGATCAGTCATGGAAACCTCCATGTTAATCACCGTCTCAGAAAGGTATGGACGATCAAGATCAAGAGACTCAGTACAAGAACCAATATCCAATGTGTAAAATAGAGAAAGATCAATATCATCATCGAATATCTCAAAGATAAGCTCATCCTTGCGAGGGTCTTCAAGGTGATAGAAGTCAAACTCAGAAAGATCATAAGTCTCGGTTTCGTGATCCGACAGATCGGATACACCCTCAGATAGTGAGACCGAGTACTCAATAGATGTGGCATCCTCCCACAGATAACCCTCGGGGAGAAATGCTAGATCAACAGTGTGGGAAGGGGTATGAGACTCTAAATGGAAATCTGCGCCACTGTCAAGCACCCACTCCTCGCACCAAAATGCCTCATCGGCTGAAGTCTATCTCTGAACAATCTAGAAACAGGAAATGGTACTGGCCAACAACGCAGAAGCTGACGAAGTGTCTGAAACTGATCCTCGAGCTACGCCAATGCTGGCTATCATCTGGTCCTCAAGAAATGTATCTATCTCATCAAACTGGATGGCAAAAGGCTCAAATACGGGACTATCTCTATCTGTCATCTCAAAGTGGTGTCCCTCATCGAAATCTGGCTGTTGGGCGGAATCATGATGTCCATCTGAATCCGAGAAGTACCTCTGTAGGGTAGAAGCTGAGTAATCTGGGAATGGAAACTGAAATGGCTGGACTGAAGACTATAGCATCGTGGGTTCCTCCATCTCCTGGAATATTAGACGATTTGATATCCAAGACTCCTCAACTAGAAAGTACGGGACTGAACTGAACTCTAGCTGGAAGACCAATGGGAACTCGATCAATCTCTGGGTCCGAACATCCACGCCGACAGTCATGTCCTCCATCGTATGTACTTCAGCAGAATCCATGTCCTCGATCTGGTGTGTAGTAGTTGTGTTCTCCTGAAGTGCGGCACACCTAACTGGTATTGCATCCCACTCGTATGCTGTCCCGACCAATCTGAAAATGCTCGCGAGATGGATGCAAGTAAATCAGTGTCGGAACTGTGGTGTGAACCACCACACGAGGTAACTACTAGTGCAATCTGCTCATCGGTCATCCCCCTCATTGAGATCTCAACAAGGTCTGTCAACGAAAGTCCATGATCTGGAAAGCTCCTCAACAGATCAATAAACCTCAGCCATGAATCATGCAATGGCTCTTGGGGGTCTACTGAAAAATCCGTGATGAAAGACTGCATCATATCTGCTCTACGTTGGGGATAAAGTCTCTGTAGAAACTCTAAGTGTATCCCTCCCCACGTAGCGAACTTCTTTCGTAATCGTCTGTGCCATCTCATGGCTCTGCCCTGAAGTGAAAATGGGAAGGTCTTCAACATCAGTTCCTCAGAAGTGATATCCGATTATACATGGGTCTCACAGAACTCCTCAAACTCAGACAGGTGAAGGTACGGCTCCTCGTGCACTTCCCCTGAAAACTTCGGCAGTCTTTAAATGAACTCCACATCCAGAATGAAGCGACTAAATGTATAAGTTGATTGTGCTTCCTGATCGTTGTGCTCATCCATCGTCCTAGTGTAGGAGGTATCTAAAGCTCGCATCTGCCCTCTGTGATCGCCTTTGGGATGCACTCGCATCCCAGCAATGAAATCGCCCGCGTCTCGCATCTGCTTAGTCTGATCTTTGTGGGCATCCAGCACAGCATGCACAGAAGAAAGAGGGGATAGAGAAGGGGAAGATGGAAGGTCGGTTGGAGTTCCGACTTCCCCTAAGAGTGGATAGGGATGATGGGAATAAGATGAAAAGCCGCGAAATCCAGCCAGAAATGAGAGCTACCAATCATCCAGGGATAAAAAAGGAGAAGAAGACTAGAGGGTGGGAGGGAGGGATAAGGATAGATGGTGGGAATACAAGAACATGGAAGAAGATGTATGAAGGAAAGGAAGGCGGATGAGATCTGGAATGCAAACAAGATGTGAAAACAAACCCCCGATTCACCTATGCAACGCTTGAGCTGATGACCGTAAAGGTTCGGTCAATTATCTTTTCAATTTTATTTAGGTGATCAATCAATCTATCAGAGCGATTAAGAGAGCTGGTAGGAACCCGATGCTCCTAGGAGACTGTCTCGATCTAAAGCTAGATCTTTCCCAGCCAGTATGAATTGCGGACCATTTACCGGCTACTCGATCAATTCACTCTGCAAAGGACATCACGGTCCGCTTTACCAGTTACCGGAGAGATCCTCAATGGAGAACGACTAACCCTAGAGCAGTAGTCTGAGAGGAGTTCATATATGGCTCTATCCTAGTGTTCGGGTTCACTCTCTCGCTACAGATAAATCAATCAATGAGGGGGTTACTCTCCCCAAGACAAAAAATTTGTGTGAGGTGAGTTTTAAGGTCAAGTTTGAATTAACAGTCTCAATTTTATTGTTATCACTTTTTTCATATTTTTCTGAAGAAAAAAAACGGCTAACGAATTTTCCGATTTCCTTGGTTACTTTGAGTCCAATAAAATGGGGGTAGGAAGTCGGAAAAGCCGATGCGCGATCAAACACAATGATGCATGCAGAGTTAGAAATGTGTACCTTACTCCAGCACTCTGCATGAAGGGTGATCCGTGCATAAATTTAAAGACAGAAAAATAAACTACCTATATGATGCACGAGGAAATCGCCCCAAGATGAGCAATTTCTATTAATCGTGAAGCACAAGTAGCTATCAACTAGGAAGAGAAACCGGAGTCCGATATAGGAGGCCGATCAATGTCCACCACAGTGGATCCTGTCAGCATTGTATATGACATCTCTCAGCACGTGGTCTCTAATCCAAGTCAAATAACTTTTTTAAATGAATTTTAGCTAAGTCCAATTACGGTCTATAGGTGCAGGCAAGATATTAAGTGCGAGGCCTTATCTAATTACGTCACAATCAACAAAAATTCCTAAATCTAGGGGCTAAATCCTCGTGAATCAAAATAAAAGAAAAGTCAAAAAAATAAAACCGGCGAGAAAATCGCAAAAATCGACGAGGCGCCCAAGGGAACAATCCCTCGGGCAATGGACCTCGTGAAGTGTCGAAGTATCCTGAGAATCCTGTTTAAGTTACAATTCAATTGTCTCTCTCTCACTTAAATTACACAAATATAGGCAATAAAATAAAAATGGATCTAATTCTGTAAAAGTTATCTAAGTCTTCTTTGGTGCAAGAGTGGCAAGCCAAAGCTGGCTTCACGTGGGTGTGTAGGCGCCTAGAGTCGAGCACCTCCCTCAATCTACGGTACCTCGCACAAAGTCAACGAAGAGAAGGGGTTAGACAGCTCAAACAATATATATCAAAATCAAAGAAGATAAATGAAGCGAAAATGTATACAAATAATATCACAATCAATCTCAATGAAATCTGATCTATACGCTGTTGTTCCCCGACAATGGCGCCATTTGATTAACCAGTTGCTATCGGGGGTCTAAATGTATCTCACCCAGGGCGGAGACACAGTCGTTGTGGCGACCCTCAATAAACCCGGGTTAAGTCAACAATCAACCCACAACATATAATCAAACAATGAGAAGCAAGATATGGTGTTAAAATTTATTATAACTCTACATAAAAGATGTGTATAGGAGCAAGTATGTCGAGGTAGAACATAGGGAACAAGCAGGATAAATCGGGCACAACCAATAAACAAGAATGAGTGTGATGTATTTGTCTAGTAATGCTATTTTTTGTGGGTTTTTGATTTTATATTTTTTTATTTTTAGTTTTATATTTTTATATTTTGATTTTTAATTTCTATGAATATTCAAAAAAATTTAGATTTTTAATATTTTTTAGGAATTTTCAAGATTTTTATGAAGATTTTAGGGGTTTTCTAATTTTTAGGATTTTTCTTTTGTATTTTTTTGTGATTTTTGGTCCTAAGTTAAAACACACGGAAACAAACAAAATTTGATTTTTTGGAATTTTTGTAAGAGTTTTTCTAATTTTTATGTATTTTCTGATGAAAACAGTGAAGAAATGCATTTTTTATTTTTATAAATATTAAAATGCAACAAAAATGCAAAATAAAAATATGGCATTAAAGTGCAATGCAACAGGAGACTGGGGTAATTTTTGGGGATTTTTTTGGGTTATATAGATGCATTAAATAAATACAAGAAATAAAAAGAAATTACACTACTAGCAGGGGTATATTTGTAAATATGCAGAAGTCTAGGGGGTTATATGTAAATTTTCCACAAAATATATACTGCAATAAAAACTTTGTGGACTAAATAATAAATCCAAGAACCGTAGGGCTAAGAGTGCAAATTTTCCAAAGTCACGTGCTCTAGGCATGTGACTAGCAGGGATTAAATAACAATTATCCAAAAGCCAAGGGTCTGAAAACAATTTCACCAAAAATATTACATCATTATAAAATATTTTCTGGACTTATTAGAAATAATACAAACTACGAGGGCCTCTGCGTAAAATTCCTCCAACCCACGTGCACAAGTCACGTGAGGTGACGTGGACATGGACCTATGTGCAATATCAGAAACTACAAAGGTGTTTTTGTAAATTTTACAAAGCTAATGAACTGCACATGAAAGTTTATGCGCTATTAAATAAATACACAAAATGGCGAGGGTAATGGTGCAAAATACCCAGCGCCTGCAGATCCGACGGCGTATGCTTCTTCACTTGCCACGTGCGAAGATCAGATGGTCGATGACGATTCGTTGGTGACGGCTAGGATTAGATCCTCACAGGAGGATCAACGACTATGAGCAAGGTCGATCTAAGGGCTGGTAGGCGAAGTAGAAGGCGGACTCGATCGGACGGTGGAGGAGCGAGGAGGAAGAACAGGGAAGAACCACTGGCGTGGGTCGCTTCCCCGCCCTCGATCTCGACCTCAGGTGCTTCTTCAGGCTCCAGAAATGGCTGCAAAACTTCTGGGCATGGTCCTCTCGATGCTGGTGGCTCCAGAATCCTCCAGCGACAGCCGGAGCACACGCGAGGTGGCGGCAGAGCTGGGAAGCTCCAGGTACTTCGACGAGCGGCAAAATGAGCACCATGCTCTTCTTGTTGCGCAAGACCTGCAAAACGAGGGTGAAGGGGTCGAGGGAAAACTTCCTCGACCTCGTAGCGAGGTGGTAAAGGCAGAGGACGGCGAAGACGGAGGGTTGTCGGTGCAACTCTGACGAGGGGGGCTATGGTGTGATCAAATGAGTGAAACGCGAAGATGACGACAGATATCTACTCCTACAGATATAGTGAACGAAAAATGAAAAGAAAATAGGGGGGATAAGGAATCTCGAAGGCGGAGTTCACCTGATATGAAACCTCCACGGTAAAGCTTCGCCGGAGGTGGTGGAACGACCTCGACCCTTCCTCGATCCTCCTGACGCCCTGAAGACAGAGCTGTCACCTCCTTCTTGCGAAAGAGGACGAAAAGCGGAGAAGAACTAGTCCAAAAGGGGTGCAAAAATTTCAAATGGAGGAGGAGGGTGTATATGAAGGGTTGACGAAGTGGCTAGGAAGAACGAGGCACATCAGGAGGATCAGTGATGCAATCTCCAAGGAAAGACCTGGGCATGTATCTTGGATTATCGAGGAACAAAAGTTGAAACAGGAGCATCACGAAAGGATGAAAGATTCATCCAAGAAAAATCTGCGAAAACGGGTCAAAACCCGTTCTGACACAAAGCCAGACCTCGGTCAGAGAATTGACCGAGGTCAACCAAGGAGAGAACCTGGTTGGTCCACATGGACGAACCAGAAAAATCATTGGAAAAAAAGCTTTAGAAAATTAATTGAAAATAGTAATTGAATTTATTATTTTTTAAATAAAAAATGTTTATTATTTTGCAAAGTATTTTATTATGATTTTTATTTATTTTTTCGAGATTTAAAAATTAAAGTTCCCTTTTAAGAGCTATGTAGGTATATATATATCTATATATTTTAATATTTTATTTTTATTTTGAATTTTGAATTTTATTTATTTTGTTTATTATTTTATATATTTATAACTTATTTTTATACACTTAAATATATTTTTGTTTTATTTTTCTGAAGTATTTCGTACAATTAAATAAATAGATGTGTTAAGTATATAGGTATCTTTACAAGTATTATACATATGTATTGTATACAAGGATTTTCTTTTTATGTTTTCTTTGTGTTTTTATTCCTATTTTAATATGTACATATATTATAAATAATATTTACAAAATTATAAAAATATAAAATTACAAAAATAATGAATAATAAATAAAATGAATATTTTAATCTGTACAAGTATAAAATAGGGGTCCAAAACTCAACTTTCAAACCGTAGATCCGAAAAATATGAAACCACCTTCATTAAATAGCTTATTGAAAGTTATATTCAATTAAAGTCATTTTGATACATTTCGAGCTTTTATTTGAGAGATATATGTCTGGGAAGTTGGGATTCTGGAATCTTATTCAAATCATAACTTTTTATCTGTACATTATTTTTGAGTGTAATCAATTTTGTATTTTTCTATATTTAATTATCTACAACTTTCATTTACAAAGTTTCTTTATTTGGAGAATAAAAAGTGGAACCAAAAATAGGCCCCAAAATGAATAAAGAATGAATTAAATAAAAGGGATTTTTATTGGTTTCTGGCCCTTATCTCCCCCTACTTTATTCCTTCTCGACCTATTCATCTAGATGCATAGGTCTCGGGGTTTTGGGTCATAAAATATTTACAATATTTTATTCTTTTTCTTTTCTTTTCTTTATTTTTTTATTTTGGCTTTAAAAATTGTATTTTATTCATTATTTACGCATACATGCATGAATGTTAAAATACAGGAGTTAAGGGTATTTACATGCATTTGCCTGGGTTTTTCAGGCCAAAATGACAGAATAAAGATGATGAAATGTGGATTCATCAACCATAAAAACTCAAAATTAGAAAATAACTTCACAAAAGATTTTCCTGCATTGCATAACATCTGCATTTTTCTGAATGATGTAGACTATTGAAGAAGTCTAAATAAAGTATGAAGATTGGAGTTTAGTTTAAACCCTACTCCACCTAATTTAAGAGAAACCCATTAAGGATTGGAACTGAGACGCTTCAGGTCACATGACTTAATTCTTTAGGTCCAATGATACTATGTTCATGAGTCAATTCAATGTGTCTAACTAGAACCCTTCATGCCATCCATACGACTCTTAAGACAGTGGCTTGACTAGAGACTCCGTACTTAAAACTTAGCTCAATCCAGATGGATTATTGATAGATCTTGGAGTTGAGACTACACTATGTTGCTTTGTCAAGGGTGGTTCAAAAACAATTCTTGGGTACTGTCGAAGTCGGTACTTCAACCCACTTCCTCTTGCAACATGGACATCTAACGATTGGAGATTGGATTGAAATAAACTTCAGATGAGGAATGGTTTGCTAGCACAACTTTTTCCAAGACCCCAAAACATGGAGGAAAAAAAGATTCTATATCCATCAATGCAAAATAAGAATGCATAGCAATGCCATACAAAGAAAATATCTAAAAAGAAGCCTATATCAAAAAATCCAAAAATACAGAGCTTCCTGAAATGGTGTGCCTCTTAGTGAAGACTCTATTACATTGTCTGAGCTTAACAATGAAATGCGACTACACTGGTCCATTTCCACTTATTTTCCGTTCTTTTGCTTCTCTGCCTTTTTGGTTGTGAACTAGCACGTACTTGAACTTAAAAGGAAATATCCATCTCCCCGAGGATGAGTTGCTAGAGGAGGATACTCCTTGGTAGTTCAACGGTTTTTTGGGAAGATCTAACCCAATACACACATATGGTACTTGTCATTTCAAATTTATGAGAGGATGCGACTGAAAGGATGGTTTTGACACGTTGTGAATTGAACTGAATAGAAGATTATGGAACCTAAGGGTAGTTGAATCACAATTCCTAAGCTGAATGTGGTTTAGAACATACTAAAAATCTAAAGATTTTAATTGAGCTCTAAACTTTGATTTTGTTAAGACAAGTTTAAAAGTCAAAATTATTCCAAGCTCTTTTTTTACTTTTCTTTATTTTCCTTTTCTGCATTTATTAACATAAGTGTTTTCTAGGGACTAGCAAAGGCAAGTATAGGAGGGTGATGAATCTCCATTTCATCACCTTTATTCTTTCATTTTAGCCTTAAATCCGTAGTTAAATGCATGTATATAGCATTAATTTGTATAAAATAACACTAACTAATTGACAATAAATACTGTATAAATATTGGCATTTAATTCCAATATAAAAGAATAAAGGAAAGAAAGCAAAGAATGAAGTATCAAAGACATTGAATGATTCTAGACCTTGAGACCCGATCATCATGATGACTTGGTTGACAAGGACTAAAGTTGGGGGGGATAGGGCATCGAAACTGTACAGAACACACTTAAAAACCTTAATTCTTTTATTCAACAAATGTCAGTTGGCATCTATTTTACTTTGCAATTTTTATAGTTCAAATAATAATACCCTCTACATGAATATTGTAGATAAAAATAGAAATAAATACACAAATTTATTTCCTATTAAAATAATACACAGTGCACCTGAGAAACATCGAATAAAAAGCCGTAAAGAAAAATTCCCTGACCTGTATCGCTACCATACAGACTCAAAATTGACCGCACTCACCTTATTGTTCATAAAATTTAATTAAAAATGGAGTTAAGATTTAAAAGTTGACTTTTGGGTCCCTATTGTATTGTATACATGTATATAATATTCATTATATTCATTGTTTATATTTTAGCTTCCCTATTTTTATATACATGTAAATATTAGTCAAAATACATGTAAATAATAAACATAAAATAAAACCTTGGAAAATACATCAAAATAAATGATATGTTATAATATATAAGTAAACTTTACATATATAATACATGAACATATTTATTTAAGTATATAAATAAAATTAGAAAAATACAATAAAAATATGCAAATGTGTAATTAAATAAATTATAAACATATAGATTATGCACATAAAATAAGGAAATATAAAATACAAAATAAAAATAAAATACATCAAATATAGGTATAAATACCTATGTATAAACATGTAAATATTAACATATAATAAATAATATTGTAAAAATAAGTAAAAATCAAAATAAAATACTACATAAAGTAATAAATATTTTTCATGTTTTGGCCTAAAAATAATAAATTCATCTATTATTTTATGTCGATTTAATAAGGTTTTTATTTACTGATTTTTTTAGTTGTCCATGTGGACCAACTAACATCCTCAGTGTGTTGACCCCCCGGTCAACTGCAAGGTCCTCGCCTCCGCCTTTGTCAGAATGTTTGACGCCCCTACTTTCCCCAGATTTTTAACCTTCATCCATGTCGATTCAGACCTCACGCCCTTACAACATCTCTTCCCCATACACTGATCAATCTCGCCCATGCCTTATATCATTTATACATTCATGCAAGCTCGAGAAATCCTGTGATCTTCACCTACCCATTTCATGTTGACAAATAAACCTAAGTCTGTCCCTTTTTGGTTTTTGATCCCTATTTCACATTCGTAACCCTAAAAGGACCCATCTGTGTCGAGTTCTTGGTGAAAGCTTGGACTCCCTAGCCTCGTAGGTGAGGATAAGGACGTAGAGAAGGAAATCCAAGGCCTCACCAGAGAATTTCCAGTGAGCCCTTACTTTTGCTCCCTGGACACCTATGTATGAGCTTCTAATTAGGTTTCCTCATTGATTTTCTTTCCTACATCATAGTTTAGCTTTTAATTCCAGCATTTAATCCTTAGTTTAGTCTAAATTTAGGATTGCAATCTATGGGAGCCTTAAGCTCAAGCTAAATATCATCGCGATTCACGCCCTGTTTTGACTCATCACCTCCCTCACTTTCTTCCCTGACATCTTCTCCATCGTAGCCCTATCGTTTTACCCATGTTCCTTTAAAGAATCATGAGGTCAGAGCTACTTCCATCACCGTACATCGGAGCTCATGATCCATTCCGTCCTGATGCTGCCCAACTTCAATATTGGGTCGAGCCTTCGTGCCTCGAGCCCGTAGTCATTTTCTGTGCATGAGGAGGCACCCAAGGAGTCTCTTGGACATGAACCACAACTCAAGATAGAAGCTTTAAATGATCCAAGCTCCAGGCCCCTTCCAATGGGTCCCGAACCAATTTAGACGCTCCTGCAGGTGCATTAGAGCTCCAACAATGTGTTTGGCCAGATAGATCAATGAAAGGAGGTCAGAGAAGTGCATGTTTAATGATAAAAGAAACCTGGAATGAAGTTCTTGGTGTGTTCTTCCTAGATACGTCCTAGTCGTCAGATAATGCATTCGCTCTAGGTTTAATCAGAGCCCTTCGATCAAGAGGCAAAACAACACCCTCCTCCGCCGCACGATGGACCACATCGAGCACTTCTAGGCTCCTAATGAAGCGTTAAGGGTTAAATTGCATATAAACCCTCACACCTTTTTTATTTCCATTTCATCCATGTAAATATAATAAGTAGCTTAAAAACTTTTGTTTAAATTGTAGTTGACACCTGAACTTCTTAAATATTACAAAGAAGTCATGTGCTAGGTCACCTCACATGCCCACGCACATGAGGGACCTGGAAATTTTGCACATTAGCCCTTCGGATTTTATTATTTATGTTCAATATTTAAAATTTGTAAAGACGTCTAAAACATTTGGGGTATTTGTACGTTGACCCTTATACTTATATTCTATTACAAATATACCCATGCCATCTTGTTTATTTATGTATTTATTTTTTTATTAAATAACTCTTTTGCTCTAAAACTTTTGGAAAAAATATACGAGATGCATGATCTGATGCTTTTACATTCCCATATTTTTAATTAGCAATTTAATGCATTTTCTCTTTTATTAAAAAATGAGGAGCTAAATATTCCCTATTTAAATATAAAAATACAAAAATTAAAAAACCTTCTATAAAAATCACAAAACATTATATATTACATATTACTATATATTAAATCTCCAGACCAAAAATCACAAAAATATAAAAGCAAAACACCAAAAGTAACCAAACCCTATAAAAATCAGTAAAAATTCTACAAAAAATACAAAAAAGTTTTCTATTATATATTTTATTTATATAATATAGTATCTATTAAAAGTAGTTTCGGGCACTTTTGGACTTATTTTCTAATTTTAAAACCAAAACAATTAGGCCTATATATTATAGTCACTAATTTGTATATTTAAATCAATTAAAAACATCTAAAAATAGTAAAAATTATATAAAAATCCATAAATTAGAGAAAAATAAAAACACAAAAAACTTTATCTTGTAAATTTTGACTATTTATAGCTTTATTTAAAATTATAAAACATATACATACTTAAATACTTATATAGCCTTTATTATTACCATTATTAATTATAAATACCTAATATATATTTAAAACCTTTAAGAAATAAAAATGAATTGTTCTTTTATCATTTTATAAATTTATATACATATATAGTTTTTCCTTATATTATTATACATATTATTATTACTACCATATATACATATTATATTTTAAAAAGGAAAAGAAACTACAAATTTGAAATAATAAAAAGAAAAGAAGATTACAATTTTAAAAAAATAAAAAATATAAAACATTAGAACACTTAAAAATTGAATATAATTTAAACCCCCAAAAAATAAAAAAAGCCAGAAAAGTACAAAAAAATATTTGTTGTTAATTTTTAGTGATTGATAATAATTATACCAATTTGCATGTGCTTCCAATGGTTTGACCCCTACTACTTGTCATTGTACATCATCTGTATGGTATAATAAAATTCACCCTGCATTTTCCTTCATTGTTTTATCTATATTGTGGGTTTATTGTTGTCTTAATTGATTGATTTGTGATTCGAGTACTGTGAGAGCAGTTGATACAATGATTGTCAGATCCGACTTGTCGGACACTGCATGCACTCCAATACTAGGCATTAGGATCCACACTCATCTCGATTAAACAATGACATGACTTTATATATATATATATATATATATATATATATATATATATCATACTGAATGGGGAGGTTCAGAGCAGGATCTTGTAAACAACCCGATATGCCCATAGAACTTGATTGAAGAGTTGGGACCAGTTCTTCCTGTCACAATGGACTAGCATATGAAAATGCCCTTCACCTTCCTATTCGACACCTCTGCTTTGTCATTCGATTGTGGGTGGTATGAAGTAGTGTTGAATAGGGAAATCGTGTGGTTTAATTTAGTGAAATTAATCAAGTGTCGATGGAACCTAGAAAATCTCTTATTAATGAATTCTCAAGCCAAAAAGAATAAAGAAATGTGACGAAAAGGCCATTTTATTTCCCTATATAGTGTACATAATCGAACTTAGGGAGGCTACAAAATTCTTGAGGGTTATTAAATCAATGAAAAATCAATGAAATAAAAAAAGGAATCCTGTGCACACTACTTTTGATTTTTTGTGTTTTTTTATATTTTAAATTTTTTATGAATTTTAATTTTTTTATATTTTTATGATTTTTTTAATTTTATAATTTTTAGCAATTTTTAAATTTTGCAAACTTTTTATATTTCTGAAAAAAAAGAATACTAGAATAAATAAAAGTAATAAGAGAAAAGAAAGGAATGCAAGATTTTGTATTTTCAAAATATACTAGAAATATGCAAAAAAATAAATAAATAATATTGTTAGGTTTATGGATTTTTTATATTGTTTTTGTGATTTTTGTATTATTTTTAGAATTTTTAAGATTTTTAAATAAATTTAAAACATGAAAAATGATAAATAGAAAACAGTGTGAATATTTTTGGATTTTAAAATATAAAATAAAATAAAAATATTAATAAAATATGCACAAATAGAAAGATGATTTTTGTAATTTACATAAAGCATTTTTTATGATTTTGTGTGATTTTCAATGATTTTTATGAATTTTTTAGTGTTTTAGATGTTTTGCTTTTTTTTGGTTTTTATGAGGAACTAGCCAATGAAATTCAGTTAGAAAATAAAACAAGATAAAATAAACAAAGAATAATTTTCTTGGAATTTTTCATTAAGTTTTTTGAATTTTTAACTAATTTTATAATGCAAATAGGAAATATATTTAAGCCTTTTGATTTACTTAAAATAAGAAAGAAATTAAAATGCAAAATTAAAAAATACTAGAGATGAATGTGATTAGAAGAAATTTAATATGAATTTTGAGTTTTTTTAAGAATAATTGGTGATTTATTTATTCAAATTAACAACCAAAATTAAATGCATACTCACAAGGACCTAAATGCAAAGAAGGATATTTATAGGACCACTCGAACAAGAAATAAAAGAAATACGGGGCAAATTATGCAATTTTCCCAGAAAAAGGTGTGCTAATGCACGTGAGGTGCACTGGACAATGAAATAATAACACAAAGGTACTATACTTTTATTGCAAGGGGTGAAATAATAACACAAAGATATTGTACTTTTATTACAAAGACACAAGAAGCACATGCTTTGCACGTGATTCAGTTCAGTCAGGACTAAAATGCAAAGAAAAATAAATAGCAAGGTGAAATATGCAAATGTTCATTTAAGAACCAGTCTAACACATGTCCTGAAGGGGACTTATTTGTAAAATAAGAAACGAGCAGGGGTGGGAGTGCAATTTTTATATCACTCGACGTGGCATTAGGGACGGTGACGATGTATCTGTAGCTTTGATCGGACGGCTCTGATGCAGATGTGCTTGGATGGTGAAGTTTTGATCTGAGCAGCTCGATCAATGCGGAAATTTGGGGCTTCATTTGACGGTCGTGATTCAAACTGGCAACATCGTTCTTGATCGTATGACAATAAAGGTTGATGGAAGAACTCGAAAGAATGGAAGGCGGCCCGAGCTTCAATCGACCAGAACTCAGGTGATCTCCACTCAAATCGATGTCCTGAAGTTGTTGCACGTTCCTGTTGGGCTCCTCTCTCGATCCAAATGATCCATGATGCTCAACGATGGCTGGTATTCGATCTGGAGGTCAAGATGTCTACCGCCATAAATGGACCTCCAAGTCTTGCTCCCTACTCCCAAGTGTACTCCTAGACCCTGCAATGAGATGTGTACTCGGAGGCGTGTCTCTAGTTGAGGTTATTTGATGCAGAAAAGGGAAAATGTTGGTGGGTGAGTGACTCCGGTGAATGGTGATAGAAGGGAGTCAGTTCTCCAGATCCGTGAAGACCTAAAGGCTCATATGATGGAAGAAGATGAAGAAGAGGTCGGTGAGCATGACGCGATGGTCCAAGATGAAGAACAATGAATGGAGCACCTTCGATTGGGCAGATCTGACAGAAATGAAGGTGGATGGATTTACGTTAATTACAAAAAATAAATGCAAAAATTAAAAAAATAAAATTAAAGGACAATGATCTAAATCTACATGCAGTGGTTGGAAAGGTGATGGATCGCCTCGATTTAATGCGGCGGTCGAAGAGACGAGATGCGGCAACAGAGCTCTGGTCGCATATGGATCTAGCCTCATATGGTCTCTAACGCTCTCCCAATCGGAGGAAAAGCTACTCTGTCACAGATGCTCTCGCTTGGACCCGATTTTGGATGAAAGTGAAGGTGGAAGACTGATCAACCGTGAACGATGGGAATCTAAAAGTATTAATAGGCGGGAGTCTGGTGGGATATTGAATTCAAAATGCGAGCGAATAGAAGTGTGATCAACGGAGACGATGACCTAGCGATGGAGAATCTGGTTAGATCTAAAAAGATGGAGAAGAAGTCAGAGGGCATTAATGATCAATGTGTGCCGGAGAATTTGGAGAAGGATGGTCAATACGTGAAAGGAGCAGGAAATGCGAGAGGACTGGGAGTTACCCGGGTCAATAGACCTAGGCTCAACAATTAGAGAGTAGCTGGCTAGAAGACAAAACCATTACGTAACAAAAAGGTTAGATTGTGAAATTAATCAAAACAAAATCGAAAATAAATTCAAATAAAAAAGCTTTAAAAATAAAAAATTTTAGTAATTAAATTAGCTTATTTTGGGTTATTTTTAATGAATAAATAAAATATATACAAGGTTAAGAATAATTAAAATATGCTATTCATAGGCATATATGCCTATATATACAACACCATGTTGTAATTTGTTTTTTTTACAAATATACATATAATTTTATCATTTATTAATTTACAACATTTTACAAGGATTTTAATGATATTTTTATTTATTTTTATGATATGATATATTAGGGTAAAAAATAGTAATATTTTACAATTTACAAAGTGATGCATGTACAATATATACATTATTTTATTTGGGTTTATTTTTTAATTTGTGATTTAAATTTTTTATATAAGAAAATAAAATATTTACAAATAATTAAAATTGCATCTTATTCAAAAATATAAGAAAAATAATTATACAAATAATATGCATAGGTATAATATATAATGGTACCTCAAAAAGACACAATTCACATCTTAACTCTGATGTTTATTAAACTACTTCCATTTTAAAGATTGTTTAATTATGTGCACAATAAAAGTGAGTTTGCTTCTTTTTATGGAGAAGATATTGATTTGACAAGTTGAAATTTGTGGCTTTTTCAAAGTGTTATTATTTACAAAGTGCATATTGATTCTTCTTGTAGTTATTTTTATTATTTACAACTGATTTTTATGTACAAGTTTCAAGAAGAAAATACTTTTATTTGGAGTGAGTTTGGTGATAAATAAAGCAATGTATAAAATATGTACTATATGTAGTGACATACAAGTGATAAGTATGCACAAGTGAGGATTGATTTTCTTGATTTTCTGGTATTTGGGCCTTATCTCTCCCCACTTTATTCTTAGTAGGATAGGTCAAATTTTGTCCAAATCTCATGGTCAGAGTTAGCCTGTATTTATTTCATATATACAGTCTTTGATTTTCTTTATTTTTCATTTATTTTTTTCTTCCTTTCTTTTAGGTTGAAATAGTGATATATATAAAATATTTACAATATAATTAGGATTAGTAAAAGAAGTGATTTTGATATTTACAAGTGTTTTATTAGAGATTTTAAGCTAAAGTAAATGAATAAAGATGATGAAATGCAGATTCATCATCCTCCTATGCTTTACCTTTGTTAGTCCATTCGCAAACACTTATTTGAAGAATAAGTAACTAAAAGAAAAAGAAAAAATAAAGAACTTAGAAAAACACTCATTATTAAACTTTTCCTCATAATATTAAAGTATGAAGCTCGGTCGGACCTTTGGATTATTAGTTTGACGGAATCTTATTGGGAATAGGATTTAAGACTCAACAACCCTCAAGTTCCACAATTCTATGTTCATATCATCTCAATAGTCTGGATAGAACAAGTCTACGTACGCAAACTCTTATGACTATGAATCTTTACTTGTATTTTGTAAGTGAAATATAGCTCCCATCTTCACAAATGACAAAGCAACAACCTCCTCTAACAAGGTAACTCTATTCCCCAGTCTAGCTACTCTTTCCTCGAGGAGTGGGGTATTCCCTTCTAAGTTCAAGTACAACCAGCTCAAGAAGAGGGGGTAGAGAAGAGAATAGATTGCGGCCAGTGTAGCCACATATCCTTGGAGCTTAACCAGTGTAGCCAAGTTTCCAGCCACAGGCTTCCTTTATATAAGACTTTGAGGCACATGCCTTACTTATGAGATATTTTTTTTAATATATACAAAGGTACAACATGTACATATGGAGTTTTCCTCTTGAGCTAGTAGACTATCCCCTTTTTGAAGATTTATTGCAACCCACAACATCCTGTCTTTAGACGTCAGCGCCACTAGACTAGGTTAAGACACAATGGCCACTTATTGTGACTGCAAATGTTTTCACTCGCGTGTTTCTCCAAGCTAAATGATTTTGCCTCCTCACCACCTCATTTGTGTTGAGCTACATGTAAAGTGCTTGTCCAAGTTAAGTCACTGTCTAAAAGGGTCATGCATGTGTTGTTAGATATTCTACTTAGATCAATCAAAATGACATGTGAGCATAGCCTTACGAACTCAAAGAATTAAGGCACTTGACCTGAAGAGTCCTAACTCCAGTTCCCATAAGGTTCCTCTAAAATTAAATGGATTAAGGTCTTATCCAAGCTCCATTCTTCGGTTTTATTCCAGACAAGCTTAAATGTCAATACCATTCTGAAAAATGCACATGCAAATGCAAGAGATATATATAAAACACAATTCCTTTTAACAAAGAAAATAAAAGAACAATCTTTTTGAGAGATTTTTCAAAGAATTTTACAATTTTTTTTATGGATTTTAAACATTTCTTTGGAAAAGAGTTAGCGGAATAAATGTATTTACACAGATTAGTAAGGATTATGTACATATTTACAAGGATTTTATAAATGTATAAGTACAAGGATTATATAAGTTTTATATAACATTTGATTTTAAAAGAGGGTTTTATTTACATGCTTTAAATACTAATTTTATAAAAAGGATTTTATATACAACAATGTATTTTATTTACAAAAATAGAAGTGATTAAAGCTTTTATACACACGTGGATTTACATCAAACATATATATCCCATAATTTATATCCCACGTGACAAAATAGTTTTACAAACCTTTTCAAATCATTTTACAGAAGATTTTACAAATATTTTACAAACTACTTTACAAAGATTTTACCAATTCTTTTTAAAATATTTTACAAACATTTTACAAATCATTTTACAAAATAATTACAAATCATTTTACAAACAATTTTACAAACATGTTTTTGCAAGCATTTTGTTTTCAAAATGTTACAAATATTTTATATAATATAGATAATTTTGATAAAAAATAATTTTAAAAACAAAATGTTTTTACAAAGATTTGTACAAAAATAAATTTACAAACATTTTACAAACAATTTTACAAAAGTTTTTATAAAATAGTTTACAAAACAATTTTTGCAGATAATTTTACAAAATAATTTTTCAAATCAGTTTACAACTCATTTTTCAAAACATTTTTATAATAAGTAATAGCCGTATTATGAACTAACAAAAGTACGACTTATGGCTAAAGTATATACACAATATATATGGCACCCCCTATATTTAGCTCGAACTATGTCCTCATAATGATCAAAGAGCTACAAAAGAAGACATAACTCATGCTAAGGATAGAAATGTGAAAAGAATGTATACAAAAACAACTCAAAGAATGAAAAAAAGAGAAGTTAGTAATCCCCCCTATACTTAAGATCAAATAATCCATTGTATAAAAGACTGTGGGGAAATCTGCGGAAAAGAATGAACAATTCAATAACTCGACTTGCCCTCCCCCTATACTTAAGGTAAAAGATCCTTAAGTTTAGAAAAAGAATATCAACAAGTTGAGAGCTGAGAGACAAGTGAGGGAACACAAGGAATAAAAAGAAACATAAAAATGCAAAAGAAGTAGAAATGAACAATATCACCCCACATATAAAGGGTCCCTAAGTATAAGCAACAACAGGAGTGATGAAACTGAACAAAAATGGAAAAACTCAAGTCATTCACCTACCCTATACTTAGGATAAAGTGCATCCTAAGCATAACACATCCACGCGAAAAGAGGTGAATGATAGAAATGAAAGAAGAAAGAATAAAAAGAAAGAAATATATACACAAGAGAATTTCAGCTCATGTATCAGACACAAAAGATGTCAAGAATCATCATCTGATACCACATATACGAAATCAACCACGGACAAGAATGTATCATGATCTAGATATGGCTTCAACAACTGTCTGTTCATAACAAATGGTTGTGCTTCACATAACAACCCAAATATGATAATACTACCATTGTCACGCACAGTTCTAACAATGAACGGTTCTAACAATTTACTTTTAAGTTTGTCGGGAAACAACTTCAATTTCACATCAAACAACCAAACTTTTTTATTAGGGGAAAAAGTCTTCCTTTTAATGTACATATCATGCAAACACTTGACTTTTTCCTTATACATGAGTGAATTGTCATTGGTGAAATCTCACAATTCCAACAATTTGTTCAGGTTCACTATCCTACTCTTGTATTCTTTCTCATAATCCAAATTTCATACATGGAGTGCCCATAAAGATTTGTGAATTGACTCAACTGGTAAGTGGCAAGGCTTTCCATAAACCCATCTTTATGGAGACATACCCAATGGAGACTTGTACGTTGTCCGATAAGTTCATATAACTGAGTCAAGCATCTGGGGAAAGTTCTTCCTATCTAGACATACAAGTTTCAGAAGTATATTCTTGATCTCCCTATTTGAAATCTCATCCAAGTCGTTAGTCTATCGGTGGTAAGGAGACGCAACTCTATGCTTAATGGTGTACTCCTTCACAATCTTTTTGACTTCTCTATTAATGAAATGGCTACCCCCATCTGAAATGAGTATCTTGGGAATACCTAACCGCATAATAATGTTGTCTTTAAGACTCGGGTGGTTATAACCTCCACCCAATGACTAGCATAATCCACGACAAGCAGGATGCACTGAAATTCTTGAATGATAGGAAATGGGACCATAAAGTCTACGCCCCAAGCATCAAAAACATCTTAAATATGGATATATCTCAGGAGCATGGTATCTTTGAAATCGATGGTTCATCCCATTTCCTGACAATCAGTACAACCTCGAACATAATATATAGCATCCTTAAATAGAGTTGGCCACCATAGGCTGCATTGTAGAATATTTGTTGTCGTACGCTTCCTCGAATGATGTCCACCAGACTCTAATAAGTGACAATGCTCAAGCACACTGGTGTATTCCTCCCAAAGAATTCACCTCCTCTAGATACAATCTGCACCCTCAAACTGGTAAAAATAAATCTCACATAAAAATTTTTCTACCTTATGCTTGGGCCAATCTTGTGGAATTTTCTTAAATATAGTTCACAACATCAACATACCATGGGAGTGAGGCCACAAATAAAATGGTCTCATCTGAAATGGTCTCTGAAATATGAAGTACTGATTTCTCAGAGGACTCTACATCTATGATCTTGGAAAGGTGATCTTCCACAACATTTTCACTCCAAGTTTATCTCGAATGTCTAAATCAAATTCTTAGAGAAGAAGGATCTATCTAATAAGATGTGGTTTGCATCCTTCTTTCCCTATAGGTACCGTATGGTAGTGTGATTCGTGTATACAATGACATGTGAACCAAGTAGGTATGAACGAAACCTCTGTAAAGCAAGCACCACTGCTAACATCTCGGTAACTGTATAATTGTGTTGTGCTTCATCCAAAGTCTTGCTAGCATAGTGTATGGAAAATGGTATCCCATCCCTTCTCTACCCTAAAACAACTCCAATTGTATAGTCTAATGCATCCGTCATGATCTTAAAGGGGAGAGACAAAACATGTGGCCGAAGGACATGATCTCTAGTAACCATGTCTTTCATCTGGTAAAATGCAAGGAGGGCTTTCTCATCAACTATAAACTCATCTCCTTACACAGACGCTCAGTCAAAGGCCTGGCGATCTTGGTGAAGTCCTTAATGAATTGCCTATATAATACAATATGACTAAAAATTGACCTCATTTGCTTCAAATTTTGTGGTGACTCAAGCTTGGATATCACATTAATCTTAGACGGGTCAACTTATATACCTTGTTTGGATATGAGTGTCCCAATACAATTCCATTAGTCAACATAAGTGACTCTTTTCCCACGAGAGCACTAAGTTTACCTCACAACAACGCTTAAGTACTCGGTCTAAATGATTAAGACATAAGTCGAAACTATCCTCATAGACCGAGAAATCATCCATGAAGAACTCTAGAAAGCTACCTACCATGTCAGTAAAAACAACCATTATACACCTTTGGAATGCACCTGGGGCATTACACAATCAAAAGGGCATCCATCTAAAGGCGTAGGTGCAAACGAACAAGTAAATTAGTTTTCTTTTGATCCTCAAGAGTGATCGCAACCTGGTTATATCACGAGTACCTGTCCAAGAAACAAAAGAACTCCTTCCCTGCCAACCTCTCAATAATCTGATCAATAAAGAGTAGTGGAAAGTGATCTTTCTTGGTAAGTAATCTACATAGACATGCCATGAAGTGGGTACACTGGTCGGAATCTCCTCACCATGGTCATTCATCATGATAGTAATCCTAGATTTCTTCGGAACCACATGCAATCGACTGACCCACATGGAATCTGAAATGTGATAAATTAAGCCAACATCACACTTTTTCTCGATCTCTTTCATGACAACATCCCTGAGATTTGGATTTTGACGGCGTTGACACCCACGGGTTGATTCGCTGACACCCACGGGTTGATTTGTTGTCATCCTCTACGTAGATATGATGCAATCACAAAGTACTATTCCCGTAGAGATCCAAAATATTCCAGCCTACGGCCTTGCAGTTTCTCTCAATAACCTCTAGCAAGTGAAATTCCTGATCATCGGTCAACTACGAACTGATGATGACCGGAAACATTTGGGGGGCACCCGCAAGGAAGGCATACTTCAGTGTTGAGGGTAAAGCCTTATGATTAGGCAGGGTCTGAATATGCTCAGTGACAACCTCTACAAGTGTACGGGTAGAAGGTATATGATTTGCACTCTATGAATTGTCCATCGTGGCTACTGTAGGCTCAACATGTAAAATCTCAAAAAGGTCGGCAATGAATGATCTCTATTCAGAATGGGATGGCTCATCAGGATATTCAAAAATCTCAGTACATTCATAAAAAAATATCTCAGAAATCTCAGTAGGAGGTATTTTCATCAGTAATCTCAGAAAAATAATGTATCTCAGGAATCGCAGAATGTACCTTTGAAAACTCAGGATGATCCTCAGAAAATAGCTCATACAATTCATCAGTTGACAACTCAAAATGATAAACAGGGGAGTGAATGCTGATTGTGCTTTCCATAGGTTCCTTCTAGGAAAGGAACTCATGGGTGTCCACGAAATATGTGAAAAGGTCTATCTCTTGAAACTCAGCAAGAAAATCACAATCCACATAATCCGTTGTAACTGTCTCTCTCTCATCTACTATTGGTGGTGGCGATGATGGCTTCGGATCTGAGATCATCTCTATCTTAACCTTGTTACTAAGGGAATGAAAGTTTATCTCTCCTGTACCATAATTAACTACCGCTTCGATCGTTTGATGGAACGCCTGACCAAGTATGATTAGGGTATGGAGTAATGGTGTAGAGATATGCATATCCATAACAACAAAATCAATTAGGAATATCATATCCTTGCACCATTACGAGAACGTCCTCAGGAATACCCCTCGGCCTCTTGATCGATCTATCAACAAACTGAAGGGTCATCTTGGTGGATCTAAGAGGCACCAACCTAAACTCAGTAAGTAGTGAGGATGGCATGAGATTAATGGAGGATCCACTATCGAGAAGGGTACGATCAAACTCTTAATCAAAGATATGGCAACGGATGTGAGGTTCTCCCTTATCTTTCTTTTTGAGAGGGAGGTCACTGATGGCGTGAACTGTGGCCATGGTTAAGATGTGCTTTTCTATTTGCTTTCGTCTGTTTTGCCTTGGTTGACACTTTTGAGTACATGCTTCTTTGATTCCCTTTTTAACTGTAGACATGTAAAAAGATGTTTTGAAGTATCTCTACCACTCCAGGATCAGATAGTGTTGTTTTTAAATTTTGGATTTTCTAGTTTTATTCAAACCTGAACAGAGTCAAAGAAATCAAACTACTCATTTCTCTTATTCAGATCAGAGCCATCATGTACATGTGGACAACCAGAATCAGTATGTAAAATGTTATCTCATGTAGGAGTAGAAGAAGCAAAGGAAAATGGGTTGCTTGATCTGCTGGTATGGAAGAAGAATCCATGACAGGTGTATTCTCCTTTAAGGATGACTCGGTAATGCATCTTCCTTTATTATCTTTTTGGCTTTTTCTGCATAATGATGATGATGATGATGATGATGATGATGATGATGGTGAAGATGTAGAAGGTGGTGGTGATCCTCCATGCTCCATGTCTGCAATACTTGATCGCTACTCAACTGGTGAAGAATATAGTCGGTGCAGCTCTCTCAGTGGCTTGATCTCCCAATCCCAACTTTTGTGTAGGAGGCTACATTCTCCTACCACTCCAAAGATGAACGACTTCAGATAAACATGTAAAATAGAGGGACATACCTGTCTCGGGTGTGGATGGATCATGGGCTACCTACTCCTTGCATTGTAAGTTATCGGAAGTGGCTTCAAATTGGGATGGTATCAATGTCTTTGTGGTGGTAAGGTCATCAAGACTCTGAGTCAAATCATTCATATTCTTCATCAGGAGTGCAAGCTGATCAAGTGTGGGGTTCACCAAAGGTGCCTTTGGATGCTCAACTACGAGTTGTCACTGAGATTGATAATGCAGAGTCTACTGGTACCCAGAGTACCATGACTTATAATAAGGAGGAGGAGGGTGCGAAAACTGTGCAGGCTACTATTGATAATAGGGATCATGAAAATATGGAGGTTGCATCTGCTCTTGTCCATGTCTCCAAATTTGAAAGTGTGGTGGAGATGAAAAGTGAGGTTGTAGCTGCTGGTGCTAGGGGTGTGGTCTCTCTCCTTTGAAATGGTGGACGAGCATTTAACTCGGTTGCGAACCCAACTGACCTTGCTCTGATGGATGGGGTTGGTCGTGCTCTCGGTCAAACCAAATGTCATTTACTTCCTGAATGTGAGGTTGATGTGGAGACTGCTGCTCAGAAATATAAGGATGCTCCTAATGGTATGATACAATGCATGATGAATGTGATTGCTTCTAGACCTGATCCGGAGTCTGCACGTAATAAATGTGATGGATTGTAGGGGTTGCTCTAGTCTCTGTTGTGCTGAAGTGAATGAAGTATGCTTGTGAGTAGACGTATCGACTGTGGCACTCATCCTCTGACATGCATTAATCATACTAAGAAACTCCAAATGCTTTGTGATCTCATCCAGCTTATCCAATTGTTTTATCTTCTGCTCGATTACATGTAACTTTTCAAACTCTTTGGATCGTTTCTCTATTATACCCACTTTGGATATGTGATTTGCTATGACGGCAATATCTGCACTGTAATTCCTTGAGCTTGGCTATCTCTTGGATCATATACAATAAAATCTAGCTCATCGAGAGGAAACCAACGAAATTTGTTTTGTGCGAACCAGACTTCATTTCGAATTGTTATGATTTTCAGAAGAAAGAGAAGTAAGGAGGCTTAGGATGTCATTAATCAGTAATGACCATCATTAATACTAATTAAACGCAAATAAAGAAAATAATGAAAGATTGAGGAGCATTAATGGCCATTAGCGAACACTAATCAGAGGTCAGTGAAAGTTAAGGAGTCATGAAAGTTAAATTGCGATTAGTAAAAGTTAATATCGGTTAGCGCTAATTAAGCATCATTAGAGAATCTAGAACCTTCAAGAAAATTCTAACTTAAGCCTTAAGTTTTGGATAAGTTTTGGCAAAATCATGGGACAAAACCATGGGTTGCTAAATGTGGTTAAGGATTAAACCATGATCTACTAACCATGGGTTAGCGATTTTCTGAAGCCTATATGTAGCCCCCTACCCATTCATTTTCTACGATTTCCACTACCACCACTACCATGAGGGCTAGGGTCGAGAGGTTGAGCGGAGGAGATGGAGGCAGGGAAGGAGCGCTAATGAAGCGTTGTCAGAAGGACGAGGAGGAGGACAGCACGATCCTCTCCTAGTTGGCTTCCTAAGTAAGCTCTAAATTAAACTAGGTTCTCGATTTATTTTCCTTTTCGATTAGTTTTGTGTCGTAGTTCGAGGAGAAATCTGTGTAACACTTCATCACATTTTCACTCACCTAAGACGCGTGGTGTCTATCGATTCTCCATCGCTTGCAGTTCTGTTATATTCTTTTTGTTTCGTTGTTGTTATCCTCTCGATAATTTTATAGAGGAAACTCTTTCCGTTTTTGTTTTGAAATATATCTCAATATAAGGGGAAACTCTACCAAATTCTTCATAGAATTATGTCCCGATATAAGGGGAAATGCTGCCGAAATTTTCATAGAAATATGTCCCGATATAAGGGGAAACTATGCTGTAATTAAGAGAGAAAATATGTTCTTCCCATTCTTCATGTTCTTTATTCATTCTTTGCATTCTTGGCACGCTCTTAGTTTTCTTGATACGAAAATGAAATTTGATTATTTTAAGATCCGTAAATCATTCTTTCTAAAAACGAATCACAATAAAGCAGTACATACACGAGAGAGAACTTGATTAGGTAACTAAATCCTTCCTTTTGTTGTTGGATTTGCATAAGGTATCATTGAAATTCCTAATTTTATGTTCTTCGCTACTAAGAACCCTAATTTGGCTATTTTTGAGAAAATATGAAAAGTTGCTTTGAGATTCCACTTAAATAATGTCTAAGCATCGAATAGATGTAGTGGCTTGGAAAGTTAGGGTTTGGGAGTTAAAATAAGCACAAATATGAGTATATATACATATGAATCAAGATATAAATGAGGCTATACTCACTTTTATAGAATATAAATAGCGAAGGCTTAACGGAAGAATTACATCATGAGAATTTATGTTTATTGAAATGGATCCTAAAAAGGATTGTGTGTTATGTTAAGAATGACTTGGAGTAGATACTACAGGTTGGGCATGCAAACTGTAGGTTTGTCAGAAGAACGTCCATATTGGCAGGCCAAATCTAGGTGGTACACAATTGCCTGGATATGTTGAACAGATGCAAAATAAATTATTTGCAACACATGGTACGTGGCTGCCATTAGGCGGATTGGCTAACTGAAGATGTGGTCGTGCCATGTGGAGGCATGGGTGGTTGGATAGTGGTTGGGTCACAATATCATGTACTTAATGCCATTAGTATATGTGATTAATGGTTAACCTGTGGTTTTAAGATACTGAGTCCTCGAGGATGGTGGGCTTCTTTGTTTCTCAGGCTGAGGGTTTGAAACTCTAGATAATACAAGAAAAGGAATTTGTCAAGGTAGTATTGGTGGATTGGTTGAGGCGACGTGTGGCAGCATAAGCTCGCAAGATAAGCGTAATCTCCAATTCCGAAGTGTCCACAGCTTCGGAGTCCATGAATGATGAGGTTTTCTCTGGACTAATACTTGACATGGAATAGAAGGAATAGAACTTAAACTAATGAGAAGAAATGATACTTTCTGGTATAATAAGTTTTTCTAAACTACACTAGTTGTTTACTTTTCTCTTCTTCGTTACATAGAACTTGCTAATCTTCATCCTATGATTTATGGAAACCCAACAAGTGTTGGTGAGCCATCACAAGGACTTTAATAATCCAGCCAGCTAATATAATATCCATCCAGTCAGCCACAACAGCTTTACTCTATAAGGTAGTTGGTAGTCTTTTGTGTATTTGCTTTCCAGCTGATGTAAATGTAAATGGTTATAGTGGGACAATGTATCATATAAACATTATTTTGTGAATGGAAAAGTATTAAATACTTTTTTCTGAGTATTTTTAATTGCAGTCTATTTCTGAATGTTAGTTGTGATTGTTGAATAAATTATTGATGAGTAACCATATCCGAATATGGAAGGATTTGATGACCCAAAATTGGGGTCGTGACATGCACTGTCCACCCTATCCGCATCGTGAGATGTTGTCATGTTGACTGCCTTGTGGGATATTGAAGGAGAAGTAACAGGATGCTTCTAGAAAGCATGTGAAGAAGAAAGAGTTGCAAAGCTCTCCGCCATCTACTGAAAAACTGATTATAGGACATCTTTGTCCTTATTGAAGTAGGACCCCCACAAACGGCATTAACCAAATTCTGATTTTCATTGTTCAAGCCCCCAAAGAAATTATGCACAAGGTTATTCTTTGGTATATCATGATGGGAAAACTTCTCCGTCGAATCTTTATATCTTTCCCACACCTTGTGAATATGCTCATGGGATATTTGGGAGAATTTGGCAATCAAGGACCGCATTTGATTTAGTCGTCCTAGGGGATAATACTTGCTCAAAAATGCGATCTCAATTCCTCCCAAGATGTAACAACCTTTCTTAAGTGATTGATCCAATATAATGCATGATCCATAAGGCTGAACAGAAGGGTTGTCATCTTCACTACCTCTAACTGAATGTTAGGGTAGTGTATAGTGAAACATATGCGGTCAAACTGCTAGAGGTGTACATAAGGTTCTTCATTAATGTGTCTGTGGAATATTGGGAGTATAGGGTAAAATCGTGGGATTTAGCTAAAAATGTGCCTGAAACGTAGGTATCTGAATCCATGTATTCGCCTATCATGTCCATGGATTATAGGTATCATTAAGTGTAAGCTTAGCCACTGGCTCGATTAGTGGATCTCATCCTCCCCTATTACCACCTCCATTCGACTGCTCACCCTTCTCTCTCCTATCTGCTACATCATTACTCAGTTCTAAGATCATCCCTCTTAATACATCTTGGATGTCAGCTTGTTCAACCAATTGTGCTTGAATGGCTTTATGGAAGCCAACATCGTATTGTTGATCTCACTATGCTCTACCATGGAACCCTTTGCCCTTGGTAGCATCAAGTTCTCAGATTTTGTCTCTGAAAATGTATATGACACTATATTAGTCCTTAGAAATGGTGGAGTCTTCGAGATTAGAGTCATTCTCAAATAATGGATTTATTTATGAAAATATTGGTAATGTAGAGAAAAAGGGATATTCGGAAAGTGAGTTACGTTGAATAGAAGAAGATCAAACTGGAGTGTGAAATAAGTTCGCGGAGTCCGAACAATAAATACTCCAATCCGACATTTTCGATGTCAAGAGGAAAGATGAGAGAACACAAAGTCAAGTTAAGAAGAAAAAGGATGAAAATGCACAAAGGACATGGAGGGATCTTTATACTAACAAACAAACACAATACAAACCCCCAATTCACCAACTTATCACAATGTGAGGACCGTAAGAGTTCGGTCTTTTATCTTTTTAAGTTTAACTTTAGTGAATCTGCAAGAAGTTACTTACTAACAAGCACACAAGGTGAGTCACAACTATCTCCTAGAGTACATTCTCAATCCTCCCCAATCAATGGAACTGTTTGCCTGATTTGTTGGGTTCAATATCAAGCCCAAAGGGAGAAAAGAGAATGAGCACACCAAAACGATTTTATAATATCTAAGGTAAGTGTTTGCATCTCAACCATACACCACAGAGATGTGTACATGATCATAGGGCACAAGTCCAGGGATTTGGGCTCTATCCTTATGGTTGTGTCCTCACCCACTCTGTCTGGAGGTAAGTACCTACAAACAATAAGGGGGTTACTCTCCCCAAAATAATGATGATTTGTCCTTACGTTTAGTTTTAGGGTCGAGTGAAAATTAGTAGTCCCTTTTTTATCAGGTTATCACTTTTTTGTTTTTTTCCAAATAAATGATCTAACAAATTTCCCAATTTCTTTATTCCTTAAGTGGAGAAAACAAGGGAGGAGATCGGGAAAGCCTATGCAAAGGAAATCAATGATGCATGCACGAGATAGAAATATGTACCTTGCTCCAACAATCTACATGTAAAATGATCCTTGCATAAAAAGAAATACAAATAAATAAACTATCCAAAATGATGCACGAGAAGCATTCTAAGTAGTAACTTCTATTAGCGAGCAAGAATCAATTACTTTGATTAAGTCCAATCCTATGATTTACTCCATAGGAACATATATTCTTTTAAGGGCTTTAAACCTAATGGATTACCTGACTCAGCCAAGGAAATAGAACCTACTTCCAAGGGCACAAGCTTACAAAACTACGAGAAATAAATAAAAATAAATGTGATGAAAAAAAATCGGTGAGGTCCCCCAAGCGCACCAGCACTTGGTGAAACATGCCCCGCACACACAAGGGTATATAATGGCCTTAGAAAAAATTGAAAAAGAGGCAAACACCAAAAGGATAATTGCAACTTTTTACAAAAATAATGATGGAAAATAAAGGTCCAAGAATAAAACTGAAAATATATATGCAAAATTTTTCTCAAAAATCTTCCGTCTTATGCTTCCTCCTCCTATGCTCTCCTGCAAATCAATGAAGAAACAAGACGCCTCCATTCAATTTGATGCGCCGACACTAATGCCACCCTCTCTTGTCGAGCCCTCGCAAGAAAAAGGGAAACAAAAAAGATGTCAGATCACAGTTATGAAAAAATAAAGCAAGAACAAAAGAAGAGAATAAAACAGAAAATATAGACAAACAAACAAAGGAACATAGAGGTGGATATGCGACAAAATGAGAGAGCAAGTGAAAAGGATCTCAAATGAATCCCTAAATCCGATCTTGGGAGCTTTCGGTGACCGATACATCCGATCTTGCAAGCATTGTATAAGCTCCCTCACAGCATGCGGAATTCGAACTGAGTTATCACTCCTCAACAAGATGCACGTTCATAACAATGTATATATAAATAATATAGATAATAATAAAATAAATAAATGATAGAAAACATGTACAAGTGACAGATATACGGACATAAATAAGAAGAAGAAATGACAGAAAAATAAGACAAGAAAAAAAATAAAACAAATAGGTATCTACAAATCAAGAATAGCAGGCTAAAAAGGAAACCTAGCTACCCTCATCGTGCCTCCCCGACAACGATGCCATATTTTGAACAGGAAAATCCATGGGTTTAATTTAGTGAAATTAATCAAATGTCTATGCATCCCTAAAAATCCCTCAATAAAAATTATTGATGAACTCTCAAGCCAAAAATAATAGAGAAATGTGAGAAAGATATTTTTCTATTTTATTTACATGTATAGAGTACATGACTAAACTCAAGGAGGGTACAGAAATCCCAACGGTTATTAAATCAATGGAAAAATAATTAAATAAAAGAAGGAATTCTATGCACACTACTCCTGGCTTTTGTGAATTTTTATCTTTTTAATTTTTTTAAGAATTTTTAATTTTTTGTATTTTTTATGCTTTTCTGATTTTATACCTTTTAGTAATTTTTAAATTCTGCAAACTTTTTATATTTTTTAAAATAAAATAAGAGAGGAACAAATAAAATAAATAAACGGAAAGAAAGGAATGCAAGCTTTTGTATTTTTAAAATATAGCAGAAATATATAAAAATATAAACTAAAAATATTATAGGGTTTTTGTATTTTTTTTTCATATTTTTTTGTGATTTTTGGATAAATTTAAGAATTTTTTTAGCATTTTTAAATAAAATAAAAATAGGGAAAATGATAAACAGAAAATAATGGGAATGTTTCTGGGTTTTTAAAATATATATAAACTAAAAAATTAATCCAATATGCATAAAAAGAAAGATAGAATTTTTAGTTTTCCAGAAAGCATTTTATGATTTTTTTAAGATTTTGTTTTATTTTCTATGAAATTTTTAGTGTTTTAGGTGTTTTGCTATTTTCTTGTTTTTTATGAGGAATTGGCCATTGAAATTTGGTCAGATAATAAAATTGGATAAAATAAACAAATATATTTTTTTGAAATTTTTTTAAAAATTTTATATTTTTAATTGATTTTCTAATGCAAACAAGAGATATTTTTAGGCTTTTTGATTTATGAAAAATAATAAAATAATAAAAATGCAAAAATAAAATTTATCAGAGTTGAATGTGATTAGGAGGCACTTAATATGAAATTTTGGGATTTTTTAATGGTGATTGTTGATTTATTAATTCAAATTAACAAACAAATTTAAATATAGACTCACAGGGACCAAAATACAAAGAAGAATATTTATAGGACCATACAAACAATAAATAAAAGAAATGCAGGGCTAATGTCCAATTTACCCCAAAAAAGTGCACGCCGATGTACGTAAGGTGTGATGGACAAGACATTTTTGTAATTATTTTAGCCCAAAAGGTTAAACAATAACACAATGATATTGTACTTTTATTGCAAAAGACCCAAGATGTGCGTGCTAAGCACGTGATTAAGTTCAGACATAAATAAAATGTGAATAAAATCAATAGCAAGGTGAAATATGCAAATGTTCAATTAAGTAACCATCTGACATGCATCCCAAAGGTGACTTATTTGCAAAATAAAAAATGAGCAGGGACAGAAGTGTAATTTTTATATGGTCCACGTGGTAGAAGGGATGATGGTGATGCACATGTAGCTTCGATTGGATGGCTCTGATGTGGATGTGCTTGGATGGTGAAGATCTTATCAGAGCAGATCAATCAACGGCGGAAATTTGGGGCTTTAATTGATGGTCGTGATTCAAACTGGTAGCATTGTTCTTGATCGAATGGCAATGATGGTCTATGGAAGAAGTCGGAAGAATGGAGGGTGACCCGAGCTTTGATTGACCATAACTCAGGTGATCACTAGTCAAATTGGCATCCTGAAGTTGTTGTACATTCCTGTTGGGCTCCTCTCTCCATCCAAATGATCCATGATGCTCGACAATGGCTAGTATTCGATATGGAGGTCAAGATGTCTGTAGCTTGAAATTGACCTCCAGTACCTGCTCCCCACTCCCAAGTGTGCTCCTAGACCCTGCAATGAGATGCATTCTCAGAGGCAGGTCTCCGGCTGCGGTTATTTGATGCAGAAAAGGGAAACTGATGGTGTGTGAGCAACTCCGGCAAATGGTGGACAGAAGGGGAGTCGGTTCTCCAGATCTATGAAGACCTGGGGGTTCAGACAATGGAAGAAGATGAAGAAGGGGTCCGTGAGCATGAGGCAATGGTCGGAGTTGAAGAACGATGAATGGAGCACCTCTAATTTGGTAGATCGTATGGAAATGAAGGTGGATAGATTCACTCTAATTAAAGAAATAAATGCAAATTTAAAAAACGAAAATGAATGGTCAATGATCTAAATCTACCGACGATGGCCAGAATGGTGATGGATCACCTCGATTCAATGCGTTGTTCGAAGATATGGATGCAGCGATGGAGCTCAGCCATGTATGGATCTAGCCTCCTATGATCTCTAATGCTCTCCAAATCGAAGGAAAAGCTACTCCGTCATAGCAGCTCTCATCTGGACTCGATTTCGGATGAAAGTGAAGGTGGAAGATCGATCAACCGTGAATAATGGGAATCTGGAAGTATTAATAGGCAGGAGTCCGGTGAGTGTTTGAATTCAAAATACAAGCGAACTAAGGTGTGATCGATGGAGATGATGACCTGACGGTGGAGACGATGGTTAGGGCTAACAAAAAGGATAAGTCAGAGGGAGTTAACGATCAGTGTGTGCCGGAGAATTTGGAGAAGGACAGCTGGCATGTGAAAGGAGCAGGAAATGCAGGAGGATAGGTAGTTGACCCAGGTCAACAAACCTAGGCTCAACCAATCAAAGAGCTGCTGTTTAGAAAACAAAACCACTATGTGACAAAAAAGGTAAAAATGTGAAATTAATAAAAATAAAGTCAAAAATAAATTCAAATTAAAAGTTTTTAAAATAAAGATGCTAGTAATTAAATTAGCTTATTTGTGGTGATTTTTAATGAATTAAATAAAATATATAAAACGGTAAGAATAATTAAAATGTGTTATCCATAGGTATATATACATATATAAAACATCATGATTTTTAATTTATTATTTTTACAGATATACATGTATCTATATAATTTATAATTTACAACATTTTACAATGATTTTAATGATTTTTTAATGTTATTTTTATGAGATGATTTATTATGATAAACAAATAGTAATATTTTACAATATACATAGTGATGTGTATTTAATATATACATTATTTTATTTTGGTTTTCTTTTATTTTGTGATTTTTATTTTTGTTTTTACATAGGTTAAATACAATATTTACAAATAATTAAAAATATAATTTATACAAAAATACAAGGAAAATAATTATGCAAAAAATATACATAGGTATATACAATATTACCCTAAAAAGCCACATTTCACATCTTAACTTCGATTTTTATGAAACTTCTTCCATTTTAAAGTTTATTTAATTCTTAGTTCAATAAAAGTGAGTTTGCTTAATTTTGAGTTTTTATTGAGAAGATATTAATATGATAAGTTGAAGTTTGCGGCATTTTCAAAGTGTTGTTATTTACAAATTGTACATTGATTCTTCTTGTAATTATTTTTAGTATTTACAACTGATTTTTATGTAGAAGTTTCAAGAAGAAAACATTTTTATTTGGAGTGAGTTTGGTGACAAATAAAATAGTGTATAAAATATGTATTATATATACTGAAATATAAGTGATGAATATGCACAAGTGAGGATTGATTTTCTTGATTTTCTAGTATTTAGGCCTTATCTCCCCCTACTTTATTCTAGATCGATCAAGTCAAGTCTTGAACTAATCTCGGGGTTAGAGTCAACTTGTATTTATTTCATATTTGCAGTCTTTGATTCTCTTTATTTTTCATTTATTTATTTATTTTAGGTAAAAATAATGATAAATATATCGTATTTACACAAGAATTAAGGTGAGTAAAACAAGAGATTTATTGATCTTTACATGTGTTTAATAAGGGATTTTAAGCTAAAATATATGAATAAAGATGATGAAATGAAGATTCATCAACTAGAGACTTGATGCTCGATGGCGTAGTTCTTTGTTAACTTCTTCAATTCTCTGTTAACAAAATGGCCACCCCCTAAGATATGATGACTTTGGGGACATCGAACCGTGAAATGATGTGATCTTTCATGAACTTACAGAAAGTCTTGTTGTCTGCGATTCAGGCATGGATAGCCTCCACCCACTATTGAGACGACTTTTGCGAGGGTCGACTAATCGAACACAATTAGCGTCGATATAGTGACTGGTTACTAAAATCAACTCAAACAACAATTAACCCACAATAGATTTAGCAATGAAAAGCAAAATAAATGTGGAGTTAAAATTTATTATAACTCTACAAATCCGTATATAGATGTAAGTATGTAGAGTGTCGAACACAATAAGCAAATATGATAGAGTGTGCAAGTGAATGCAAAAATTGTCTTTCTTCTTATCTTAGTTTTGTCTTTCTGTGTCGATTTTTTAATTATATATTTGTTATGGATTTTATTTTTATATTTTTTATAATAGTTTTTAAATTATTTTCTTATTTTCTTTTTTATTTTTCTGATTTTTAATTTCTTTTTAAGATATAATATAGGAATATATATAACTATCCATACAATATAGGGTAATATATTTATAAAAGAAACTAAAAATAAACAAAAACCGCAAAATAAAATGTTTTTGTGTTTTTTTATTTTTTCTACTATTTTTGGGATTTTTCAAGTATTTTTGCTAATTTTTAGGTATTTTTAAATCCTTAAAATTTCCAAAAATAGGGATTAAATAACTAGATTGAATTGATTTGAGGTCTAAAAATAGCAAAAACCTTCAAAATTTCTCAAAAAATTATATATAATAAATAATATAAAAATTCAGAAATAGAAGGAAATAATCTTAGATTCTATAAAAAAACATTTATAATTTTTAAAGCATTTTGGAGATTTTTTATTTTTTATCATTTTATTTTACAATTTTTAGGGATTCTTGGTTTGGTGGTACAAAATACTATAATCAACAAAATAATTTTTTTGGAATTTTTAAAAAGGTTTTTATATTTTTGATATTTTAAAGTCAAATAGGGACAAAACGTGTTATTTTGTATTTTTAAAAAATAAGAAAAATGCCTAAAATGCAAACCTAAAAATATAACATGAAAGAGCATGCAAGTATGCACTTAACCTTATTTTTTCATAATTTTTGGAGCACGTTTGATATTTTTAGAAATTAGAAAACAAGCACAAAAATAAATGAACTTCAAAGGTATATTTGCAATTAAAATAAAAGGATGGGCAATAATGCAAAATACCCAGAAGTTTACAACTAAATTATAAAATTTAAATACTAAATTAAATTCCAAAAAGTCGTAAGGGTAATAGTGCAAAATGTCCAGCTCACGTGGGATGACACGTGAGCTGAGTTGGACGGAACCTAAATGTAATATTCAATAAGTATTTGGGACTCCTTGCAATTTCTACAAAAGCTTTAAACTATCTTAAACACTTACAAGACTAAACAAAAATAAATGATAATAGGGGGAAGATGTGTAAAATACCCCCACTAGGTGCATGAACGAATGACTCTGATGATTTCACTTGCCATGCGTTGTGTCCATGGCACCTAATGACACTTCGTAGGGGATGTCCAAGATTAGATCTCACGGAGGCGATCAACGTCAGTGGTCCTCCTGCTGATGACTCCTGATCTCCCAGAGGGCTGATCTTAATTGAATGGCTCCGAATGATGGTGGAAAAATGGCTGAAGAACTTGTATCTAGCGAGCTTGGATCTGATGATGCGTTCAAGTTCAGCCACTTGGAAGCCTTCCGATGGGCTCCACTTGTTCCTACAACCTCTCCGTAGCAGGATGACACCTCAAAGAAGTCCATTGTACATCGAGGGAGCTCTGGCATGCGTGGGTACCAGGAGGTGCTCCTGGAGTGCATCTAGGGCTCAGATACCCCCTTCTAGACCTGCAAGTAAGCACAAATGCATGGTGGTGGAGGGTGGTGCTGATTAGGGTTGTTATTTGGGGAAGCTTGAGGGTGAATGAAGAGGATGGTACATCTCCGGCAAAAGGAGGTGGAGGGAGATGGACGGACTAGATCTAGAGGGGATCTGGGTGGTTTGATGGTTCGAGGATGTGGAGAATCGAGGGGGCGAGGAGATGAGATAAATAGGGGCAGTTGGCACAGGCTGGTACGGTGAAGACGATGGTTGGAGCTCGAAATCTCTAGCAAAGCTTAAATCTAATCTTAAGATAATACACGTAATTAAGGCATGAAGAAATGAAACCTAAGATTAGTGATTGCCTAGAAAGTGAAATAAAACTAACCTCAAGTTGCAGGAGCTATGAGATGAGTTGCCCGGAATGGAGCTCGGGCTTGGTTAGGAACCACCTCTACGTGTGTCTCCTCGCTGCAAGAAGCGGTGGGGCGAGCTCACTGTCACCGAGCACTAGCCAAGGGACACGATCCGAGGGGAAGAAGCAGTGTATAATGGAAACAAAAAATCTAGGTAGAGGTGGAGGTGGCTTTGCATGGGTGAAGAACGAGAGGGGGAAGAACGAGGCGAATGACTCGATGCAGCGATGCAAAGGCCGAGGAGATGCATGCAGGTGAAAGGTTGATGATCGAGGCAAAAACTTGAAGAAGGAATCGACCTGAAAAAATGCAAGCATCGAACAACAAAAATCAAGGAAGAGGAGGTCAAATGTAGTCTGACAAACCTAGAGCTCGGGTCAGAGAAGTTGACCCAAGTCAACGGGGGACGGGCCCTGATTAAGCCACGTCACCCACAAAAAGCAAACTAGATATAAAATCACAAATAATTCAGAATAAATTAGAAATCGATATTAAAACATGAAAAATATTTATTATTATGTAGTATTTTAGTGTGACTTTTATTTATTTTTACAACCTAATTTATTCTAAGTAACTTTTTAAGGGTTATTTATAGGTATATATACCTATGATATGTGTCTTTGATTTTTATTTTGTATTTTATATTTTTTATTTCATATACATAATATATATATATTTGTTTGTTTGTTTGTTTGTTTATTTGTAATTTATTTTAATATACATAAATATATTTTTATTTTATTTTTCTGAGTTTATCTGTACAGTTAAATAAATAGAGGTATTTATTATATATGTATAAGTACATGTAATTCATCTATGCATTTAGTATGTTATTCTATTTGAGTGTTTTCTTTATGGTTTTAGTGTATTCTAAATATGTACATATATTATAAAAATATTTAAAAGATTATAAAAATATAAAATAATGAAAATATAAAGAATAAATAAAATGAATATATTATTCAGGTATATTGTACAATAAGTGTCCAAAACCTAATTTTTCCATCTTAACTCCAAAATAAATGAAACCATCTTCATTAAATAGCTAATAAAAAGTTACATATAATTAAAAGTGATTTGATGCATTTCGATTTCATATGGAGAAGATATAATTTTTGAAGTTTGGGTTTTGGAATTTAATTTTAGTCTAGAATGTATAATTTACATTATTTTATGTGGAATCAAATTTGTATTTTTCTATGTATTTTTATCTATAACTTTAATGTACAAAGTTTCTTTATTTGATGAATAAATATAAAGAATAAAATAGGTCCCAAAAGTGGATTATTAGGCATTTATGAATTAGGGTTTCTTTTATTTAATGGCCCTTATCTCCCCCTACTTTGTTCCTTGTCAACCCAGTCATCTTGATGCCTAGGTCTGAGGGTTTAAGGTAATAAAATACCTTTGACGTTTTATTTCTTTTTCTTTTTCTTTTCTTTTATTTTCTTTATTATTTTATTTTGGCTTTCAATAATGTATTTTATCTAATATTTGCACAATAACTGGTGGAGGTTAATTTGTGTAAAATAATGATATATATACATGCAATTAGCTAGGGTTTAATGGCAAAAAGAAAAGAATAAAGGTGATGAAATGGATTTTCATCTCCCCCTTATACTTGCCTTTGCTAGTCCATAGCAAGCACTTATGCTTAAAAGTGCAGAAAATAAAATAAAGAAAATAAAAAGAAACACAACAACCTCTAAGAGTCACAAAACTCTGCTCAAGTCTCCTCAATAGCCAGGTCAGAGCAAGTCAACTCAAACGCATACCCGTATGACTATGAATCTATCTTGGGCAGTGTGTGTGTTATGTATCTCTTTCTCAGCTGAAGCATTAAAAGCCATTCTTCTCAAACATGGTGACCCTAATTCCCCAATCTATCAACTCTTTCCTCAAGAAGCAGGGTATTCCCTTCTAAGTTCATGTACAACCAGCTCAAGAAGAGGAGGTAGAGAGAAGAATGGATGGTAGCCAGTGTAGCTACCTATCCTAGGATGCTTAGCCTAAGTATTCAAGTCATCCAGTTGCAGGCTCACATACATATGACTTTAAAGCCCAAGCTTGCTTAATGACTATACAAATATATACATGCTCTGACGGGAATTGATTTTTCTTGGAATTTTTCTTATCTTTTCTTTTTGGAGTTTTTCAATATGCATATTTCTGAATACTATATAAAAGGACATTTACATAAGGATGTTTTCCTCTTGAGCCAGTAGACTATCCCTCTTTTGAAGTTTTATTGCAACCCACAACTTCTATCTTTAAACCTCTTCGCTACTAGATCAGGTTGGGGTATAACGGCCACATACGTGTGACTTCTGATGTTCCAGTGGCTTGTGTCTCATGCCAGCAAATCCAACCCTCTACCACTTCAACTGAGGTGAGTAAAGTCTAAGATGCATGTGTGCAAGCTAGGTCATTATCGATAAGAGTCATGTATGTATTCCGAAATATTCTACTTAGGCAGTCAAGATGACACTGAACTAAGTCTTGTGATCTCAAAGAATTAAGTCTATTAGACTTGAAGTGCCTCAATTCCAATTCCTATAAGGTTCCTGTGATTAAGTAGATTTAGGTCCAACTAAGCTCCAATCTTCAGATATTACTTAGACTAGTTCAATTATTAATCTCAATCCGAAAAATACAAATGCTATGTACAATGCAGAAATTAATTTTGTGATGTAATTTTCTGATTTTGAACTTTTTATGGATTTCTGAAAAGTTTTGCAAATTTTTATGCATTTTGAAAAGATTTTTCACAATTTTTTTGGAGTTTTAAATTTTGTAGATTTTTAGGGATTTTTCAAAAGTAGAAATTTTTAGAAAAATAAATATGTTCATATATTTACAACGGAGGGCTTCTTATTATTTGAAAGTGTTGGGATTTAGGAATTTATATGTTTGTACATACAAGGTTGTAAAGGATTTTTATTTGCTTAATTATGTACATAGTTCTCAAATAAATTGAAAAGATTTTTTTGCAAATATTTTTAAAAAATTATTCTACAAATTAATTTGACAAATATTTTTTTCAAACAATTACAAAATTTGAAAATCATTTTGCAAAGATTTTTCAAATAGTATGTATAGATTTTTCAAACTATTTTTGCAACCATTTTTCAAACCATTTGCAAATAGATTTTGAAAACATTTTTTCAAACAAAGAAAGAAATTTTTACAAATAAAATATGTATAGAAAGGTTGAAAAGATTTTACAAAACATTTTCCAAATAGTTTTCAAAAGATTTTTCAAAAAGATTTTCAATCATTTTTCGAACATTTTGCAAAACATTTTTACCTGATTTATTAATCAATATATAAAGGATTTAATGTATTGTATACAAGTATGTTCTTTACAAATTAAATGGGCTTTAGCCATACATATCGAAAATACGAAGTACGAGTTATTGCTAAAGTATATACGAAAGTATATACGACCCGTCCTTATAGATTAGAGAGAAAAAGAGAAGACGTAACTCATACTGAGTATAGAAAAGCCTATACTACAATGATCGAATAAAGTATGAAAGAATGAAGAAATGAATGAATGAGAAGTTGATTGTCCCCATATACTTAGGATGAAATAAACCTAAGTATAGCAGACTATACACAAATCAGGGAGGGTTAAGGGTGGGAATAAAGATATCACAACTAGGTCTACCCCCCCCCCCCCCTATACTTAGAGTAAGATATCCCTAAGTATAGACCAAGAGAGGAGAAAGTGAGGGAATCAATAAAAAGAACCTGATAAAAATGAAAAAAAATACGTTGGGTGAATGTACACATCATCCCCCTATACTTAGGGTAAAAGAGCCCTAAGTATAGGAAACAATGTAAGTGATGATCAGAACGAAGAAAGAACACCCAACTCGTCCACCCCCTATACTTAGGACAAAGTACATCCTAAGCAAGGCAAACACAGAGAATGAGGTGGATGCACAAAAATGGTAGATGGAAGGAAACAAAATGAAATTTGATATATAAAAAGACAGATATATAGAGATAAAGAAGGTAGAAACGTAACCTTCTTGTGTGATCACCGAGGAATGGATCTAACAAGGTGCATGTCGATATCAAGGTCTTCAGCTGATACAAACCGATCAGGATCGACCTGATGAAGATCCTCAAAAATCCTAGAGTGGAAAGGCACAAATTGGTCAGTGAAGTAGTATGGTCAGGTTCGGCATGGGAAGTCTTAGCTAGGTCAAGATAGAAAGGCCCGAACACATATATGAAAGTAGTAAGGTCAAATCAAGCTTGTGCAGGCTCTCCTAAGTCTTCTCTCTGCTATAAAGTGTCTATGGTGTAAATGCCTTGGATGTCATCAATACATCGCCACATACCGGAAGGGGGAACTCCAAGGTCTATGCTTTCCAAGTCTTCCTCCCTGAAGAGGAGTTCTCGGGTCTCAGTCTCATCCATAATAAAGCAAACCTCTCTGATATCAGCAGATAGTCATAGTCCTCGAGGTCGGCTAACACAGGTACACTCTCATCAAATGCAGATCTCTAGTCAGTGGTGTGTACGGTGATCAAGACAACACTCTCGCCAGCAGAACGAAAGCGAATCTCTCTATATGCATAATCAATAACAACTCTCCTAGGGGTGAGAAAAGGTCTTCCCAGGATGATTGGAGTGCGCCCCACAGAGGTGGATATCTCCATAGGCAATACAACAAAATCAATAGTGAAGCTCATGTCTTGAATCTGAATGACGATGTTCTCTAAATTACCTCTCAGCCTCTTTATTGATCCATCAACGAATTGACAAAATCATCCTGGTTTCCTTGAGAGGCAATAAATGAAGAGATTGTACCAACGAGAAAAATATTATATTAATCGATGTACCACCGTCAAGGAGAGTGTGATCACAAGAATAGTCAGAAATGTCACATCTAACAAGGAGTGTGCTAGTGTCCCCTTTCCTAATATATGGACGGTGAGTGATGGCATGGGTAGTGGCCATGGTCAGAATGTGTCGCTTAGATCTGCATCGTCGCTTTCTCTTTTTGATTATAGGTACGTATAATTGGTTCATGGCCTGGCGAAGTGGGCCTCAATAATCTCATGAATAGTTGCCACAACTCCTTGTTCATTTATCATTTTTTAAGATTTTGGATCTATCCATGCAAGGGAGGAGATCGGAATCATCATCTATATAAGAATGATTAAGAGAAGTTTGTACAGTGTCATCCTTGTGGCCAAAGGTAGGAACTGTGGTGAATGTGAGTGTGGTCAAAGGATCTAGCAAGGGTGCCCTCTCCTCACAAACTGACTCGGCTATGTGTCTTACAAGTTCTTTTTGGATTTTAAAATTTTTTTCTCATTTTTTTGTATTTTAAGCGACTGTAAGATCTCATAGGCATCCTAAAATGAATCCATAACATCAGACTGTGAAGCGGCAACATGGCTCTTATTTAGGGTAGTGAGGTCATCTATCCTCGAATTCATTTGCTCCACTAATCGGGTCATGTACTCAAGAGCAGTGTCCATGAGAGGTGACTCCAACAACTCAATCTCGGGTGGGTGAGATTGTGGGCAATGTGATAGTGGTGGTGGGTAAAAGTCCAAGGACTCATACTGTGGATGAGGAGGATATGTACAAAAAGAAAAACTAAGAGCAAAGTCCTCATGGTAAAATGGTGGTGGACCGACTGGAGGGTATGAGAGATCCATAAAGTCTGGATAAAAATCACTCAAGTTAGCCATCTTCGAAGCAAAAGGTAGGGATAACATGATAGTCAAATCATGATATGCAAGAAAAAAGCACAAATGCACATAAAAGATCGAGTATGCACACAAAACAAACACAAAAATAAAAAAATAGAAACCCCTCCATTTGCCAACTCAACACAATGATGACCGTGAAAGTTCGGTATTTTTATCTTGTCAATTTTAGAGTTTAGGTGAGCTTCAAAAAAGTTATATAAGCACGAAGGTAGGCTTGGTATTGACACACTAATCCTTAGTGTGTACGTGTCAAAATGAAATGCAGAATACAATGAGGGGGTTACTCTCCCCAAAATAAGGATTTTTCCTTTTGATTTTAGGGTCGAGTAAAATTAGCAGTCCTAATTTTATTGGTTATCACTTTTTTTGGATTTTTAATAAAAATGCACGAGTCCTACCGAGGGATCAATTCCTTTAGTATCGTATATTGTCAAAATTAGAGGTAGAGAGTCAGAAAAGCAATGCAAGAAGCAATCAATGATGTATGTCGAAATAGAGATGCTTACCTTGCCTATAGCTCTCTTCGTGTAGGATGCTAAGCATAATTGAAACCCACACTATATGCAATGCAACCGATGAAATTTCCCAAAAATATAATTGCTGTTAATGTAAAGAAAATGGGCTAAATGCCTAGAAAGAAAACTAAGAGTCTTGTCTTGAAGGCTCCTCGGTGCCCATTACAGTGGGTCCTGCAAGCGTTGTATGGAGGCCTCTCGCGGCACGCGGTTTTTAGTCTAAATAAGAAGCAATCTAAATTTGACTAAGTCCAAGCACAAATCTATAGGTAAATGCAAGTCAATTAGGGATTTGGACCTATTCTATCGATCAAGCAATTTTATTCTAAGGATCAATCACACAAAACAAATAAAAATAAAGTTGAAAAACTCAAAATGTGTGAAACAAATAAAACAGACGGTGAAAACATGAAAAATCGACGAGGCCCCCGAATGAAAGGGCAATGGACCTCTGAAGTGGCAGTGTCCTAGAGAGTCTAGGTTATTACAATTAAATGTCTCTTTCTCACTTAAATTATAATATAAAATAAAAGGAAATAAATGACAAAAGTCTCCATCTTTAAAATTCCTCCAAATCTTCTTTTGTTGCTCTCTCATGTCAGCTTGTGTAGAAAAGTTTACTCTACTTCACGTAAGTGTGTAGGTCTCTTAGGAGAGACTCCCTCGATCTACGGTCCCTCGCAATAAATTCAAACATGGAAGAGGGTCAGACAATTCAGAGATAATATCAAATAACATGACAAATAAAGAAATAAATATAAATAAGAAGTCAAGATAGAAGAAACGAGGAAATGCAATCTATATGACAATGCTCCTCGGCAACGATGCCATTTGTTGAGACGACTTTCACGAGGGTCAACTAATCAAATACAATTAGCATCGCTGTAGTAACAGCTCACGAAAATCAACTCAAACAGCACTTAATCCACACTAGATATAGCAATGAAAATCAAAATAAATGCGGAGTTAAAACTTATTATAACTCTACAAAATGTGTGTATATGTGTAAGTATGTGGAGTGTCGAACACAGAGAGCAAACGTGATAGATTGTGCAAGTGAAAGCAAAAATTGTCCTTTTTTTCATGTTATTATCTTTTTGTGTGGATTTTTTTATTACATTTTTTATGGATTTTATTTTTGTATTTTTTATAATTGTTATTTATTTTATTATTTTTTATTTTTTATTTCTAATTTCTTTTTTAATATATATTATAGGAATATATATAACTATATATACAATATAGGGTAATATATTTATAAAAACAACTAAAAATAAAAAAAATATAAAATATAATGTTTTTGTATTTCTTTATCTTTTTCAATTATTTTTTGTGATTTTCAAATATTTTTAATTTTTATATATTTTTAAAGTCTAAAATATCCCAAAATCAGAATTAAATAAATAAGCTGAATTGATTTGAGGTTTAAACATAGTAAAAAGCTCAAAATTTCTCAAAATCAATTTTTATATATAATAAATAATATAAATAAAATTCAGGAATAGAAAGAAATATTTTTGGATTTTTATAAGTTTTTTTCTAATTTTTATAAGGATTTTGGAGCTTTTCATTTTTTTATCATTTTATTTTTCTATTTTTAGGGATTTTGGACTTGAGGTACAAAATAATATATTTAATAAAATATATTTTTTTGAAATTTTTCAAAAAAATATGTTTTTTGATATTTTTAAAGTCAAGTAAGGACAAAATGTGCTATTTTTTATTTTTAATAAATAGGAAAATGCCTAAAATGCAAACTAAAAATATATCGTGAAAGAGCATGAACACTTAACGTATTTTTTCTTAATTTTTGGAGCATATTTGATATTTTTTAAAATAAGAAAATAAGCACAAAAATAAGTGAACTGGCAAGGGCGTATTTAAAATTAAAATAAAAAGCAGGGCCAACAATGCAAAATACCCAAAAGTTTATAACTAAATTACATAATTTAAATATTACAGTTCTAAAAAGCCATAAGGGTAATAGTGCAAAATGCCCAGCTCATGTGGGACGACACGTGAGTTGAGTTGACTGGACCCGAATGCAATATTCAATAAGTATCAGGGGCTCCTTACAATTTCTACAAAAAGGTTTAAACTAACTTAACACATATAGGACTAAACAAAATAAACAAAAACGTGGGGAAAGATGTGCAAAATACCCCCACTAGGCACATGAATGGACGACTCTGATGAGTTCTCTTTCCACGCATCATGTCCTTGGCGTCTGATGATGCTTCGCAAGGGACATCCAAGATTAGATCTCATGGATGAGATCAACGGCTTTGGTCCTTTTGATCCGTTGGCACCTTCTCACTTGGAGGGTTGATCTTGATCATACGGCTCAGAATGGCAGTGGAAGATTGAATGAAGAACTCGCCTCTACAAGATTGGATCTGATGATGTGTGCAAGTCCGATCACCTGGAAGCCTTCCAATGGGCTCTACATGTTCCAGCAACCTCTCCACAGCTGGCCGATACCTCAAAGAAGTCTCGATCTCATCGAAGGAGATTTGGCATGCATGAGTACATGTAGGTGCTCCTGGAGTGCAACTGGGGTCCAGATTCCCCCTTCCTGACCTGCAAGTAAGTGCAAAAGCACGACGATGTAGGGTGGTGCTGGTCTGGGTTGTTATGGTAAATATCGAGGGTGAATGAAGAGGACGGTGCATCTCTAGAGAAGGGTGACAGAGGGAGATGGTCGGACCAGAGACAGAGGGGATCAGGGTGGTCTAATGGGTCAAGGATGCGGAGAGGCGAGGAGATGAGAAGAATAGGGGCGGTCGACACAGGCTGGTATGGTGAAGATGATGGCTGGAGTTTGAAAGCTCTGGCGAAGCTTAAATCTAATCTTAAGCTAATAAACATAATTAAAGCATGAAATAAAAAATAGAAATGAAACCTAAGATTGGAGATTACCTAGAAAGTGAAAGAAAACTGACCTAAAGCAGACGGAGACGCGAGATGAGTCGCCAGGAGTGGAGCTTCGGTAAGGTGGGGAACTACCTCTACATGCCTCTCCTCGCTGCAAGAAGGGGTGGGCGAGCTTGTTGTCACCAAGCTCTAGCCTAGGGACACAATCTAAGGGGAAGAAGCGGTGCAAGAGGGAACCAAGTGCAAGAGGGAACCAAAAAATCAAGGAAGAGGTGGGGTAGCTTTGTACAGGTGAAGAACGTGAGGGGAAAGATCAAGATGAATGGCTCAATGTAGTGATGCAAAGGTTGAGGAGATGCACGCGCATGAAAGGTGGATGATCGAGGTAAAAAGTTGAAGAATGAATCGACCTGAAAAAATGCAAGCATCGAAAGACAAAAATCGAGAAAGAGGAGCTCAAATGTAGTCTAACAAGCCTAGATCTCGGGTCCGAGAAGTTGACCCGAGTCAACAGGGGACGAGCCCTGATTGGGCCACGTCACCCGCAAAAAGACAAACTAGATATAAAAATCACAAATAATTCAAAATAAAATAGAAATCGATTTATATTAATTTTGATTAAAACATGAAAAATATTTATTATTTTATGTAGTATTTTATTATGATTTTTTATTTATTATTACAACTTGATTTATTCTAAGTTACTTTTTAAGGGTTCATATCTATATATATATATATACATATGATATGTGTATTTGATTTTTATTTTGTTTTTATATTTTTTATTTCATATGCATAATTTATATATTTGTAACTTATTATAATATACATAAATATATTTTATTATATTTTCTGAGTTTATTTGTACACGTAAATAAAGAGAGGTATTTATTATATAGGTATAAGTATGGGTAATTTATCTATGTATTTTAATATGATATTTTATTTTAGTGTGTTCTTTATAGTTTTAGTGTCTTCTAAATATATACATATATTATTAAGAATATTCACAAGATTATAAAAATATAAAATAATGAAAAATATAAAGAATAAATAAAATGAATATTATATTCATGTATATTCTACAATAAGGGTCCAAAACCTAACTTTTGCATCTTAATTTCAAAATAAATGAAACCATTTTTATTAAATGGCTAATAAAAATTTATATACAATTAAAGATTATTTTAATGCATTTTGAGTTCATATCGAGAAGATATGGTTTGGGAAGTCTAAGTTTTGAAATTTTATTTTGAGTCTAGAATGTACAATTTGTATTATTTTTGTATGGAATCAAATTTGTATTTTTATATGTAATTTTATCTACAACTTTCATGTACAAATTTCTTTATTTGATGAATAAGGAATAAAGCATAAAACGGGTCCCAAAAGTGGATTATTATGAATTTATGAATTAGGGTTTCTTTTATTTAATGGTCCTTATCTCCCCCTACTTTATTCCTTGTTGATCCAGTCATCATGATGCCTAGGTCTCAGGGTTTAGGGTCATAAAATACTTGAGGCATTTTATTTATTTTTCTTTTCTTTATTCTTTTATTTTGGCTTTAAATGATGTATTTTATACAATATTTACACAATAAATGATGAATGTTAATTTGTGCAAAATAATGATATATACATGCATTTCAGCTAGGGTTTAAAAGCCAAAATGAAAGAGTAAAGGTGATGAAATGGAGATTCGTCACTCACCTAGATATATAATTCACCTCTAATAGAATGTACTCAAAACCATTGTTGTTAAGGAATGGGCACATGAAATCAATGCCCCACACATCGAAAACATCAATCATAATCATAGCTGCATGAGCATTTCATCTTTCGGACCGATGGTCCTTCCCATTCTCTAACACTGGACACGACGGAACAAATGCATATGCATCATAGAACATGGTCGACCAGTACAAGCCACACTGGAGCACATTCAAGGTAGTCCTCTTCTCGGAGTGATGTCCTCCTGCTTCAAAGAATGGCAATAGGTTAGGACACTCATGTATTACTCATGAGGAATACACCTCCAAGCGTTTAAAGAAAGCGTGAAAGTCGGTTATTCAAAAAGCTGAAGTTCTTAAAGAAGCTCCTCGATGCGAAGCGTAATACATACCTTCAAAGAAAATGAATGGAACCTCGTGATGGTATTTCCTAGATTTCGACTTAAGTCGTCAATGCTGCTCTTGGGCCAATCATGGGGAATTATCCTAGACACCAAGAAGTTCACCATATTGGCAAACCATGGGAGAGAGTCGACAAAACAAATCGACTCGTCAAGGAAGGGGTCCTTGAAAGGGTCAGTCTTAGGGGAACTCTGTGATTTGATGCGTGAGAGGTGATCAACCACCACATTTTTCACTCCAGGTTTATCCTTGATATACATATCAAACTCTTGGAGTAGTAGAATCCACCTGAGAAGAAGTGCATTCGCGTCCTTCTTTTCCATGAGGTAATTAATGGTTGTGTGGTCTGTGAACATGGTGACCTTGGATCCTAAAAGAAGTGAACTGAATATATCCAAGGTAAATATTACGACAAGAATTTCTTTCTCTGTAAAAGTGTAATTCCTTTTAGCATGATCTATGACTTTGCATGCATAGTGGACATCATATTTTATCTCTTCTATCCTATGTCCTAATACAGCCCCAACTGCAAAGTCAAAAGCATATGTCATGATCTAAAAGGGTAGACACCAATCTGGGGACTATAGGGTGGGAACATCCATAATTTTTCCTCTTAAGGAGCTTGAAGGCCTCAAGACACCTGTGATCTACAAGGAACTCTATATCTTTTCTAAGAGCTCTATTACCGATCGGGAAATCTTTGAAAGTCCCTTAGAAATCTTCAGTAAAAATGAGCAACCCAAGGAATGACCGTACTTTCCTTATATTTGTTGGTGGTTGACGTTTCTTGATCGCATCCACCAGGGTCACCCTCCATTCCTCTCTTGGAGATGATGTACCCCAACACAATGCCCTCTTGGACCATGAAATGGCTCTTCTCCCAAGAGAGCACAAAATTCACCTCACTACACTTTTTGAGGACTCGATCCAAATGAGATAGACGAGAACCAAATGACTTGCCATGGATCGAGAAGTCATCTGAAGACTTACAGGAAGTCAGCCACCATCTCGACAAATGTCACAATCATGCACTGTTGGAAAGTCATCGGTACATTTCATAGCCCAAAGGGCATGCCCCTGAATGCGTAGTACCGAATGTACATGTAAAGGTGGTCTTCTAATGGTCCTCAGGGGTGATGGCTACTTGATTGTAACCCGGGTACTCGTCCAAAAAGTAAAAGAATTATTTTCGTGCAAGTCTCTCCAAGATCTACTATGAATGGAAGGGGAAATGATCCTTTTTTGTTGCGGAATTTAGGTGTGTATAATCCACATAGACACGCCACGACGTGGGTACTCATGTCACAATATCCTCTCCTTCCGAGTTGGTGACTGTATGGAGTCCTGCTTTCTTAGGGACTGCATGAAGTGGTGCCACCCACTTAGAATCGAAGATGGGATAGCTAAACCCCACATCACACCATTTGTCTATTTCTTTCTTAAACACATCTCGTAAGTTTGGATTCATCCTGCACTGAGTCATGAGAGGGTCTAGCTCCTTCCTCAAGGTAAATATGTTGTGAGCACAAGGAAGGGTTAATCTTGTGGAAATCGGACATGCTCTAGCCTATCGCCTTGCGGTTATGTCCAAGAATATCTAGTAAATGAGATTCTTGTTCTCTAGTCAGGCCTAGACTGATAATGACCGGGAACTTCTGAGGTGGGTCTGCAAGGAAAACATATTTCAATGTAGGGGGAAGCGGGATGAGATTGAGAATAGTATGATCATCTGGAATATCTGGCTCAACAACCTTTGAATCTGGCTCTATGGTGGATGTGGTTGAATCTGTTGTGATAGTAGCCACCAATTGATTCGACTCAGGAGTTGGATCACTAAATGTATCCATGTAATTGACAAAAGATGTGTCCGACTCGTCATCCTCATCCTCTGATTGACCTGAAGGGAACATGTCTGACAAGTTGAAGTCAGCTTCTGAGTCATCAAGGATGTAGGGATATGCATCAGAAAAGTCTCCTGTGAGTATAGTATGATCCCGCAAAATCTGTCAAACTGCCTCATTTACACTATCCTCTCCTTGTGAAAGGGGCTCGTCATACCATGTTAATTGTTGCTACTAGTGATCAATTGTGCCAACTATGTAGCACTCATCTTCCAACGAGAGATTCTCTGTACAACTCTTCAAATCAGGTCTCTTCCATTTCATTTACAGTATCTCTAACTCTACACTTTCATAGTGTGCATGAGAGCATATCTTTCACATAGTATAGTCGAAAGAGCTCCAGCCATCCTCAGAAAAGGGTGACTAATGTCTTCTGGGACCCTCCATGTTTGGGATAGTGAAGTCCACCTTATATTGCTTCCCCTCGATGTCAAGGATAACGTCCCTCATCATTCCCTTAGGTCTCTTAATAGATCGATCTGCAAATTGTATAAGTGCTCGTGATCTCCTAAGAGGACCTAAATGTAGATGTTCTAGGAGGGAATAAGGTAATAATTTGATAGAGGATCTTTTATCGAGTAGAGTGTTGGAAAATTATGTGTCGAATATCTGACCAGTGATGAAGTGGGCACCCAAGTCTTGCTTCTTCCTTGGAATCTCATTTCTAATCGAACATGTAGTGGCTATGGACAACACATGTTTCAATGTCCTTGTGTTCTTTTTCCTACTAGTCCTAGTAGGTGTGTATCTCACTTTAGATACTCCTTGAATGCAGGAACCATATTCAAGGGATCTCAACTTTGGCATTCTCATGGCACATCCTTTCCATCTCCAATGCATCTTTATCATTTTTTTCAGAATTTTTCTTCTTTCCCTCGATAAGGCCTGGGGGAAAGTGATTATTGGGGGCTCAGGATGTAAAATAGAATCATCATTGTATAAGTTTTTATTGAATTTAAATTGTGACTATACATGACAAGGACTATGATTGGGACTCTGTAAAGGACTCGATTGAAATACGGAAAATGGAACTGAAACTACTGGAAAGATTGGTTCTAGTGCTGCATCCATGGAAGTCTTCTCATCTCCTAAAGACTCAGTGCTCATGATCGTGCTCGATGTCACTTTATTCTTCTTTTTGGATTTTCTTACTTTTTAATTTTTTTTTGGATTTTCGGGGATTCGAATCCCCCTGGTGATCCTAAAGGCAGTGATGCTCCTCCTCTGAGCCTCCACAGGAGCAAACTCATCGGTATCCTCTGCTCCTCTCCATTATGCAAGATCAAGGGTCTGCACAATCCTACTGCTCCTAAAAGTAATATGATGAATATTATACGGTAGAATCTCATGATCTAGTTCAAGAAATCAAAATAGTATACTCGATCCTTATGGTGGCTCTATCCTTGGTTCATGTTGTTTAGGTTAACCTAAACCTGTGCTGAGATGGAGGTCTTGGGTGCTATGAACTCATATCGCAAATGTAATAGTCGATTGATATCAGCTTTCTGATCTTTTTGCTCAATACAGACGAGTTTCAATTCATCTAAGATCTTCTGAAAGTCAGATGTGCTGGAAGATGATGCCATGTGTCTTGCTTCTATGGAGATTGTTGCTTTCTCTGATGAGATCTGTTAGGTCCCTGATGGACCTGCTGATGATACTAGATCTGCTGGGGGGTGTTGATACTGAAGGGGGCCTTGATGGCCCGACTGTTACTGCTCAGGGGTGGAAAACTCGGGGTATTGGTTGTGTTGTGGGTATTGAGGGCGTTGTTGTGGCTATCGCTAGGTGAAGTTGGGATCATTGGTGTACCGGATCCCATTCACCTCCCACACATTTGGAGGTTCCTCAGTGACTGTCTCGATGGTCGGTTCTATGAACTGGCTCTTGTGGACCTCAGGCTGACCCTAAGCCCATGTACTGTGAGGCCCATACACGGACTTCTCCTGAATGTGGTGCACTCTGTAAATGGGAGCAGGGGGTGTAAATGTAACATGTACCTTGATCTTAAACACCTTCTCAATTCACTCTGCCATCTATCTGGGTAGCTTGACAAGGTTCTCCCACTCGATGAGCTTATGTATCTCGCTCATTTCCTCTCGATCTGGTCGACCTTTGTTAACTTGTCATTGATTATCCCCATGTTGATGTGTAGGTCATTTGCTAGATCGATGATAGTTTATCTGCCCACCTTCTGATGTACGTGAGAGGGATGTGACTTATCATAAGTACTAGAAATGGCTCTAGTGTGGCTGGTCTCTACCATCTGCTCGAAGATCGTCCAAACCATGTCGGCTCCTCTATTCAGATAGCTGCCTTCACAGGAATCACTCACTAGACCTTGAACCTCAAAAGTTAAACCATTATACAAATTTTGGACCAAGATCAGCTTCTCGATGTCATGGCACGGACAGTTTTGGATTTGCTCTTTGAATATTTATCATGCATCATGGAAAGGCTCATGGGACAAATGTGTGAAGCTTGATATTTGCAATCTCATTTGATTAATTCTACTCAAGGGGTAGAACTTATTGAGAAATATGTCCTTCAATGCTACCCACGCAGTGACAACCTTCCCCAAATTCTTAAGCTAATATGTGGCTTTGTCTACTACAGCAAATGGGGAGGACCTAAGATAGATGCAGTCCTTAGAAACACCGGACCATCCTATGGTGTCAAATACTTGCTCAAACTCCTGCAGGAACATGTATGGTTCCTCTATTGCATTGTCATATAATTTTGGCAGGAGTGTTAGAAAATGATGCTTCAGCTCCCCAGTATTTGGTGGTACAACTAGCCTAAGCCAATTCTCATTTTATGTTGAACTGGGATTGTAAGCATCCCTCATTGATCCCCCCTCATGTCCATCCCCCCCCCCCATACCTTAACTGACCAAGCTCTTCTTTGAATAGTTCACTATGCTACTCGGACCATGCCGGTCTAGCTAGAATATCCTAAAGTGCATCACCATCTCGCTCTTCATCAAAGTTCTTCTTGGGCGGCATCTTGTTTACTTGTTCCTCTTCACCTTCAGAATCAAAGGGATTGGAATTAGTATGGGTAGAAGAAGCTGATATAGAAACATTGAGGTGAGAGTCTTCTTCAGTGTGATAAGAGAAAGGACGAAAGGTCTGGGTTTGACCCTCCTCAGGAAAAGAAAGAGACTTATTAATTTAGGCTTCGAGGAATGGATTGCCTTGACTCCAGGGTGGGTGGGAAGAGAGTCATACCTAATGCATGAGGGCATCGGTTTGGGGTGTCCAATTAGGGGCTCGTAAAGATCGAGCAAAAATCACCCAAATCTGCCATTCTCTACGTCAAGATATACGAGGAAAGAGCACGATTTCAAACAAGGAGTGATCAGAAAGGCACGAATAGAGTGGTCTTCGAACGCACACCCCTGAATGTAAACAAAAAGAAAAACCTCAAGTTCACCTATTGTAACAGTAAATACGACAAAGGTCTGGTCAATTTACCTTTTCGGTTTTAGTTAGGCGATAAAACAATCTTATATGAATATTACACACAATAGAGTGTTCTTACTCCCAATGGTTCTCCTGATAACTCCTAATCAAAGGGATGATCTTCCCGGGATGTTGGGTTTTAGTATCACACCCCTAAGGAGACTACCAGGATTACACAACCAAAACACATTTCTAAGCTCGAAGGGCAAGCCCTTGAAGCTCCCAAATTCATAAGAGTTAGAAATGGAGACTTAGGGGGAAAGTCCGAGGATTTGGGTTCTAACCTTAGTCGATGTGTCCTCACCCACTCTATCTGGGGGTAAGTACATGTGTCCAAGGATGGGTTTCTCTCCCAAAAACAAGTTCAGTTTTTACGATTTTTTTGGGTCAAAATAATATCAGCAGCTCATGTTTTAAGTTGGTTATCACTTGTAAATTAATCCACCACTCCGCACGCCTATCGACAGTCCCAATTTCTATAATTTTCTAAGTTATAAAACAGATGAAGGAGATCGAAAAAGCTGATGTAGAATCGAAAATAATGATGAATGTTGAGTTAGGAGACTTACAATGCTTCCCAGCTCTCTACATGTGGGATGCAATACAAAATTGGAATTTTTACCCTATATGAAATGCAATGCGAGAAAACCACACCTAATAGGAACTTCTATTAGTCGAGAAGAAATAAATTTAATATTTGACTAAATCAAGCATTCTACAGGTGAATCCTATTAAGTGAGAAGTGTAGCCCTAGACTAAACGAGCATGAGCAAATGATATTTGACCTAAATCTCTATGAGTCACAAGTGCATGTCTAACCTATGAGCCACTCAAGTCGAGTCTCACCCTCCACACGAGAGTGAAACAAGTCTCGAGACCATAAGAAAAATAATGTCCAAGTCCGGGTACACACACGAGATCCCAAATGGGAACCATTGTAAATGTGCAACTACTTCAATTATTTACAAAAATTAAATAAAATGCAGAAATAAAACCTAGACTCTACACTCTCTCATGATTCGATTCGATCTTAACTTTTATGCTCCTTTTAGTTGGCTCAACCCACGAAGAACCAACCTCCGATGTACCTAAGTTGCTCGTCTCCAATGTAGTTGCTCCGCCACCATGCCCTCACATTAAAATATATGATTTATGTCAAATCACAAAATATAAAAATAAAATAAATTAATTAAACAAATACAATAAAGAAGAAAATAAAAATGCTTAAAAATAAATGGAGCAATTTACAAGAAAGCATGGGGGTCAGACTACCTGAGAGGTGAAAACCCTAATTTCAAAATTTTCTAAGAATCTACTTAAGCCGTGTCTCCTTGGCAATGTCTCCATCTGAGAAACTCATATATGCCCTCACTTATTGTATCGAATTACGTTGTAGTCGGACAATTACGAATTGATCATAAACTACTAAATTAATAATTATTAATTCATGTATGAGCGGTCAAATTTATTTACTTCGGCAAGACAAAGGTCGAACTTAGGGAGGTCATTGCCTACTTAGATTGATTTTCATATCATCTAGATATTAGGTTTTGAAGAAGCATTTTTTTAAATTTCTATGCAATGTATTGAATGCAAAAATGTAAATGAACTAGATTCGTTAAGGAAATTAACAAACTTAGCCAATTTAAATTTAATGCAAAATTGATCCAAATTAGTAAAGTATTTTTCCAAGAAACCTTATTCAATGCTGTACATGAAGCACATTCTTGTGGAATTTTCAAAGTGCATATGCATCCATGAAAAATAGATCTTTTTAAGGGATTTTATACAATTTTTTGTGCAAATTGAATGTAAAAATTATGAAAATTGGATAAAATGTTAAATGTGATGAAATTAAACTCTTGTAATCTTTTGGAATTTTTGATGCAAATTTTATTTACTATGAATTAAATATGCAAAACTGGTGATTTAAAGCAATTTAATTTTAATAAATAGTGGATATTAATATTTCTAGAGAACAAAATTATCCTAGTTATGTCTAAGTAATAGGCAGCCAAGAAAAATTCTTAATCCTACAAATATTAATTCCACATGAAATTAAAATTAGATTAAATAATCATTAATGAACTTATTTTGATCACACTATGCATGCACGAGATGAATTTTGGGATATTGAATAACTCAATTAAATATACCCAATATGGCTTTATTGTAATTTCCCGAGCAATGTAAGATTTATTCCTAATTACTTAAGTACAAATGGGCAGAATACATATGTCTTCACCAAAAAAAATTAAATAAATGAATCAATGATGAAAGAAATACAAATAAATATTCATTGTAAAGGTTATTAATAGAGAAACAATATGCAATTTTTGTATTTCAAAATTATGAAAAAATTGTGGTCCAAAATACGACTCAAGCATGGGGGTCTATATGCCAAACAAGAAATAAAATAAATAAATTAGTTATAGGAAGCTTTATTTGGTTACCAAAACTAGAGGGGGATTTTGTGTAATTTTTCCAAGCGTGCATGTCATGCATGTAAACTCCTTGTTAGAATAGGCATTACTGCAAATCAAGGGTATTGTTGCAAATTTCCCTTCACCCACATGAGTGATGCGTGCATGGGGTGGTTCGGGCGGTGCGTTGGCTCCAGTCCTACACGTAGCTGACTATGGAAGCTTCGGGAAACAACTATGGATTTGAGGCTCGATGGATAATGAAGCAGGGCATGTGATGCCTCTAGGACCGCTTGATGGCGATCGGGTGGTAGTTGTACGAAGCGGAGCTCCTCCATCCTCTTCCTCAGTAGTAGGTGTAGATAAACCAACTCCAATGGAGTTGTGCTCGAATGTGTGGCGAAGGAGTTGCTACTTCCATGCATGGATATGCGACGAAGGGGGATGGCTGGAGCTTCACATGCATGACGACAAGAGCTTGACGATGGCTGGATTTGAATGGTGGAGTTGTGAATCTCATAAGGATGTGTGAAAGATCTCTTGGAAGTGGTTCTGTGCTTCATCAATAATGTCCAGAGACCTGAAGGATGCTAGTTGCTAAAGGTAGTAAAGTTGCATGTTCTCCTCAAACTCGGGTCGAACCTTGCTTTGGGGTTAGTATGGAAGTAAGGTGGAATGGAGGGAGGTAGTGATTAAGGTGTTATAAAGAAGATGAGGGCTCTATAAGTGTCGATCTTTTGCAAAAATCGATAATAAGGTAGAAAGTCGCAACGGGGAAGAGGGATGATTGAAGGAAAATAAATAAAAAAATATTTACTACACCTCATGGAAACACATAGTATTTAGCAAACCTTTTTCTTAGATAATGTTAGTTCAATGTATGAACTTGAAAATGTAGCACAACAATTTATGCATTCAGAAATTATAAATTCTAAAGAATAATTTCCAAATTAATTTTTGATATTCACAATGAATAAAAAGACATAGATCAAGGTTACTTTTGAAGCATGAGTCTTTATAAAAAGCCTTCCTGAATCAAGTCGGATATGCAAATATATCTCTCGTGGGCGTGGAGATGAATCGCATTGCTTCCCACGAACCCAGGCATCGACCAAGGCAACAAGAAGAGGCGTGTGAGGGATGAAGACTCTCAAGACTCTTCTATATGTCAAGAGGCACGAAATTCTAAGGGATTATTTCCTCAAAAACTCAAGCTTGTAAAAGAGAGAGTAGTACTCTCCTCTTATACATCCAACATGTGTGTTGTAGTCCCTTGGATTTTAAATCAAGGGCTTAGAGCAAGCCCTAATTAAATAAGGATTATATCCTTATTATCTGTAATTAATATTAATTAATTAAAAATAAAATAAGCAACAACTTTAGAGTCTTAATTCAATTAAAACTCAACAAGTTGGTGCAACCATGTACAACATGGTACACGTCCAACTTTAACCAATTTTGGTTAAGGTTGTTGCCTGTTTATCCATTGATTAGTTTCCATGATAATCCTATTATCATGATTGTAGAAATTATGGAATTAATCTTTAAAGCTTATGAATCATATTCATGAGCCTAAAATTAAATGTAAATCCAATTTACATCTATGAAATTAATGTGAATCAAATTCCTACAATCTCATACATTGGAAAAATCATGTAAATCATATTTACACAAATATTTGTATGAATCACATCCATATAAATACTAATTATTGTGAATCACAATTCACGTTAATTAATGAGATATATTTGTGAATCTTATTCATAAATTACCTGTACAAAATTAATGCAATAATAACTATTATGATTACAATATCAACATCAATAAGTATGAGTCCTAATCCAATTAGGACTCATGAGATACAAATGCAGATACCTGAAAATAATGTTGGGGAAATCATAATATCCATGTATAATGAATTGAAATGTGGATAACTATCCATTTTTAGGGTTTATGCCATTTTTTCGCAAAAATACGTCACCTACGAATGTTGATCTTGAGTTGTAACACTCTACACTCTCAGTGAGCTCAACGAAAAGCATCACACTCTCCATGAGCTGGAGAAAGTATCGGTGAGCTGAATCTAGCTTCCTTGACCATTTATAATCATAGTCCAAACCTTTTGGAGCTAAGAAATAGCTCAAGGAGCTTGTATATTTCCATTTCCATGACCATTTCTACTTTCGACATTTGGACATTAAAATTGGAAATGGAATTGGAAATTAGAGTCAAATGGATTGTGATTTAATCCTATTAAATCAAAAATCATCTAGCTAAATGGAGCCACTAAATCCATCATGTTTCATCACTCCCTTAGAATGGAAGTGACATAGTAGATGATCAATTACAACATATGTAACCCTGAGAACTCCCACTACTCATTCATCCTTCACACTAGAAGACTTTGATAAATCTGAATTCAAACCCTAGTTTGACTGGCTTCTTCATAATAGATCAATAGATTTATCATTTGATAATTGGGCGATAATATTAATCATATACTTGTCAAGAGAATATATTAATATCTTGAATTCATATCTTATTATATAAATAAGATGACCACGCATGGAATTCATTTTGACTCAAAATCATCTCATGAGTGAGCTCTGTCTCCCGGTTCATCAACTATTAACTTGTATGGTTCCTTCGAGAAATCATACATCTCAAATGAACTCATATGCACACCAATGCGCCAGTATATGGACCTTGGTGAGTTCACCGACATATTGATTTGTCAAATGTGTTTAGGTATATAGATGCATATATGTCTCAGGTCAAAGGATGTGTGCATGATCGTGACAGTTACAATTCAGGTCTTAGTTTATCTCGATCTCATCAAGTCAACTCTTTGACTTGATTATTCCAACACTTTTAGATCTTAATTCCTATGCAGAGGACATGCATGAAGAAGTCAGTTGAAAATCAATCTTTATAGAAAGATTGTCATCTCATTCTTATACTGGAGATCTTTATTGAATATCACATGCTTGAAGGTTGTTGTGTCCTTCCAGTTGCATGGTATTCAATATGGCCATGGTGAAGGATATAGAGAATCCTCAAGCGCATCACAGAAGCGTGACGATCGTATCTCATACGATCGGGGCGACTAGTCGCACTAGTCGCAAGATGCAGCGGAAATTTAAAAATTTTAAATCAAACGATGAAACCACATGATCACGAGAACACTTCTCGGATCGTTTCATCAAACCACAAAGTATAAGGAATACCTCTTGAAGCATGGTTGTGATCGCGAGATCCCAAACAAGAGATCCTCCTGTCTCAAGTACGATCCACGAAGAACGCACTTGCGGGCACGACGATGAGTCGTGTTCCTCCCGCAATCCTGATGAAAATCCAAGCAATGGAACCCCTGATTTCGTCAAGCGAAATCCGTCGTCTTCCTTTAGAGTAAACAACTCAAAAGAAGAAGGAGATCCTCGAGTCGTCGAAGGCGAAGACGAGAGACTCTCCTTCTCAATGCACAAAGTGGACGGCCACTTTGAATAGAGAAAGAGAGAGACTAGGCGAGAATGAGAGAGAGAGAGAGTTGTAGGCGTGTACAACTCTTCCTTGTGTCATATTGAAAGGCTAGGCTATCCCTCCTTATATATTAGTTTAGGATCCAATGGATCTCAATCCATGGGATACATAGATCCAACGGCCATGCTTGGTCTATGTAAAATCAATGGCTATGATTGTTGTTGGCTTAAAACCAACAAAAGTAATTTATATTAAATTAAATATATGTTGAATTATTATCAACACACTTTAATTAACATAAATTAATATATTAAGAGATAATATGATAACAAAAAAGAGAAGACAACAAATCTCCTAAAACATAGGAGGCGTCACCTATGACCAAGTCATGGGTGACGCCACCTTTGTTTTTGGTGGTGATTTTTGTCTCCTTTTTATTTATCTTATTATTTATTAATTAATTGCAATAACAATTATTGCAATAATATCCACAAAATTATTTCCAAATTAATTTATGAATATTTCAATCATGTCATTGAAGAAAATGTGAATCATATTCACATCCCAAACTAATTTGTAAATTACATTTCCAATTAATTACTTAATGTGAATCCAATGCACATATTAATAATTAACAAATGCTATTTACAATATTTCTCTCTCTCGTATATATTATAAATCATATTTATAATATATATGATTAATATGGATAGTGCTATCCACATTATTCATATCCATGATAATTAAATCACATTTAATCATCTTGGATCTCTTTTCTCATGTGCCCAAATAACATGAATCATATTCACGTTATTCGTATCATTGATAATTAAATCACATTTAACTATCTTAAATATCTCTTCTTATAATATGAATCAAATTCATATTATTCATGATAATTAAATCATATTTAATTATCCATTTTCTCAATGCATGGATACTAAATTCATCTTAGGAATTATTCTTGAACTCCTTCAAGAATAATGTGCTTTCTCCGCAGATACTTGGAGGTAAGGACAGGGCGATTGTATTGTTCCGCGTATAGTGACTTGGATATTGAGATCACATCTCAAATCCAGATCTTGGGCCTCTCATAGATGCTTGATTAAATCAAGATCGTAAATGTAATCTTCTCATTGCATCTGAATCACATTCAGATCAATGTCCAACATTTGAACCAAGATCAGATTACTTCTCTACTGAGAGGAGTCACTAAAATCCAGACCCCTTTCATCACTCCCTAGGAATGGAAGCATCATGGTTATACAATCGTTTATGATCACATCACCCTCAGGTATTCCCAACACCTGTACATCCTGCATACTAGAAGACCCGGAATAAAACCTAAAGTATTAGATCAACTTTATACTGTCTACTTCAGGGTTTTATCAATAAGTTCTCATTTGATCATTGGGATTTGGTATCGATCATATACTTTCCAAAAAACATATATCATACCTAGGTCTTGATCATATACTTTCCAAAAGTATATATCAAACCTACAAATTCAGTCAAACTTCCAAAGCGAGACGACCGTGCACGGAATTTGATTCTTCCCAATATCTCATGAGTGAGCTCATGTCTTCCGGTTCAGTAATGAACCTGTATGATCCCTTTGAGAGATCGTATTACTCATATGCCCTTATATGCACACTAGCGCGCCGGTGTATAGACCTTGATTAGGTCATCAACCTATTGGTCTGCCAAATGTACATACTCAGACATATAGTAACACATCTGTCTCCGGTCAGAGGATGTGTGCCTGTATCGTGACAGCATACGATATAGGACTTTGGTTATCTCGATCTCGTTAAGTCAACCCATTGACCTAACTAATCTGACACCTCCGAATCACTATTCCTATGCAGAGGACCTGCATCAAGAGGTCGGTCAGATATCAACCTATGTGAGAAAGGATTGCCATCTCCTACTCAGGCTGGAGATCACATCTTAACAATCATTTGACGGTGCTTGATGAGTCCTCAATCTAACTCTTTAGATATTCATTCAAGCACCAGCCTCTATGATTCAATAATTGAATCAACAGCTGTATAATCATTAAGATAGCCATGGTACATAACCCTAATTGTACAGAGGGACCTATTATGCAAATTATTTATTCTTCATTTCAGATCAGGGAATGATATTCGCAATAACATTTATTGCATAATGGCTCGTCGTGGGCTCGCATGTCCAACAATCTCCCACTAGCCCAAAGAGCCATTAATGGGCTAATCATTTAAACCCACACTCATGTGGCAATCATAGGTTAATTAGAAAATAGCTAGGTAAGCTGATCAGTCACTCTGTTCCCGCGAGACTACGCCAAGTACTTTTACGGTACTTGCATATCCCCAGTAACAGTGCTCGCATCCAATGCGAATGTTGCATCCAAAGCAACCAATACTCGATCTAGTCAAAGCAGTTATAGTGTCCTTGACACTATTGCTCAATAATTATTATAACCAGCGTTTCCATAATCATTATCAGAATACCCTTATTCCTGGAGATCACTATCTCTTAAGGTATCTACAGTTAAGACTTTTTAGATCTCTATCTATAAAGTCTTAAGCTCTTGAAGATAAGACTTAGAGATCACTATCTCTAAAGCCTTGTCATCTTTGAAGATTTTGTTATTACTGCAATCAAGTGTTCTTTCTCCATAGTAGGAATAGTAACAGTTTACTACTCCCACTGCATGGCAGATATCTGGCTTTTGTACATATCTAGCATAGACTTAGCTTCTCATAACTGATGCACAAGTGCAAGCAGTTCTAGCATTCACATCCTCAACTCTTTGAGGTGTTATCCCTTTAGATAGGTTAGTACCAAATCTTAAGGTAAGGAAGCCTTTCTTGGAATTTCCAAGAATGGAATATGTCCAAGGTGTACTACAAATGTGATAGTCCCAATACCCTCTTTTCTTTGCTTCTGAACACCTTCAGAACTATGATCTAAGAGGTATTCTTGAGATCATATCTCAAGGTATGGAATAGCCAGTCTATAAAACACTTATTATCATCCTTATATCATTCCAAATGATCAGGATACAATCTACATTTAGCACGATGAACACAATGGCACTCCCACTAAGCTTCACATGGTTCATCAAGATTCTATTTGAAATTATAACAATTATAATTTCATCAAATCTTATGTTCCAACGACAATAAGCTTATTTGAGTCCAAAGATGGAGTTCTTTAGCCAGCACATCTTGCATTCCTCAACCATGAAGCCCTGGGGCTACTTCATGTGAATATCCTCAAAGAGGTATTCATAGAGGAATACAATCTTGACTCACATCTTGAAGATGCCGTAGTCAAATTGTGTAGCTAGGGTTAGCAATATTCTGATGGGTTTAAGCATGATCACTGAAAAGCAAGCCACATCGCAATCGATGTCTTCTCTTCGGTGTGTAGCTCATGGCTACGAACCATGCTTTGAAGGTCTCTACCTTCTCATCAGGTTCCCTCTTTCTATTGAAGATCCATTTACACCTTAATGGGTCTAACCCTTATAGGTGGATCCTCGAGGGTCCATATACAACACTTGTATATGAAGTCTACCTTAGACCTTTATTGCTAATATCCATCTTTCCATGTCATGATCCTCAGGAGCTTCATCACATGAAGTCCGATCATTGTCAGACTTAACTGACACATGGAATACATCTTCAAACTCTTTTGAAGAAGTATTAGTGTTTCATCTTTAATTGTCCCTTTTAGTTTCCGATTTCTGGAGCCTCATTATCTTCTCAAGATTAAATGAGTTCCTTTACTTCATTTTCATCTTGATTCTCAAGAGAGTCATCCTATAAGAATCATATTCTCAAAGATGAGATATTTTAAGAATCTCAAGGTCATAAAGTAGGTATCCAATACCATCCTTTATTTTCCTAATGAAGTAGCACTCTCAAGTGCTAGATTCCAGCTTACATGCATGGAACCTTATTAAGGATATATATATTGTAGTCTCTACTACACATATATACCTAGAAACTAAGGGATAATTATGCTGAAATTCATCATTGATCAAATCATGTCACACATGATCTAATTGTATCTTCCTACAACTCCATTGAGTTTAGGTGTGTCAGGAGGATTGAGATAGAAATCATATCTCCATAAGATATTCTTTGAATTCATCTAATAGGTACTTGCTACCTTGGTTAGATCAAATTCATTTAATCTTCCTTCAAACATTGGTTCTAAACCAAAATTACGAAATCTTTGAACATTTCAAAGGTTTCTCAGGTGAAGAGAAGAAATCTCATATCATACATAATCATCAATAGATATCACATATCCATAATGTTTACTATGATATAGATGATTCATATACATCAATATGTATGAAATCCCGAATACCTTGACATCTTGCACCTTTTTTAAAGAGGGGTGTATTGGACATTTTTTTTTTGAATACAATATTCACAAGTATGTAAGATTTGAAATTTTAGACATTCTAAAGTTTCATATCTTACTAGTCTATTGATCAAATCAACAGACAAATGTCCGAGGCTTGATGCCAGATCATTGTCAAATGATCTTTATCCTCCTATTGATCTTATAAGGTTTAACTTTCAGTATTAGAAATCTCAATGAACCATTCATTAAATTTCTAATTTAGTAGAGTCCACCAGATGCTAGATTATTATCTGAAATATATCCATCATAACTCTTTATAATAGGTTTATTCCAGAATTCATGTTTATTTCTAATATTTAGAAACAAACAATGAGTGTATTCTAATATCTAGGTCATAGAGACATTCTCTAAGACTAAGGCTCTCCTGCCGAAATTAAGAAGTCTATCAATCCAAAAGATTGTTGCAACAATTGCATCAATATCCATGTGGATAACTTTAAACCTTAAGATCAAAATTTTCCAGTCTTCTAAAACATGTGCAACACATTGCAAGTGTTGTTAGAAGATTGAGATACAATTATTAGACTTTATCTTATCAAATAAGCAAGTCAATTTCAATGATCAAATGTAGATATAGATTATTATGATGCATTATCTGAGTCCTTCTCTAAGGATTCTAGACAGACTTGATAGTCATACTATCAACACATCAAATTATTACAGTATAGGCATTTATCCAACTCTTTGGATGTCATATAGAAGTCACAGAAGTACAATCAACTCTTTGACTTTCCTTCTCACATGGGTCCGACCCACGCTTCCACTGTGCTCTCTTCATCTATAAACAACCATCGTTCAAGACTAAGGATCTCTTATGTTAAATTCAAAAGAATTCAATGTAAGAGCATTTCAACATTTATACATGCTTCATTAAATTCATAAAATGTGAATATTATGAAGCTTCATGAATGACACTCATCATGTCTACATCCATCTAGACTCCTAAAACATTGGTTCAGGTAGGTATTCAAATATTTTGGATACATCATCTCTTTCGAGCCACCATTCTGCATAATGTAGAGAACCATGTCATTCATGATTAAATGTCTAGAGCACATATGTATGCCAAATATATCTTCTTTTATTTTATAAGGATTATTCGACAATTACGATCACATCGACATGTCACTTCCAAAGTACACTCGATGAAAGATCAAGACTATAGAGACATAAGAACCCTAAGGTGATGTCTTATTGTCTTATTTAATTGTCACTCCTCATTATGTTGAGGAAACTTGCACATTGCAACCCCATACATTATGTGTCCAATTGCAAGTACAATATCTGGATCATGAGTCCAATCCATGATATTTTACTAGTTATTATTGAGTATTGAGTGGGTTTAATGAAGGATTATCTGAAATAAGAAATTTGCATAAGTGTATATATATTATATATACATATTTTACTTTGATTTAGGAATTTTTATATCAAAGTTGTCTTGCCTTGTCAACAATGAAAGTTCATTCCCTTAATCACTTTCAATGTAAGAGATATTCTTACCATTATATCTCTAGCAAGATCTGGGATCTTCTTTCCTATCTTCGTCACATCCCAATAATATGAGAACCTGCGACTCCGATAAAAAGAAGCGGGAACACATTCCGCCTTGCAAGTCCAACTTGCATTTCCCAATTCGGTCTTTAACACCCAGACCCACCACCCCTAAGATGATGTTGACCCATTGCTAATTGAACCAACCGTCAACGGGCTTAAAACTCGCTATACGCAATCCAATACCGCACCAATAATATGAGGACTCGATATTGGGGTCACTACGTATACGGCCTTACTCTTTCGAGAAGCAAAGAACCCGATCCAAATAATTGTATATAGGATCTGTCACTTCGGACATGCGTCTCCCATATACAACTTTTGACGACGAAATTCTTTGCCTTGACGGGAGACCATGGATGTCACTTATGTGATCCTCCACTTCTTATTCAAATTGAAATAATTAATTATCGTGAATCATATTCACATAATTAATTCTTCCAAGGGAAATACACATCTATTCATAATAGAGTGTTTCATAGGATATAATTAATTTAGTCACATTAAATCAATCATTAGTCCTATTATCAATCAACAAACTTTGAATTCTTTGCTTGAATAATAGGTATAATATCAAAGTAAGTATTATTTCGAATTTTAATAATTAGAAATACACTTTGATTTCTCCGGCATTATCCAATCCCTACCCGTTGTCATGGCCAGTACCGGCGGGAGTGGGACGGACCACATACATTGCAACCCGCTACCCCAGTGATCTCCGACTAGACACCATATCCACCTCAGGAAAGGATAATGCCAGATAGATCATCATGTACTTGGAGATGCTCATCGGTCTTTCAACCGAAATTATACCATATAATATACATCAAAACCTTTTTGATTATATTATAAGGAGATTTGCTAAACAAATCCTCAATCCTATTCAAGCAAGAGGTTTTTGCATGTAAAAGTTGTCCTCCAACTATTGTAGGATGACCTAGGGTTTTGCATGAAAACAATGTTTGTTGATGATTTCAAAGTTAACCAATGATCAAGATCAACTATCTTATCATTATGGTTTAGTGGGATGTCATTCAAGGAATTGATTATCATCTTTAAATATTCCACAAATATTTATCAATAACCAATTTCAGAAAATTAACAATTAATTTTCATCAACATTTATTTGAATGACTATCACAAGGTTCATGATCAAAAAATGTAAATTTCCAGCAGTGACCCCTTATCACTAAAATTAACTTATCTTGATCAATTTAAATCCAAAATTCGCAAAATTAGTGCCCTAAGATTGCCAACTTGATTTATAACAGAACCTATGTGATATTTCACGCATTTCGAGGCGTAACAAAACCGTAATTAACAAATTAATCACGTTCTGTTCTGCAGTTCCCGCAACTGTGAATACATGCATATTCAAAAGGCCATATCTTGAGCAAATTAAATCCAAATTTAGTAAACTCAAGTCCTATGGTTTCCTTGTTTAATGGAGAACAAAATCCAATTGAATATTTCGTGTTTAAACAATTTAAACAGTGCTGAAAAAATCAATTAGACAGAATTGCGAAAATTCAAATGCGCTAAAACTTTCGTGACCCTTTCAAAACCCAAGTCGTCCTAGGTCTATGGATCATATCCAAAACCTTATTCGACCTAAGTCTCTGATACCACTTGAAGGATATAGAGAATCCTCAAGCGCATCACGGAAGCGTGACGATCGTATCTCATACGATCGGGGCGACTAGTCGCACTAGTCGCAAGATGCAGCGGAAATTTAAAAATTTTAAATCAAACAATGAGACCACATGATCACGAGAACACTTCTCGGATCATTTCATCAAACCACAAAGTATAAGGAATAGCTCTTGAAGCGTGGTTGTGATCGCGAGATCCCAAACAAGAGATCCCCTTGTCTCAAGTCCGATCCATGAAGAACGCACTTGCGGGCACGATGATGAGTCGCGTTCCTCCCGCAATCCTGATGAAGATCCAAGCAATGGATCCACTGATTTCGTCAAGCGAAATCCGTCATCTTCCTTTAGAGTAAGCAACTCAAAAGAAGAAGGAGATCCTCGAGTCGTCGAAGGCGAAGGCGAGAGACTCTCCTTCTCAATGCACAAAGTGGACGGCCACTTTGAATAGAGAAAGAGAGAGACTAGGCGAGAATGAGAGAGAGAGAGAGAGAGAGTTGTAGGCGTGTACAACTCTTCCTTGTGTCATATTGAAAGGCTAGGCTAGCCCTCCTTATATATTAGTTTAGGATCCAATGGATCTCAATCCATGGGATACATAGATCCAACAGCCATGCTTGGTCTATGTAAAATCAATGGCTATGATTGTTGTTGGCTTAAAACCAACAAAATTAATTTATATTAAATTAAATATATGTTGAATTATTATCAACACAATTTAATTAACATAAATTAATATATTAAGAGATAATATGATAATAAAAAGGAGAAGACAACAAATCTCCTAAAACATAGGAGGCGTCACCTATGACCAAGTCATGGGTGACGCCACCTTTGTTTTTGGTGGTGATTTTTGTCTCCTTTTTATTTATCTTATTATTTCTTAATTAATTGCAATAACAATTATTGCAATAATATCCACAAAATTAATTCCAAATTAATTTATGAATATTTTAATCATGTCATTGAAGAAAATGTGAATCATATTCACATCCCAAACTAATTTGTAAATTACATTTCCAATTAATTACTTAATGTGAATCCAATTCACATATTAATAATTAACAAATGCTATTTACAATATTTCTCTCTCTCGTATATATTATAAATCATATTTATAATATATATGATTAATATGGATAGTGTTATCCACATTATTCATATCCATGATAATTAAATCACATTTAATCATCTTGGATCTCTTTTCTCATGTGTCCAAATAACATGAATCATATTCACGTTATTCATATCATTGATAATTAAATCACATTTAACTATCTTAGATATCTCTTCTTATAATATGAATCAAATTCATATTATTCATGATAATTAAATCATATTTAATTATCCATTTTCTCAATGCATGGATACTAAATTCATCTTAGGAATTATTCTTGAACTCCTTCAAGAATAATGTGCATTCTCCGCTGATACTTGGAGATAAGGGCAGGGCAATTGTATTGTTCCACGTATAGTGACTTGGATATTGAGATCACATCTCAAATCCAGATCTTGGGCCTCTCATAGATGCTTGATTAAATCAAGACCGTAAATCTAATCTTCTCATTGCATCTGAATCACATTCAGATCAATGTCCAACATTTGGACCAAGATCAGATTACTTCTCTACTGAGAGGAGTCACTAAAATCTAGACCCGTTTCATCACTCCTTAGGAATGGAAGCGTCATGGTTATACAATCGTTTATGATTACATCACCCTCAGGTATTCCCAACACTTGTACATCCTGCATACTGGAAGACCCGGAATAAAACCTAAAGTATTAGATCAACTTTATACTGTCTACTTCAGGTTTTATCAGTAAGTTCTCATTTGATCATTGGGATTTGGTATCGATCATATAATTTCCAAAAAACATATATCATACCTAGGTCTTGATCATATACTTTCCAAAAGTATATATCAAACCTACAAATTCAGTCAAGCTTCCAAAGCGAGACGACCGTGCACGGAATTTGATTCTTCCCAATATCTCATCAGTGAGCTCATGTCTTCCGGTTCAGTAATGAACCTGTATGATCCCTTTGAGAGATCGTATTACTCATATGCCCTTGTATGCACACTAGCGCGCCGGTGTATAGACCTTGATTAGGTCATCAACCTATTAGTCTGCCAAATGTACATACTCAGACATATAGTAACACATCTGTCTCCGGTCAGAGGATGCGTGCCTGTATCGTGACAGCATACGATATAGGACTTTGGTTATCTCGATCTCGTTAAGTCAACCCATTGACCTAACTAATCTGACACCTCCGAATCACTATTCCTATGCAGAGGACCTGCATCAAGAGGTTGGTCAGATATGAACCTATGTGAGAAAGGATTGCCATCTCCTACTCAGGCTGGAGATCACATCTTAACAATCATTTGACGGTGCTTGATGAGTCCTCAATCTAACTCTTTAGATATTCATCCAAGCACCAGCCTCTATGATTCAATAATTGAATCAACAGTTGTATAATCATTAAGATAGCCATGGTACATAACCCTAATTGTACAGAGGGACCTATTATGCAAATTATTTATTCTTCATTTCAGATCAGGGAATGATATTCGCAATAACATTTATTGCATAATGGCTCGCCGTGGGCTCGCATGTCCGACACATGGTACATAAACCTAGTTGTATAAAAGGATCTTAATAGTAAAGTGCATTCACATTCATTCATTTCATTTCAAATGGACATGATAAAATAATAACTTTTATTGCATTAATGGGTCGCCAAGGGATTACAAGTCCAACAATGATCTCGAGTTGGGTTGAGTTTTAAACAAAGAAAACAAAGAGAGATATAGAGGAATAGCAGAAGGTTAAAGGAAATGGTGTATACTAGGAGAATAAGAAGAGAAGAAAAGAGGAGAAATAAGAGGGGTTACTACCTAGTGGGTTGGAGGGATTCGCCTGGACAAGAGATGCTCAAGAAAGCGCTCAATACTCACTCAAAGTCCTGGCAATAGAGATTGAGCTTCACAACATCTTGGAACTGTTGTAGCAAGGCTCGGAGAGGCCTTGGATCTTGCTTGGAGCTTGGGTCATCGTCGCACGACCTGGAGACCTAATGCTATCACCAAAAGGAGAGCGTGCTGGACTAGAAAGTGATGGGCAATTGGTGTTCGTGCGAAGAAGAGGGAAAGTGGTACGACGTGGATGGCTCGAGTGGTAGTTGGCAATGTGGGGGAGACGAGAGAGGATCTCAAGCTATGGAGGAAGAGGCAGAGATAGACGGTGGCATGCGAGGAGTCTATGACGGTCGGGACGTGAGTAGGGGTTTGTTCGTGGGTGGAGAAGGAGGAAGAGAGGGGAAAGGGTCTCGAGCATTCGATCGGCCGAGATTGAATGACCAAGAGTTAGCCACATAGCAAATATAAAATAAAAGGATAAAATAAAATGGTAAATCAAAAAGAAAATAAAATAAAAAGAAAATAATGAGGATCATAGGATGAGAATTCTTCATCCAACGGTCCAGAAGAGAGGGCAGATGGAGAGTAAGTGTGTGTGACATTTGACCGCTCCAAGAGCAGCCATGTGTCACTCCTAAAAAATCCAAAAATAAAATAAAATAAAATAAAAATAAAATAGTAAATGACCTCATATTAAAAAATTCCTTCATGAGCGTTGTTCGTCTCGATGAGAGATATAGTCATGAAGGAACTAAAATCGAGAAAAAGTCATATGTACAAAGTATATTTTTGGTGTCTTTGATGTACATAGAGTATCATTATTCTTTAGATTTTGCATTCTTTTATGATATTTAAATAAATAAAAATTCAAAATAAAACCAAAAATATTATCAAAGAAATATTTACAACTTAATCTACTTTTTAGAATTTTGATAAATACGAAATAAAGAAATAAAATAAGAGAGTTTATTTACATACACTAAATACATACTTAAGGCGATCCATTTTCTGACTTTTGACTTATTTCTGATTTATATTTTTACATACTTTATTAAAAAATAAATAAAATAAATTAAATTAAACTAAATAAATTAAAAATAGTTAATTATGCATATAAAATAATAAGGTCAAAGTCAGACAAAATATATAATATACAATGAGGTCCCAAAACTCAAGTTTCACATATGAACTTTGATTCTTTAGAACTTAGTTTTGTTTTGTAGACAATTCAATGTACATTAATTCAAAAGTGAGTAGGGGTTCATAGGAAACTGTATGTGAGAGATATTTGCATTTGCGGGTTTTTGTCTCAAAACTAGGGTTTGGTTTTATTTGTCAAATTTACAAGTTAGTATTTTTCTTGTATTTTTCATTTGTTAAGTTAGTATTACGTACACAATGAACTTGATTTTATTTCATTTAAATTTAGTGAAAAATAAATAAAAATAGGAGAAGTTAATTATTATACATATGATTATTTACAAACAAATCCGAGCTTCTTAATAATGCAATTTTCAATGCTAAAATGAGGTTATTATATACACATGCATTAGTGCTAAAAATGTAATATAAATGATTAAATGTTGTTAATTACTTATGAACAGAGCTCTATTTTCATATTTTAAAGTGATGAATCAAATATTCATCACTTATACACACATTTATCAAAATTATAAAAATATTGACTCACACATGTTGATAACTAGGGAATTTTGAGGGTCGTACAGTTTCACAAGGCGAAACCACAATCGATGTGTTGACCACTCAATAAACCCTAATTAATCAACAATTAACCCACAAATAAATCAAGCAATGATTGTCATAAAATGTGAGTTAAAATTTATTATTATTTATAACTAAAGGTATAACAAGTAAGTATGTAAAGTGTCGAACACAGGGCACAAACTAGATAAATTGTGCAAAAATATGTGAAGAAGTGATTGTGAGTCTTTTTCTATATTTATTTTGTGGGTTTTTAATTTTTATATTTTTATATTTTATTTATGTTGTATATTTTTGTATTTTTTATTTTCTTTTTATATTTTTAGATTTTTTTTAATTTCCTTTTCTTTTTAGAGATATAATAAAACTATATATAGAGTATATATACAATGTAAGTTGATATAGATATAAATAATAACAAAAAATATTCAAAATTCAGTAAATAAACTATTTTTTCGTTTTTAAATATTTTTTACTATTTTTGTATTTTTTAGATAACTTTGCAAATTTGTATATATTTTTAAAGTTGAAAATAGCTTAAAACATGCGGTTATAGGCCTTGCGCATCACGAAAGCATGCGGACCGGATCATATCTGATCAAAGAACACACTTGTCATAAAAGTCACAATAGCAACAAATTAAAATAAATGATGAAATCGCATGGATTGGAAATCATTCCCAATATGTTCCATTAATACCACTTGAGTATAGAATTGCCTCTTGAAGCATGATTGTGATCTTCTAGTATCTAAAGCAAGAGACTCCTGTTTGAAGTTTGATATGATAGAGACACCATTTGCGGATGTGGGGATGTACCATGCACTTCTCACAATCCAAGGAGACGATATGAGACTCATTGCTCTTGATTTCATCATATGAAATCATCATTCTTCATTGTGACCCTGATACTCTACACGAGATCGATCAAATCGATCAGGTAATACAGCAACATGGTTAACCTCCATTAAGGGCCTTATCCCTACAAGGGGATGACCCTCAGAGGCAAGTGAGGATGACCAACATTAAGACATAATCTGGGTGAGGGGACACCCTTGGGAGAGAGAGCAAGAGGTTTGTTGATCATTGGAATGAATGACAAAGGTATGGTCTGCCTCTCCTTATATACTTTTTTCGTGCTGTTAGGATTGCAATTCTATTTGATGAATGGATGACCAAGACTAATTGCTACTAAACAAGTGGAGGATAAAACCTGATAATAAATTATCAACTCGTTTTATCAATTAGTCATCTTCTAAATTTACTAACAAAAAGAGAATAAAGAGAGAGGAAAAATAAATTGGATCCATCATGGACGTCCCCCTTTTTTATTTGTATTTATCTTGTTTATTTTCTTTTTTATCTTAACAAATATATTCTTTTTCTTATTAACTAATTTTGAAAAATGAATTATCTAACAAACTTGCAGTAAATATAAATTAAAAGAAAAATAATAAAAAGAAGATAAATACATAGATAAGATGGGGACATGCATCATAGTGGATCCCATCGTGGACATACCCCTGTACTGTTGCATTTCTCTTTTTATTTTTCCTTTTATTAGTTGCATTATTTCAACAACTAATATCTCTCATTTGTTGAATATGTTTTGTAAATTAATTATCACCAAATAAATTCTAAATTATTTGTCACAATTATAAATAGGACACTCAAATTTTGATACGTGTTCATCAGTCTAGAAAAAATATAAATCTAATTTACATTTATTACATAATGTAAATCCTATTCACGTTAATACTAAAGTTGTGAAGAATCCTATTCACAATCAAAACTCAATTGGATATTGTGTATATTATCAGTATTATCTTTGATTATTGTTAGTAGCACTATCCGTATTAATCTTATCCAAGATAATTAAATCCAATTTAATTTTAACAAAAGCCTCTATGTACATATCCAAAAATAATATAAATCTTATCCACAATATTATTGGATAACTATGGATAACAATATCCTGGATAATGTTATTTAAGATAACTAAATCCAATTTAATCATCTCAAATTCTCATTTTCACGCATTGATTCTAACATCGTTGAACAGTCCCAATTATCATATTTATCTCTTTAGGAACATTCCTCAAACTCCTTTAAGGATAGTGTGCCTACTCCACAAATACTTGGAAATAAAGTCATGGCGATTGTATATTCGTGTATGATAATGAGATCTAATCTCATATCCATATCTCGAAGACCTCTCAGAGATGTATGATCATGCTAGACAAATTACCCAATCTTCTTATTTTCTCTTAATCCAATTCAAATCAATATCTACTTTGGACTAAGAATAAATCAGTAGTTCTTTGAGAAGATTCACTAAAATCCAAAGAAGTTTCATTACTTCTTCTGAATTGAAGCGTATCGTATACAATCATTTAAGTTCACATTACCCCTGGGTATTCCTAATACCTTGAAGAGGTTTATAAAGGTCTCACGCATCACGGAAGCGTGTGGATCAGATCATATCCAATCGAAAAACTAACTTGTCAGACAAGTCGATAGCGGTAGAATTTTAAAAAAAATTGATGGAACCACATGGACTGAGAACCATTCCTAATCCATTCTAATAATATCGCATGAGTTTAGAATTACCTCTTGAAAAGTGAATGTGATCCTCAAATCTCTAAAGCAAGAGACCTCCTGTCTGAAGTCCGATCCAATGGAGATAGCACTTGTGGTTGCGGGGAAGAGCCACGTACTTCTCGCAATCCAACAAGATGATTTGGGAATCTTTGCTCCTAATTTCATCGTATGAAATCATCCTTCTTCATCATGATTCTGAAGAATGAAAAATGAAGAAAATCTACATGAGATCGATCAAATCGATCCGGCAACATAGCAAAAGAGTTATCCACCATTAAGGAATTATCCCTATAAGGGGACATACCTGTAAGGCAAGAGGAAATATCCAACATTAAGGGCATTGTCCCAGTGAGGGGACATCCTTGAAGAAGAAAAAGAGATCGAGAGGAGAGACTTGTTTCTCATGGAATTATTTGTATTATTGAAGACATGGTCTTTCCCTCCTTATATACAGTTTCGGACCATCAGGATTGCAATTCTAATTGATAAATCAATGGATATTAAAGGGGATCACAACCCCATTTAGAATTAGAGTTATAACAATTATCAATTCAACTATCCATTTAATCCTCTTAATAAGTAATTAATAAATTATTAATAAAAGAAAAAATAAATAGGAGACTCCTAAAATAGTGAGGATGTCCACCAAGGTTGTAACAACCATGGACGTACCCCTTTCTAGGGAACTCCTTTTTATTTTTCTTTTATTATAATTATTATAGTTGTAATATTTCAACAATCATTAATTGATTTCAAAAATCTATTATCAATAAATAATTCCAAATTATTTGTGATAATTGCAAATAGGTCATGACAAACCTGATGTATAATGTGAATCCAATTCGCGTTAAAATTAAATTGTGAATCCTATTCACAATCAAGTCTCAATTGGATATTGTGGATCTCATCCACACTATCCATGATTATTGTGGATTGCACTATCCATATTAATCTTATCCAAGATAAATAAATCTAATTTAATTATTTCGAAATTCCCTATGTTTTTATCCAAAAATAATGTGAATAATATTCTCAATTTTCTTGGATAATTGTGGATAACACTATCCAAGATAAAGTTATACATAATAATTAAATCCAATTAATCATTCTATGTTCTCATCTTCACTTAGGGATTCAGACATCATTAAGTGGTCCCGATTCTCATATTTATCTCTAATGGACCATTCCTCAAACTCTTTTGAGGATAGTGTGCCTTCTCCGCGGATACTTGGAGATAGGGTCAAGGTGAGTGTATATCCATGTATATTGACTTGGATAATGAGATCTAATCTCATATCCATATCTAGAAGACTTATTAAAGATGTCTGATCATGTCAGATAAAGTACCTAATCTCTTATATCTAACTCAAATCAATATCCAACATTTGGACTAAGATCAGATAAAGTTCATTGAGCGGAGTCACTAAAATCCAAACTTGTTTCATCACTTCCTCGGAATAGAAGCATTATGGTATGCAATCATTTAAGAACGCATCACCCTTAAATATTCCTAATACCCATACATCCTGCATACTGGAGGACTGTGATAAACTCGAAGTTCTAATGCTATTTTGGATTGTCTCCTTCATGATTTTATCAGTAAGTTTCTCATTCGATCCTTGGGAGTCGGTAATGATCATATGCTTTCCAAAAATATATCATATCTATTAATCATGTCTTGTTTTCAAAATAAGACGACAAACGTTGAAATTCGATTTATCCCAATATCTCATGAGTGAGCGCATGTCTTCTGATTCAATAGTGAACATGTATTATCCCTTTGAGAGATCATATTATGCATATGCTCTTATATGTACATCATCGCGTAGGTGTATAGACCTTAATTAGGTCATAAACCTAATGGTCATCCAAATATACATACTTAGATATATAGTAATACATCATTCTTTGATTAGAGGATGCATGCATGTATCGTGACAACATACGTTAAAAGTCTTGGTTATCTCGATCTCGTTAATTCAACTCTTTGACCTAGTTTATCCAACACCTTTGAATCTATATTCCTATGTAAAAGACATGCATCAAGAGGTTGGTCGGGTGTCAGCCATTAGAGTAAGGATTGCCATCTCCTCCTCATGTTGGAGATCCTTTCTTAATAGTCACTTGATGGTGCAGTTGAGTCCTAAATTAACCCTCTAAGTATTCGACCATGCACCATCCTTTATGATCCAACATTTGGATCAACAACTGTATGATATTAAGATGGTCATCGTACATAACCCCGATTATACAAAGGGACATATTATGAAAATTATTTATTGTTCATTTCAGATTAAGGAGTGATTTGCAATAACTTTTATTGCATAATGGCTCTCCATGGGCACTAATGTCCAACAATCTCCCACTATCCCAACGAGTCATTAACGGCTAATCTTTAAATCCATACTCATGTCATAAGCCATGTAGATGTACAGATCAGTTGGTTGATTAGTGATTTGTTCCAAGAGACTATGCCAAGCCCTTTTGCATACTTGCATATTCCTTGATAACAGTACTTGCATACAATGTGAATGTTGCATCTTATGCAATTGATACTCAATTTTGTTAAAGCATCCACAGTACCTTTAACCACAACTTAACAATTAAAATAACCATTAGGGTATTTCCAATACCAAATGCTTGGAGATCTCTACCTCCTTAGACTAAGATATAGTCTTAGGTCTTTCAAGGTATCCGAAGATTCAGAGATCACTATCTCTACAATCTTAAGTCCTTGAAGATGTTTTATCACTACAATCAAGTGTTTCCTCTCTACAATAGGATTAGTAACAGTTTACTACTCCCACTACATGGAAAATATCTTGCTTTTGTACACATCGTGGAATACACTAGGCTTCGTATAGCTGATGCACAAGAGAATGTTGAAGGATATTGAGAATCCTCAAGCGCATCACGGAAGCGTGATGATCATATCGAATACGATTGGGGCGACTAGTCGTACTAGTCGCCAGGTGCAGCGGAATTTAAAATTTTTAAATCAAACGATGAAACCACATGATCACGAGAACACTTCTCAGATCGTTTCATCAAACCACAAAGTATAAGGAATACCTTTGAAGTGTGGTTGTGATCGCGAGATCCCAAACAAGAGATTCTCCTGTCTCAAGTCCGATCCACGAAGAACGCACTTGCGGGCACGATGATGAGTCGCGTCCCTCCCGTAATCCTCGATGAAGATCCAAGCAATAGATCCCCTGATTTCGTCAAGCGAAATCCATCGCCTTCCACTATATCAAGTAGCCATGAAGAAGAAGGAGATCCTCGAGTCGTCGAAGGCGAAGGCAAGAACTTCTCTCCTTTCTCAACAATGGTGGTCGGCCACCCTATGGAGAGAGAGAGAGAGAGAGCACGAGAATGAGAGGGAGAGAGAGAGAAGTAGAGTAGGCATCTACTTGGTGTGCTTTCAAGGGCTAAGGCTACCCTCTTTATATATTAGTTTGGGATCCAATGGATCTCAATCCATGGCTCTCATGGATCCAACGGTCATTGTAATCCAAGAGCCATCCAACGGCTATGATTGTTGTTGGTTAAAAACCAACAACATTAATTTATATTAAATAAAAAATGTGTATTGAATTATTATCAACAAAATTTAATTAACATAAATTAATTTATCAAGAGATAATAAGTCAACAAATAAGAGGAGACAACAACCCCTCCTAAAATCAAGGAGGCGTCACCTATGACTAAGTCATAGGTGACGCCAGCCACCTATGATATTGGTGGTTTTGTCTCCTTTTATTTATATTATTATTTCTTGATTATTTGCAATAATTATTATTGCAATAATATCCACCAAATTAATTCCAAATTAATTTGTGAATATTTCAATCATGCCATTGAAAAAAAATGTGAATCATATTCACATCCCAAACTAATTTTAATTACATTTCCAATTAATTAACTAATGTGGATCCAATCCACATTAATAATTAACAAATGTTATTTACAATATTTCTCTCTCTCTCTTATATATTATAAATCTCATTTATAATATACACAGATATTCTGGATATCACTATCCACGATCTGCTTATCCTTGATAATTAAATCCCATTTAATTATCTTGGACAATCATTCTCTCAACATGAATCTTATTCATATTGTACTTGATAATTAAATCTCATTTAATTATCTTGGACACATTCTCATAATATGAATCTTATTCATATTATACTTTGATAATTAAATCTCATTTAACCATCAAAACCTTCTTGCTTGGATACTAAATTCATCATAGGAATTATTCATGAACTCCTTCAAGAATAATGTGCCTTCTCCGCAGATACTTGGAGATAAGGACAGGACGATTGTATTGTTCCATGTATAGTGACTTAGATGTTGAGATCTCATCTCAAATCCATATCTAACGGACCTCTCATAGATGCTTGATTAAATCAAGACCGTATACTTAATCTTCTTATTGCATCTGAATCACATTCAGATCAATGTCCAACATTTGGACTAAGATCAAGTTACTTTTCTACTGAGAGGAGTCACTAAAATCCAGACCTGTTTCATCACTCCCTCGGACTGGAAGCGTCATGGTTATACAATCGTTTATGATCACATCACCCTCAGGTATTCCCAATACCTGCACATCCTGCATACTGGAAGACCAATGATCAACCTGAAGATGAAGATCTATTTTATACTGTCTTCTTCAGGGTTTGATCACCAAGTTTCTCAATCTTGGTCATTGGGATTTGGTATCAATCATATGCTTTCCCAAAGCATATATCATACCTTCAAATTCTTGTCATGCTTCCAAAGCATGACGACCATGCATGGAATTTGATCGGTCTCAATACCTCATGAGTGAGCTCATGTCTTCTGGTTCATAAGTGAACCTGTATGAACCCTTTGAGAGATCGTATTAATCATATGCCCTTATATGCACACCAGCTCGCCGGTGTATAGACCTTGATTAGGTCATCAACCTAATGGTCTGCCAAATGTACACACTCAGACATATAGTAACACATCTGTCTCTAGTCAGAGGATGTGTGCCTATGCTGTGACAGTATTCAACATAAGACTTAGGTTATCTCGATCTCGCTAAGTCAACCCATTGACTTAACTAATCTGACACCTCCGAATCACTATTCCCATGCGGAGGACCTACATCAAGAGGTCGGTCAGAAATCAGCCTATGTGAGAAAGGATTGCCATCTCCTACTCAAGCTGGAGATCATCTCTTAATAATCATTTGACGGTGCTTGATGAGTCCTCTATCTAACCCTTTAGATATTCATCCAAGCACCAGCCTCTATGATTCATTTAATGAATCAACAGCTGTATGATCATTAAGATGGCCATGGTACATAACCTTAATTGTACAGAGGGACCTATTATGCAAATTATTTATTCTTCATTTCAGATCAGGGAATGATACGTGCAATAACATTTATTGCATAATGGCTCGCCGTGGGCTCGCATGTCCAACAATCTCCCACTAGCCCAAAGAGCCATTAATGGGCTAATCATTTAAACCCACACTCATGTGACAATCATAGGCTATTTAGAAAATAGCTAGGTAAGCTGATCAGTCACTCTGTTCCCGCGAGACTACGCCAAGTCCTTTTACGGCACTTGCATATCCCCAGTAACATTGCTCACATCTAATGCGAATGTTGCATCTAATGCAACCAATACTCAATCTTGTCAATCATAGTATCCTTGATACTACAACTCAAAGAAATATTATTATAACCAGCATGTAATTTCTATTATCCTTATCAGAATACCCTTATCCCTGGAGATCTCTATCTCCTAAGGTATTCGTAGTTAAGACCTTTTAGATCTCCATCTAAAAGTCTTAATTTCTTGAAGATAAGACTTAGAGATCACTATCTCTAAAGCCTTATTATCTTTGAAGATATTGTTATTACTGCAATTAAGTGTTCTATCTCCATAGTAGGATTAGTATCAATTTACTGCTCCCACTGCATGGCAGATATCTGGCTTTTGTACACATCTAGCATACTTTCAGCTTTTTGTAACTGATGCACAAAAGGGCAACCAGTTTTAGCATTCACTTCCTCAACTCTTTGAGGTGTTATCCCTTTAGATAGGTCAGTACCAAATCTTAAAGGTAAGAAAGCATTTCTTAGAATTTCCAGAAAATGGAACATGTCCAAGGTGTACTACAAATGTGGCAGTCCCAATACCCTCTTTTCTTTACTTCTGAACACCTTCAGAACTAAGATCCAAGAGGCATCTTTTTGAGCTCATATCTCAAGGTATGGAATAGCCAGGTCATAAAACACTTATTATCATCCTTATGTCATTCCAAATGATTAAGATATTATCTACATTTAGCACGATGAACACAATGGTACTCCCATTAAGCTTTACATGGTTCATCAAGATTCTATTTGAAATTATAACAATTATAATTGCATCAAATCTTATGTTCCAATAACAATAAGCTTATTTGAGTCCAAAGATGGAGTTCTTTAGCCAGCACATCTTGCATTCCTCAATCATGAAGCCCTGGGGCTACTTCATGTGAATATCCTCAAAGAGGTATTCATAGAGGAATACAATCTTGACTCACATCTTGAAGATGCCATAGTCAAATTGTGTAGCTAGGGTTAGCAACATTCTGATGGGTTTAAGCATGATCACTGAAAATCAAGCCACATTGCAATCGATGTCTTCTCTTCGGTGTGTAGCTCATGGCTACGAACCGTGCTTTGAAGGTTTCTACCTTCTCATCAGGTTCCCTCTTTCTATTGAAGATCCATTTACACCATAATGGGTCTAACCCTTATAGGTGGATCCTCGAGGGTCCATATACAACACTTGTATATGAAATCTACCTTAGACCTTTATTGCTAATCTCCATCTTTCCATGTTATGATCCTCAGGAGCTTCATCACATGAAGTCCGATCATTGTCAGACTTAATTGACACATGGAATACATCTTCAAACTCATTTGAAGAGGTATTAGTGTTTCATCTTTAATTGTCCCTTTTAGTTTCCGATTTCTGGAGCCTCATTATCTTCTCAAGATTAAATGAGTTCCTATACTTCATTTTCATCTTGATTCTCAAGAGAGTCATCCTATAAGAATCATATTCTCAAAGATGAGATATTTTAAGAATCTCAAGGTCGTAAAGTAGGTATCCAATACCATCCTTTATTTTCCTAATGAAGTAGCACTCTCAAGTGCTAGATTCTAGCTTACATGCATGGAACCTTATTAAGGATATATATTGTAGTCTCTACTACACATATATACCTAGAAACTAAGGGATAATTATGCTAAAATTCATAATTGATCAAATCATGTCACACACGATCTAATTGTATCTTCCTACAACTCCATTGAGTTTAGGTGTGTCAGGAGGATTGAGATAGAAGTGATATTCATATCTCCATAAGATATTCTTTGAATTCATCTAATAGGTACTTGCTACCTTGGTTAGATCAAATTCATTTAATCTTCCTTCAAACTTTGGTTCTAAACCAAAATTACGAAATCTTTGAACATTTCAAAGGTTTCCCAGGTGAAGAGAAGAAATCTCATATGATCATCAATAGATATCACATATCCACAATGTTCACTTTGATATAGATGATTCACATACATCAATATGTATGAGATCTCGAATACCTTGACATCTTACACCTTTCTCAAACAGAAGGGTGTATTGGACATTTTACTTTGAATACAATATTCACAAGTATGTAAGATTTGAAATTTTAGACATTCTAAAGTTTCATATCTTACTAGTCTATTGATCTCATTAGCAGACATATGTCCAAAACTTGATGCTAAATCATTGTCAAATGATCTTTATCCTCCTATTGATCTTATAAGGTTTAACTTTCGGTATTAGAAATCTCAATGAACCATTCATTAAATTTCTAATTTAGTAGAGTCCACCAGATGCTAGATTATTATCTGAAATATATCCATCATAACTCTTTATGATAGGTTTATTCCAGAATTCATGTTTATTTCCAACATTTAGAAATAAACAATGAGTGTATCCTAATACCTAGGTCATAGAGACATTCTCTAAGACTAAGGCTCTCCCACTGAAATTAAGAAGTATATCAATCCAATAGAGATTGTTGCAACAATTGCATCAATGTCTATGTGGATAACTATAAACCTTAAGATCAAATTTTTCCAGTCTTCTAAAACATGTGCAACACATTGCAAGTGTTGTTAGAAGATTGAGATACAATTATCAGACTTTATCCTATCAAATAAGCAAGTCAATTTCAATGATCAAATGTAGATATAGATTATTATGATGCACTATCTGAGTCCTTCTCTAAGGATTCTAGACAGACTTGATAGTCATACTATCAACACATCAAGTTATTGCAGTATAGGCATTCATCCAACTCTTTGGATGTCATATGGAAGTCACAGAAGTACAATCAACTCTTTGACTTTCCTTCTCACATGGGTCCGACCCATGCTTCCACTGTGCTCTCTTCATCTATAAACAACCATTGTTCAAGACTAAGGATCTCTCATGTTAAATTCAAGAGAATTCAATGTAAGAGCATTTCAACATTTATACATGCTTCATTAAATTCATACAATATGAATATTATGAAGCTTCATGAATGACTAGAGTATAGACAGTAGAATGATGACACTCATCATGTCTACATCCATCTAGACTCCTAAAACATTGGTTCAGGTAGGTATTCAAATATTTTAATACATCATCTCTTTCGAGCCACCATTCTGCATAATGCAGAGAACCATGTCATTCATGATTAAATGTTTAGAGCACATATGTATGCCAGAACATCTTCTTATATTTTTTATAAGGATTATTCGACAATTACGATCACCATCGACATGTCACTTCCAAAGTACACTCGATGAAAGATCAAGACTATAGAGACACACAAACCCTAAGGTGATGTCTCATTGTCTTATTTAATCGTCATTCCTCATTATGTTGAGGAAACTCGCACATTGCAACCACATACGTTATGTGTCAATTGCAAGTATAATATTTGGATCATGAGTCCAATCCATGATATTTTACTGGTTATTATTGAATATAACATTGAGTGGGTTTAATGAAGGATTATCTGAAATAAGAAATTTGCATAAGGGTATATATATTATATATACATATTTTACTTCGATTTAGGAATTTTAAATCAAATTTGTCTTGCTATGACTACTATGAAAGATTATTCCCTAATCGTCTTTCAAAGTAAGAGATATACTTACCACTATATCTCAAGCAAGATCTGGGATCTCCTCTCTATCTTTATCACATCCCAATAATATGAGAACCTGTGACTCGAATAAAGAGAAGTGGGAACACATTCCGCCTTGCAAGTCCAACTTGCATTTCCCAATTCAGTCTTTAACACCCGGGCCCACCACCCCTAAGATGATGTTGACTCGTTGCTAATTGAACCAACCGTCAACAGGCTTAAAACTCGCTATACGCAATCCAATATCGTCCCAATAATATGAGGACCCGATATTGGGGTCACTACGTATACGGCCTTACTCTTTTGAGAAGCAAACAACCCGATCCAAATAATTATATATAGGATATGTCACTTCGGACAGGCGTCTCCTATATACAACTTTTGGCGACGAAATTATTTGCCTTGACGGGAGACCATGGATGTCACTTATGTGATCCTCCACCTCTTATTCAAATTGTAATTAATTATCGTGAATCATATTCACATAATTAATTCTTCCAAGGGAAATTACACATCTATTCATAATAGAGTGTTTTAATAGGATATAATTAATTTAATCACATTAAATCAATCATCAATCCTATTATCAATCAACAAACTTTGAATTTTACTTTAATAGTAGGTATAATCTCAAAGTACGTATTATTTCGAATTTTAATAATTAGAAATACACTTTGATTCCTCCGGCATTATCCAATCCCTACCCGATGTCATGGCCAGTACCGACGAGAGTGGGACGGACCACATACGTTGCAACCCGCTACCCCAGTGATCTCCGACTAGACACCATATCCACCTCAGGAAAGGATAATGCCAGATAGATCATCATGTACTTTGAGATGCGCATCGGTCTTTCAACCGAAATTATACCATATAATATACATCAAAACATTTTTGATTATATTATAAGGAGATTTGCTAAACAAATCCCCAATCCTATTCAAGCAAGAGGTTTTTGCACGTAAAAGTTGTCCTACAACTATTGTAGGATGACCTAGGGTTTTTCATGAAAACAATGTTTGTTGATGATTTCAAATTAACCAATGATCAAGATCAACTATCTTATCATTATGGTTCAGTGGGATGTCATTCAAGGAATTGATTATCATCTTTAAATATTCCACAAATATTTATCAATAATCAATTTCAGAAAATTAACAATTAATTTTCATCAACATTTATTTGAATGACTATCACAAGGTTCATGATCAAAAAATGTCAATTTCCAGCAGTGACCCCTTATCACTAAAATTAACTTATCTTGATCAATTTAAATCCAAAATTCGCAAAATTAGTGCCCTAAGATTGCCAACTTGATTTATAACAGAACCTATGTGATATTTCACACATTTCGAGGCGTAACAAAACCGTAATTAACAAATTAATCACGTTCTGTTCTGCAGTTCCCGCCACTGTGAATACATGTATATTCAAAAGGCCATATCTTGAGCAAATTAAATCCAAATTTATTAAACTCAAGTCCTATGGTTTCCTTGTTTAATGGGGAACAAAATCCAATTGAATATTTTGTGTTTAAACAATTTAAACAGTGCCGAAAAAATCAATTAGACAGAGTTGCGAAAATTCAAATGCGCCAAAAAAATTTTTCGCGACCATTTCAAACCCAAGTCGTCTATGGTTCATGGATCATATCCAAAACCTTTTTCGACCTAAGTCTCTGATACCACTTGAAGGATATTGAGAATCCTCAAGCGCGTCACGGAAGCGTGATGATCATATCAAATACGATCGGGGCGACTAGTCGTACTAGTCGCCAGGTGCAGCGGAATTTAAAATTTTTAAATCAAACGATAAAACCACATGATCACGAGAACACTTCTCGGATCGTTTTATCAAACCAAAAAGTATAAGGAATACCTTTGAAGCGTGGTTGTGATCGTGAGATCCCAAACAAGAGATCCTCCTGTCTCAAGTCCGATCCACGAAGAACGCACTTGCGGGCACGATGATGAGTCGCGTCCCTCCCGTAATCCTCGATGAAAATCCAAGCAATAGATCCCCTGATTTCGTCAAGCGAAATCCATCGTCTTCCTCTATAGCAAGTAGCCACGAAGAAGAAGGAGATCCTCGAGTCGTCGAAGGCAAAGGCGAGAACTTCTCTCCTTTCTCAACAATGGTGGTCGGCCACCCTATGGAGAGAGAGAGAGCACGAGAATGAGAGGGAGAGAGAGAGAAGTAGAGTAGGCGTCTACTTGGTGTGCTTTCAAGGGCTAAGGCTACCATCTTTATATATTAGTTTGGGATCCAATGGATATCAATCCATGGCTCTCATGGATCCAACGGTCATTGTAATCCAAGATCCATCCAACGGCTATGATTGTTGTTGGTTAAAAACCAACAACATTAATTTATATTAAATTAAATATGTGTTGAATTATTATCAACAAAATTTAATTATCATAAATTAATTTATCAAGAGATAATAAGTCAACAAATAAGAGGAGACAACAACCCCTCCTAAAATCAAGGAGGCGTCACCTATGACTAAGTCATAGGTGACGCCACCTATGATATTGGTGGTTTTGTCTCCTTTTATTTATATTATTATTTCTTGATTATTTGCAATAATTATTATTGCAATAATATCCACCAAATTAATTCCAAATTAATTTGTGAATATTTCAATCATGCCATTGAAAAAAAATGTGAATCATATTCACATCCCAAACTAATTTGTAAATTACATTTCCAATTAATTAACTAATGTGGATCCAATCCACATTAATAATTAACAAATGTTATTTACAATATTTCTCTCTCTTTGATATATTATAAATCTCATTTATAATATACACAGATATTCTGGATATCACTATCCACGATCTGCTTATCCTTGATAATTAAATCCCATTTAATTATCTTGGACAATCATTCTCTCAACATGAAATTTATTCATATTGTACTTGATAATTAAATCTCATTTAATTATCTTGGACACATTCTCATAATATGAATCTTATTCATATTATACTTTGATAATTAAATCTCATTTAATCATCAAAACCTTCTTGCTTGGATACTAAATTCATCATAGGAATTATTCTTGAACTCCTTCAAGAATAATGTGCCTTCTCCGCAGATACTTGGAGATAAGGACAGGGTGATTGTATTGTTCCATGTATAGTGACTTAGATGTTGAGATCTCATCTCAAATCCAGATCTAACGGACCTCTCATAGATGCTTGATTAAATCAAGACCGTATACTTAATCTTCTCATTGCATCTGAATCACATTCAGATCAATGTCCAACATTTGGACTAAGATCAAGTTACTTTTCTACTGAGAGGCGTCACTAAAATCCAGACCTATTTCATCACTCCCTCGGACTGGAAGCGTCATGGTTATACAATCGTTTATGATCACATCACCCTCAGGTATTCCCAATACCTGCACATCCTGCATACTGGAAGACCAATGATCAACCTGAAGATGAAGATCTATTTTATACTGTCTTCTTCAGGGTTTGATCACCAAGTTTCTCAATCTTGGTCATTCGGATTTGGTATCGATCATATGCTTTCCCAAAGCATATATCATACCTTCAAATTCTTTTCATGCTTCCAAAGCATGACGACCATGCATGGAATTTGATCGGTCCCAATACCTCATGAGTGAGCTCATGTCTTCCGGTTCATAAGTGAACATGTATGATCCCTTTGAGAGATCGTATTACTCATATGCCCTTATATGCACACCAGCTCGCCGGTGTATAGACCTTGATTAGGTCATCAACCTAATGGTCTGCCAAATGTACACACTCAGAAATATAGTAACACATCTGTCTCTAGTCAGAGGATGTGTGCCTATGCTGTGACAGTATTCAACATAGGACTTAGGTTATCTCGATCTTGCTAAGTCAACCCATTGACTTAACTAATCTGACACCTCCGAATCACTATTCCCATGCAGAGGACCTGCATTAAGAGGTCGGTCAGATATCAGCCTATGTGAGAAAGGATTGCCATCTCCTACTCAGGCTGGAGATCATCTCTTAATAATCATTTGATGGTGCTTGATGAGTCCTCTATCTAACCCATTAGATATTCATCCAAGCACCAGCCTCTATGATTCATTTAATGAATCAACAGCTGTATGATCATTAAGATGGCCATGGTACATAACCCTAATTGTACAGAGGGACCTATTATGCAAATTATTTATTCTTCATTTCAGATCAGGGAATGATACGTGCAATAACATTTATTGCATAATGGCTCACCTTGGGCTCGCATGTCCAACAAATGCAACTATAGCATTCACATCCTCAACACTTTGAAGTTTTATCCCTTTAGATAGGTATGTACCATATCTTAAGGAAAAGTAGCATTCCTTAGTATTTCCCACTTAAGATTTTTCCAAGGTGTACCCTTGATGTGAAGGTCCTAAATCTTTATTTTCTTTGTTTCTGAACAAATACAAAAAAACTAAGATTTAATATGCATCCTTAAGATCTTTTATTTCAAAGGTATGAGACAACCCGATTGAAACACTTATTATATTCATATATCATTCTAAATGATTAGGATCACATATATATTTAGCACGATGAACGCCATGACACCTGCTAAACTTCAGATGGTTCATCAAGATTCTGTCTGAAATCTTAACCTTTATAATTTCATCAAATCTGATGTTCCAACTTCAAGAAGCTTGTTTGAGCCCATAGATAGATTTTCGTAGCTTGCATACTTTGTATTTCTCAATTACGAAGCTCTAGGGCTACTTTATATGAATATCCTCATTGAGGTATTCATTGAGGAAAACAATACTGACTTCCATCTTCTATATGTTAAAGTTAAGTTATGTAAATATAGTTAGCAACATCTTGGAGTTTACTTTCGATTTTATTACTAGCATCCATTTATTCATGTCATAATCCTCAAACGCTTCATCATATGAAGCCAGATTATTGCCAGACTCTTCTGACACATGGTATCCATGATTTTATGTGGTTTAACCACCCTCGAACTCTTTCGAAGAGGCATGAGTGTTTCATCTTCAATTATCTTCTTATTTTCTTGCTTAGAAACCTTATTATCATTTATGGATTTTATGATTTCCTTTAGTCATTGTTATCATGACTCTTAAGTAAGTCATCATCTAAGATGCACATCCTTAATGATGAAGTATTTAAGAATTTTAGGTTCATAAAATAGATATGCAATACCATCCTTTACACAACCAATGAAGTAGTACTCTTTAATACGAGATTCTAGCATGTTTGCAAGGAATCTAGTTTAGGATATATGTTGCAATCTCTACTGCATATCCTCAGAAACTAAGTGGTAATTGTGTTGTGAATATCATTGATCCAACCATGTCCAACATGATCATGTTGTTTATCCCTGCAACTCTGCTAAGATGAGGTGTTCCTTGAGGATTGATGAAGGATATGGGAAGATCCTTAAGCGCATCACGGAAGCATGAGGATCACATCATATGCGAATGGAAGCAACTAGTCGTACTAGTTGCTCAAGTCAGCGGAATTTAAAATTTTTAAATGATGAAACGACATGATCTAAGAACACTTCTCGGATCATTTCATCTAAACCACAAACAAGTATTAGGTTTACCTCTTGAAGCCTGGTTGTGATCGAGTCTCTAAACAAAGAGACCTCCTATCTCAAGTCCGATCTGACGGAGGAGATGCTTGCGGGCACGGAGATGAGTCGTGTGCTTCTCGCAATCCAAGTCATTGATCCAAGCAATGGATCTCCTGATATCGTCTCATGAGATCGAGCGCTACTTCACAAGCGAGGCACACCAAAAAAGACGAAGATCCAAGAGTTGTCGAAAGGGCAACACAACAGCGATGTGACGACGACGGTGACCTTCTCTCTAAAGATGGAGTGGAGAACCACTCTAGAGAGAGACAGAGAGGTGACGTGAGAATGAGAGAGAGAGCTATAGAAGTTTTAACCTTAAAAGCAAGGGTTGCCTCTTCTTATATAGGTTTTTGGGAGTCCATGGATCTCAATCCATGGACAACACAAAATCAATGGATGAGATTTATTTGTGTTACTTCCAATGGCCATTTTATTGTAAAAACACAACAATAATTAATTTAATTTAGATTAATTTATATTGATAAATCAATATAAATTAATTCCAAATTAAATCAATTAATCATGGAGATTGTGAGGAGGAGATTGCCCTCATCCCTAAAAAGGAGGGACAACCACCTAATCCCCTTAGGACTTGGTGGTCGTCCACCTCCTTTGACTTGGGAGGGGTAATCTCCTTCCAATTCATTAGATTACATTATATCATGAAATCTTCAAGATTATCTCACAAAGATAATTCATAATTATCATGTGAAAAATTGCAGTCATGCCATTGGAGATATGTGAATCACATTCACGCCCCAAAACAAAATGTAAATTATATTTTCAATTAATTATCCAATGTGAATCCAATTCACATTAATAATTAATCAAAAATATAATTATAATAATCTCTCTCTAATACATTATAAATCAAATTTATAATATATATGAATAATTGGATAATGCGATCCACATTATTTATATCCATAACAATTAAATCACATTCAATTATATTGAATCATCATTCTTATGCATTCAAATAATATGAATCAAATTCACATTATTCATGATAATTAAATCACATTTAATTATCCATTTTTTAATGCTTAGATATAATTCAATAATGGAATTATTCTTCAACTCTTTTAAGAATAATGTGTTTTCTCTGCAGATACTTGGAGATAAGGACAAGATGATCGTATTGTTCCACATATAGTGAATTGGATATTGATCAAATCTTAAATCCAGATCTTGCGGACCTCTCATAGATGCTTGATTAAATCAATATCGTAAATATAGTCTTCTCATTGCATCTGAATCACATTCAGATCGATGTCCAACATTTAGACTAAGATAAGACCACTTCTCTACTGAGAAGAGTCACTAAAATCTAGACCCATTTCATCGCTCCCTAGGAATGGAAGCTTCTTGGTTATACAAACGTTTATGATCACATCACCCTCATGTATTTCTAATACTCGTACATCATGCATACTGGAATACCCAGAATAAACCTGAAGTTCCAGATCTATTTAGATTGTCTCCTTCAGTTTTATCACTAAGGTTCTCATTCAATCATTGAGAGTTGGTCTCGATCATGTACTTTTCAAAAGCATATATCATACCCAGGTATTGATCATATACTTTACGAAAGTATATATAAAACCTACGAATTCAGTCAAACTTCTAAAATGGGACAACCGTGCATGGAATTTGATCTTTCCCAATATCTCATGAGTGAGATCATGTCTTCCGGCTCTGTACATGAAAATGTATGATTCCTTTGAGAGATTGTATTACTCTTATACCCTTGTATGCACAACAACACACTGGTGTATAGACCTTGACTAGGTCATCAACCTATTGGTCTGCCAAATGTACATACTTAGACATATAGTAACACATTTGTCTCCGATCAGAGGATGTGTTCCTATATCGTGACAATATAGGAATAGGTCGTTGGCTATGTCGATCTAGTTAAATCAACTCTTTAACCTAACTTATCATACACCTCCGAATCTCTATTCCTATGCAAAGGTCCTGCATCAAGAGGTCGGTTAGATATCATCCTTTAGAGAAAAGATTACCATCTCCTTCTCAGGCTGGATATAGTATCTTAATTATCATTTGATGGTACTTGATGAGTCCTCAATCTAACTCTCTAGATATTCATTCAAGCACCAGCCTCTATGATTCAACAATTGAATCAACAACTGTATGATCATTAAGATGGCTATGGTACATATCCTTAATTGTATTAAAGAACCTATTATGCAAATTAATTATTCTTCATTTCATATTAGGGAATTATATTTGCAATAATATTTATTGCGTAATGGATCGTCGTGGGTTCGCATGTCCAACAATTGAGATAGGAAAATTTTTCCTTTCTCTATAAGGCATTCCTTGAATTCATCTGACAGATACTCATTACCTTGGTCAGGTCGAATTGTACATCTTCCTTGTAACTTTGGTTCTCAATCAGAAATGTGAAATCTTTAAATATTTCAAAGACATGTAAGGAAGAAATCCCATATCACGAATGATTATCAATTGATATCATATATTATTAATGTTCATTATGGTATGGAAGGTCCACATACATCAATATGTATACGGTCTTGAATACGCCATGCATCTTTCACCGTTTCCAAAGAAGGGTGTCCTGAACATTTTACTTTAAATACAATATGCACAAATAGGTAAGTTTTTCATGTTTAGGCAATCTAAAGGTCCATTTCTTAGTAGTCTAATGATCTTATCAATAGATACATGTTTAAGTCTTGATTTTAGATCATTGCCAAATGATCTTCATCCTCCTTATGACCTTTAAAGCTTCAATTTTCAGTGTTAGAAATATCAATGAACCATTCATTAATAATCTAATTCTATATAGTCTACTAGTTGTTAGATTACCTTTTGAAAGATATCCATCATAACACTTTATGATAGGTCTATCTCAGAATGTATGTCTATCTCTAACAAGTTTAGAAATAGATAGCGAATCATTTCTAACATCTATATCATAGAGACATTCTCTAAGATTAAGGACTCTCCCACTAGAATGTGGCAGTCTATTTATCTGATGGTGATTGTTACAACGATTGCATCAAATCACATGTGGATGATTATCAACTTTTAGATCAAATTTACTTATCTTCTAAAACATGTGCAATTGATTGCAAGTGTTAATAGAAGAACTAAATACAACTATCCAACTTATTTTTTGTCTAATAAGTAAGTTCATTCCAATGATGATTTCTAGATGTAGAATAAGCTGATGTATTATCCGAGTCCTTTTCTAATGATTTTAGATATTCTGGATAGTTATACTTCCGTATATCAGCTTGATGTAATATCGACAATCATCTAACTATTTGGATGTGTAAGTTCCAGAAGTATGGTCAACTTTTTGACCTTTCTTTGTCTTATGTGTCGAACCCATGCTTTCATTGTACTTCTTTGATCCTTAAATAATCATTGCTTAAGATAATGGATCCCTCTAATTAAACATGTCCTCAAAGGATCTCAATCTGAAAGTATTTCAACATTTATACTTGTTTCATCCTTGTTATACAATATAAAATTATGAAGCTTTATGAAGGACTTGGATAGAAATAGTAGAATGATGATGCTTACCATATCTGCATCCATCTCACTCTAAAGACTTTGTTCAGGTAGGTACCCAATACATAATCTCCTATGGAGCTACCATTCTATATAATGCAATGAATCATGTCGTTCATGATTAAATGTTGAGAGCGTATTCTTTGCCAAAACATCTTAGTCATGAACTGTATTCATGATACTGGTTATGATTGAATATAAGTATATTGAGTGGGTTTAAATGAAAGTTATCTGAAATAAGATAATTTGAATAAATATTTACTTTGATTATGGTTGTTATTATTTTAAATCAAAGTTATCTCGAATTTTGTTACTTTGAAAGTTTATTTCCTTTTCTACTTTCAAACATGAGATATGCCAACCAAAATTCCTCAAGCAATATATGGTATATCCCTTCCACTTTCAAAGCGTGATTGAATATATATAGTGGTTTTAAATGAATGTTATGTGAAATAAGATAATTCGCATAAATATTTACTTTGAGGTTATTAGTATTTTAAATCAAAGTTATTTCGATTTTTATTACTTTGAAAGTTTGTTCTCTTTCCAACTTTCAAAGCATGAGATATGCCAACCAAAATACCTCAAGCGAGATATGGGGTATCCCTTCTGGAAGTTATGGGTAAAATCTTAAGTGCATCACAGAAGCGTGAAGATCGCATTGTATGCGATCGGGAGCAACTAGTTATACTAGTTGATTGGGGTAGCATAATCTAAAAAAATAAAGCGATGAAACCACATGATCCGAGAATACTTATTGAATTATTTCATCTAAACCACAAAGCATATATCGGAATACCTCTTGAAGTGTGGTTGCGATTGAAACCTATAAAGGAAGAGACCACCAGTCTCAAGTCCAACCTACAAGGAGATGCTTGTGCGGGCATTGATGAGACACATCCTTCTCGCAATCCAAGATGAAAATCCAACCAATGGATCTCCTGATCTCGTCACATGTGAGGTCTTCTCCGCGTATAAGAATCATCGAGGAAAATGAAGATCCACAAGAGATCAAAGCAGCAACACGATATTGTAGCAACAATGGCGATCCTCTCTAGGTCAAAAAGTGGAAGACTACTTTAGAGAGAGAGAGAGGGAGAAAGGGACGTCTATGATGAGAGAGAGAGAGAGATCTTGTGAATTCTATGATCTAAATGAAGATCTAGGATTGCATCTTCTTTTATAATATTTTGGAAGTCCATGGATCTCAATCCATGGACAATACAAAATCAATGGTTGAGATTGTTTTGTATTTCTTTCAATGGCCATGATTTTGTAGTATAAATACAATAATAATTAAATTAAATTAAATATATTGAATAATTATCAATATAAATCAATTCAATAAAATCAAAAGTCATTAAAGAATTAGGAAATGAGGCTAGCTCCTTCCTAATATGAGGGTAGGATGGCCACTTTGAATTAGTACTCAAGGGTGGTCATCCACCCTCCCTATATGGAAGGGGTGCCTCTTTTCCAATTATGTGAGATCATGTATCTGACATAAATATTTAATTATTTGCAACAACTTTTATTGCAAATAGTTTCACAAAAATAATTCCAAATTATTTTGCGACAATTTCAATCATGCTATTAGAAATTATGAATCATATTCACATACCCAAAATAAAATGTAAATTGTATTTTCAATCAATTGTCCAATGTGAATCTAATTCTCATTAATATTTAATTTATAATATTTACAAATAGATCTCTCTAATATATTATAAAATATATTTGTAATATATATATATATATGAATAATATGGATAGTACTATCCACATTATGCATATCCATGATAATTAAATCACATTTAGTTATCTTGGATCGTCATTCTCATGCATCTAAGTAATATGAATCACATTCACATTATTCGTGATAATTAAATCACATTTAACTATCTATTTTTCAATTCTCAGATATACAATTTAATAATGGAATTATTCTTGAACTCTTTCAAGAATAACGTGCTTTCTTGGTGGATACTTGGAGACAAGGTCAGGATGATTGTACGTTCCACATATAGTGACTTGGATATTGAGATCATATCTCAAATCTAGATCGTGGGGACCTCTCAAAGATGTTTGATTAAATCAAAGTCGTAGATATAATATTCTCATTGCATTTGAATCACATTCATATCAATGTCCAACATTTGAACTAAGATTAGATTACTTCTCTATTGAGAGGAGTCACTAAAATCCAAACATGTTTCATCACTCCCTCGGAACGGAAGTGCCACGGTTATACAATTGTTTATGATCACATTACCCTCTAGTATTGCTAACACCCGTACATCCTTTATACTAGAAGACCGAGAATAAACCCGAAGTTTTAGATCACTTTAAGGCAGTTTTCTTCAGGGTTTTATCATTAAGTTTCTCATTTGATCATTGGGAGTTGGTATCGATCATATACTTTCCAAAGTATATATCATACCTAGGTATTGATCATATACTTTCCAAAAGCATATACCAAACCTACAAATTCAATCAAGCTTCCAAAGCTAGACGATCGTGCATGGAATTTGATCCCAATATCTCATGAGTGAGCTCATTTCTTCTGATTAAGTAATGAACATGTATGATCCCTTTGAGAGATTGTATTACTCATATACCCTTGTATGCACACTAGCTCGTCGGTCTATAGACCTTGATTAGATCATCAACCTATCGATTTGCCCAATGTAAATACTCAAACATATAGTAACACATATGTCTTTGGTCAGAGGATGTGTGCCTATAGCGTGACAGTATACGACATAGGTTTTGGTTATCTCAATCTCATTAAGTCAACTCTTTGACCAGACTTATCTAACACCTCTAAATTTTTTATTCCTATGCAAAGGATCTGCATCAAGAGGTCGATTAGATATCAGCCTTTAGATAAAAATTATCGTCTTCTTCTCAGGCTGGAGATCCTCTCTTAACAATCATTTTGTGGTGCTTGATGAGTCCTCAACCTAACTCTCTAGATATCATCCAAGCACCAACCTCTATGGTTCAAAATTTGAATCAACAACTTTATGATCATTAAGATGACCATGGTACATAACCCTAATTGTACTAAGAGACCTATTATTCAAATTAGTTATTCTTCATTTCAGATCAAGGAATGATTTGCAATAACATTTATTACATAGTAGCTCGTCATGGGCTCGCATGTCCAACAATCTCCCACTAACCCAAAGAGCCATTAATGGGCTAATATTTAAATCCACATTCATGTGCTAATCATAAGTTATTTAGAAAACAGCTTGATAAGCTGACTAGTCACTCTTTTCTTGAGAGACTATGCCAAGTCCTTTTACGACACTTGCATATCTCCTAGTAACAGTACTCGCATCCATACGAATGTTGCATCTTATACAACCAATACTCGATTTTGTTAAAGCAATTCTAGCATCTGAGATACTAAAATTCAATAACCGTTATAATGATTAAGTAATTTCTATTATCCTTACATAATGCCCTTTTCCCGGAGATCTTTATCTCTTAAGGCTAAGACCTAGTCTTAAGTCTTATAAGGCATCTACAGTAAAGACCTTTTAGATCACTATCTATAAAGTATTAAGTTCTCGAAGATAAGAGTTTGAGATTACTATCTTAAAAGTCTTGTCATCTTTGAATATATTGTTATTATTGCAATCAAGTGTTTTATCTCCATAGTGGGATTAGTAATAGTTTACTACTCCCACTTCAAGACAGACACCTTGACCTTTGTACACAATTAGCGCATACCAGGCTTCTAAAACCAATGCACAAGGGCAAGCAAGTTTAGCATTCACTTCCTCAACTCTTGAAGGTGCCATCTCTTCAGATAGGTTAGTACCATATCTTAAGGGAAGGAAGTCTTCCTTGGGGTTTTCCAAGAATGGAACATGTCCAAGGTGTACCACTAATTTGACGATCCCAATACCCTTTTCTCTTTACTTCTGAACATCTTCAGAACTATGATCTAAGAGGTATTCTTGAGATCTTTCATCTCCAGGTATGGAACAATTGGATTATAAAACACTTATTATCGTCTTTATATCATTCCAAATGATTAGGATATTATCTACATTTAGCATGATGAACACAATGGAACTCCCACTAAGCTTCACATGGTTTATCAAGATTTTTTATGAAATCATAAAGTTTATAAATTCATTAATTCCAATGTTTCGACTACTAGAAGCTTATTTGAGTCCATCGATGTAGTTCCTTAGCTTGCACACTTTGCATTCTTAAACAATGAATCCATGGGGCTACTTCATATGAATATCCTCGTCGAGTTATTCATTGAAGAAATGTAATATTGACTTCCATCTTCTAGATGTAATAGTAAAGTTATGTAGCCACTATCAGCAATGTTCTGATGGGTTTAAGTATGATCACAAGAAAGCAAGCCTCATCGCAAGCGATGTCTTCTTTCTATGTGTAGTTCTTGGCTACAAGTCATGCTTTTAAGGTCTCTACGTTCTCATCTGGTTCTCTCTTTCTCTTGATATCCATTTACACCTAATAGGTCTTACCCTTATAGGTAGATCCTAGAGGTTCCATACACAACATTTGTGCATGAAGTCTACATTAAACTTTATTACTAACATCCATCCTTCCATGTCATGATCTACAAAAGCTTCATCATATGAAGTTCTATCATTGTCAGAGTTCTCTGACACATGGAATCAGTACCCTCTAGGTGGTCTTGCCACCCTCAAACTAATTTGAAGAGGTATGAGTTTTTCATATTTAATTGTCCTTTTAGTTTCCGATTTCAGGAGCCTCATTATCTTCTCAAGATTCAATGAGTTCCTTTACTTCATTTTCACCTTGATTCTCAAAATAGCCATCCTCTATGAGTCACATCATTAGGGATGAAATCTTTTAAGAATCTCAATGTCATAAAGTATGTATCTAATACCATCCTCTATATTCCAAATGAAGCAACACTCTCTGGTGCTAGATTCTAGCTTACTTGCATCCATGGCATGGTTACGGACCAAGCAACCCTAAATCCTCAAGTGTCCAACACTAGGCTACTTTCCAAACCATAGCTTATGATGCTTTTCAGGTTTAGATTTGCATGGAATCTCATTAAGGATATATATTGCAGTCTCCATTACATATATACCTGGAAACTAAGAGGTAATTATGCTAATATTCATCATTGATAAAATCATGTCACACACGATCCAATTGCATCTCCCTATAACTCTATTGAGTTTAGGTGTACCAGAAAGAGTGAGATAGGAATGGCATTCCTTTCTCTATAAGGTATTCCTTGAATTCATCTCATATGTATTTGCTACCTTGGTTAGATCAAATTCATTTCATCTTCCTTCAAACTTTGGTTCTAAACCAAAATTGTGAAATCTTTGAGCATTTCAAAGGTTTCTAAGGTGAAGGGAAGAAATATCGTATCACAAATAATCATCAATTGATATCACATAACATTAATGTTTATTATGATATAGATGATTGATGGATCTATGATGCATCACTCTAAAAGTTGAAAATAGAGCTTCGTTCTCAAGTAATTAGATGCATTTCTCCATTTATTCTGCATTTTTACCATTCATGCACTACAGATAATATTTGCATTTAGCATGCACATTTGCATTAAATAATAAGCTAAATTCCCTTGTATATATCACTTGTATATTACCATTTCTTTCCCTATTTTTACCTATTTTTCACTAACTATGAATTGAATAAAATTAACTCTATAGTGTACATATTACTAACAATAATAAATGAAAAATATCAAAATTATTAACATGTAAAATTGACTGATAAAACCCAAACCCTAGTTTGTATGAATATCTCTCTCATACACTCTCTTATGGATCCTATTCACTTTTGAGTTAGTGTACGTTTAGTTACCTTCAAAACAAGATCAAATTCAAAAGAATCGGAGTTCATATATAAAACTTGGGTTTTGGGGCCCTATTGTATATTGTACATATTGACTAATTCGACCTTATTATTTTATATACAAAAGTATTTCTTTTTTATTTATTTCTTTTGCATTTATTTTCTTTAATTATTGTTTTAAAAAATGTGTAAAAATTCCAATAAAAATTGAGGTAAAAATTAAAGAAAATAAATCAACTCGGGTATGTATATATAGTTTGCACATATGTCCCCTTTATTTTATTTATTTCAATTCTTTATTTTCTTAATTATTAATAATCCAAAAATAATACTAAGTTGTAAATATTTCTTTTATATTTTATTTGATTTTATTTTGATTTATATCTATTTAAAAATGACCGAAAAAATTGCAAAACACAAAAATACGATATTTTATATCTATAGGATACCACCAAAAATACTTTTTTGTACATATGAATTCTGTTGGCTTTGGATCATTCAAAAAAGTTGTAGATCTCTTCGAGACGAATAAATTTTGTGTTAGAAAATTTTTGGATTTGAGTTCGTTTGTTATTTTATTTTTTATTTTCTTTGAAATCGATTTCAGAATTTTCTGCAGCGACACATGGCAGCACCTGGAGTCGCCACATGTCCTCCACCTACTCCTCTTAAGCCTCCTTTATTTTGGATCGTTGGATGAAGGGTGCTTCATCCAATGCTCCATATCATTTCATTTTTATTTCTTTTATATTTTTATTTTCTTTTTTAGTTGTGCGCCATGTGTCGCGTTCTCAGCCGTTCGAACGACCGAGACCCTGTCTCCTTCCTCCCCTCCTATTCAGTCGTGCTCAATGCCTCTATGCTTCCTCTACCCATGACCAACACCTTAGGTCTCATCCTTCACCCTAAAGGCCTCCTCAACTCCCTCTCATCCTCCATGTCACCTCATCTCCGTCTTCTCTGTGATCCATCTTCCTCGACTCATCAAAACCCAAGCCATCTTGACCATAGCCATTCATCCGCCATTTGGGAGAGAACCTGAAACCTCATCGTGGTGACAGCCTTGACGAGGACCTTCTTGAGCAATGACGGGTAAAACTCCTAGTCCAAGCGTGATTCGAAGCATGATCTTGGCTTCATGACAACTCAATCTCGAGCTATCAAGCTTCGAGGCTTCCTTCACCGGCCTCTTGAGGAGAAAACAGAAGGTGGCCTTAGCTCCTTCAACCTCAAGCGTACAACACAAGCAATCCTCTCAACTCCATCTTCTTTCCCATTTTCTTCTCTTTATTTCTTCTATGCTAGTTTCCCGTCTTCTTCATTTTTTTCTTTGTTGGTATTTCTCTACTATCTCCCTCTCTAATTTTGTCTCTTGCTGTCAAAACCAAACCAAAAACTAAATTCGAGCATCAATGCCACCATCCCACCCCATTCTGCACCGTCATCATCTAGCAATGCCAACACATGGGAGGCAATGTCCCATCTACAATGCCATCAGTCAAGATCTAAGTGCGAGAAGTGTCACCGTCCATGCAGTAGAACAATGACAACCTTCACCACCGGTTGAATCCGGAGAAGAGGTCCGTGCGAGACCCAGCTGTCGTTCTCGCATACTCGACCCCTTGGCCTTGCATATCTGCCTTGTATCTCAGACTTGCAACCACCGTACAAGGCCCACCTACATCTATGACCGACCACCACCTTCGAGCATAGCCCTCGCTAGTCATGCCACTGTCGTGCGCATGCCTTCGAGCCTCTACCACATCATATGCAGCTGCTCCATGTGGTGGGGGCGAACTTATACGCCTCCAGCTGATTGCCCTGCACCTCCACCTCTTCCATTACAACCACCACCTTCGACCTCCACTGCCCTCGGGGAAAAAGCTGCTCACTGGCTTTCGTGCTTCGCCCACCGGACTCCATCGCCACTGCGTGCCACCTCTCCATCGTCGATCAGCTATGTGCCTCGTCACCCTCATCCGCAACACCCTCGAGCCATGTGCCTTCGCTCGTTTCCCCCCCACCCCTCAACCAGCCTTGTGCATGTGAGTTGCACGTGAATACGGGGGAACTTTCAACTGGCTCTTATGTTTTCCTCAATTGCGCGCAGGTCTCTATCAGCGGAGGGCACGTGCATAGCACCCCCCTCTTTGGGAAAATTATGCAACTACCCCTGTGAGCATTGGTAATTAAAGAAGCACATTTATTATGCTATTTTTTATTTCAATTTTTGTTCTACATTTGCATTTAGACTCTTGTCTTTAAGCATCTGTTGGAACGGTCATTTATCATCATTTTCTAATTCTAAAAATTGCATATTGTAGACTACTTTATGCTCTATCATGTGGATTATGATTATATTTATGTGAGTTGTAGTTTATTTAACATAAATATTTATTGGGAAATTGCATAACTTACCCATTACGTTATCTTTAATTGATTTTAAATTAATTATAACTTCAAAAAATCCCAAAAATTCATATTAAGTAGATTTAATTGTGTTCTGCATTGTACCTAAAAACCATACATTTGCAAGCATATAAAGGTCTCAATAAGTTAATTGGTAATTTGAGTAATTGATTTTTATAGGTCGTAGATCAATTATTTTTAAGATCTATTAATTTTTCTAGATTCCTCTCGTATAGATTTATCTATGATAATTTTATGTATGAAAAATAATTTGGTCTTCTATTTATTAAAATTAATTTTCGAAAAATCACCCCGTATGCATCATTAATTCATAAAAAAATCATTTTGTATATGAAAATTCCAAAAAATTACAGAGCATTAATTTATTCTTGTTTCACCTTCTGTCCAAATTTGAGGATTTTTGAACTTGTTTGAGGATTTTTGGACTTGATTTGATCAAACATTATATTTTAGTCCTAAACTGGCTCGAATTTGCATGACATTTTTGGTTGCATAAAAAATATAAAAGAAATGTTTCCCTGAAAATCTAGGTTCTAGATCACCTATTAATCAACCTAAAGAGACAGTTGTGTCCCTAAGTACAACCTAGGGCTTGCCCAAGTAAAATATAAATTTGACTGCTCGCTTTAATTGATAAATTAATTAAGTGGTCATTTTGATCAATCTTAATTGCCCGCCTACAACGAACATATTAGACATTCATTTCGTGTTGTTAGTGAGGGCATTTCTAAGTTCGTCAAATGGCACTATTGTTGGGGAGGCATGTCTTAGGTTGATTTTTAGATAATTTAGATCTTAGATTTTCCACCCTCAGGTAGTCTGACCCCCTATTTTCCTTATAATTATAACTCTGAATTTTTCCCTGCCTTTTTTATTTATTTTGTTTGCTTTATTTTATTTTGTGTATGTCTCTGACCACCGTCTTATTTTTATGCGAGGGACCCGAAGCAATGGAGCGACTGCTTAAGTAGCCAAGCATCTCAGGAGCATTAGAGGCTATCTTTTCTATGAAATAAGCTGATTGAAGGAAAACATAAAAATTAAGGTTGAGTCTAGTCGTGAGAGAAGCCTTAGGATTTATTTTCTGCATTATATTTAATTTTTATAATTAATTTGTATTAATTAGGTAATTGCACATTTATAGCGGTGTTTGTTTGGGATCTCACATGTGTACGCAGACATTGGACTTTATTTTTGGTGAGACCTATTTCACTCTCAGGTGAGGGTGTGGCTCGACTTGTGTGGCTTGTACGTTAGACATGCACTTGCAACTAATAGAGATTTATTAGGTTAATTATTTGCTTGTGCTCGTAAAATCTAGGACCACATGTTCACATTTAATAATATGTACCATAGAATGTTCTATCTAGCTGATGACTGAAGTTTTATGAGGGTCTAGAGTAATCCGCACAAGGCGGGATCACAATGTCGCTGAGGCGACCGCTCAAGAAACCTCGAATCGATCAACAGTTAACCCACAATAAATATATGCAATGAATATCCAAAAATGTGGAGTTAAAATTTATTATAACTCTACATGTAAATGTGTATAGGTGTAAGTACAGGTAGAGGTCGAACACTGGGAGGCGAAGGGAATGTATGTGTAGTGTATCATTTATTCAATCCATTGATCATGTCCTTTTATTGTTTTAGTGGGTTTTGGGTTTTGTAAATTTTTTATATTTTTGTTTTTATAATTTTTATTTAGTTTTTATATTTTATATTTTATTTGTTTTTTTTTAATTATATTTTTAGTTATATAAATATGTGTATATATATGGATATATAAATATATATAAAGAGATATATATATATAAGAAGAAAGAGAGAGGAATAATATAGTATATATGAATATAGATATAAATACTTAAAAATATATATAGATGTAATTTTTAGCTTTTTAAGATTTTTCTAATTCTTTTTATTATTTTTTCTGGAATTTTTCTAATTTTTATGTATTTTTAATTGCAAAAATGTCCATAATATTGGACCAATTAAATAGCCGTATAGAATTTTGGTTTTAAAAGTATAAAATAAACTCCAAAATTACCCAAATTAATTTAATACATTAATAATGATATAAAGATAATTATAAAAGAGAAAAATATATTTTTAGGGTTTTTTAAGGATTTTTCTATTTTTTTGTTGGATTTTGGAGCTTTCTGATTTTTTCAATTTTCTTTTTCATATTTTTAGGGTTTTTTTCATTTTCTGGACTCAATATATATATATAAATATATCATATATAATTTTTTTGGGATTTTTCAAAAACATTTTCTAATTTTTTTATTTTCTAATTTAGACAGTGTAAAAATGGCTTCTATTTCATTTTTAATAATCAGGAAAAATGCAAAAAATGCAAACTAAAATGTTGGCGTGAACTAGCATGGCATGGAGCATCTATCCTAATATTTGTGAATTATTAGAAGCCTTCTAGGTATTTTTAATAAATAGATAAAGAGACAAAAATAAAACAGCCTGGCAGGGGTATTTTTGCAAATAAAATAAGTTACAGGGGCATCAGTGCAAAAATACAACAAAAATAAACATTTATTTAAATTTTTAGAACTATTTTACAATAATCAAAAACCACCAGGGTATAAATGCAAAATTTCACGCGCCTCACGTGGGACTGCACGTGAGGCGCGGAAAGACCTAAATGTAATTTCAGGGAACTCAGGGGTCCTTCTGCAAAATACACATTTTATTTACAACGTGCGAAATAATTTACAATATTAAAAATTAAATACAAAAATGACAGGGGCTAGATGTGCAAATTACCCCCAAAAGAGGCGCTTCATCCGACGGCTGATCTTCGTTCACTTGATACGTGGTGCCTCCACGTGCGCCGATAACGGTTCGCCGATGAGTGGTTGAGATTAGATCACTCGCGTGATCTGACGGTTGCTGCTTCGCTACATCGGACGGCTGCTGCTCGATCTGGGCCTTCGTCTTCATCCAACGACGGAGAGGACGCGTGGAAGAACAGGGAAGAAGACTCGCCGGGGCGAGCTTCTTCCTCCTCGATCTCGCTCTCCGGTCGACCATCGCTGCTCCTGAAGGTCCAAGAAGCTTCCTGGCAGGGTTCTCTAGCTGCTGGAGGTGTGGATCGGCCGGAGGTACCCTGGAGCACCACCACGAGCTCGGTGAAGAAATTGGGCTCCAGGTACCTCCGCCCGCTTGAAACTCGACTCCTGGTGCTTTATTGCGCACCTAACCTGCACAGAAAGATAGAGGGGCTCGAGGGCGTCTCCCTCGACCTGGGGTTTGAAGCTGAAAGCACAGGGATGAAGGTGGGCGAAGAAGCTCCGGCGATGGGTGGTGGAGGAGCTTCGTTTCACGGATCCAGAAGCGAATCCGGTTGGACAAGGTGGCTGGAAGGTGGAGAAGGCGTAGGGGAATGAAATGGCAGTGGAAGGTGGTCGGGGCACAGTCGGAAGCACAGTGAAAAGCTCGCCGGAGCGGAGCTCCGGCGAACTTCGAAATCGCGATTCTACGCTAAACTATAGATCTAAATGCGAATTAAAATGCGAGAAGGAAATGCATAAATGAAAAACTACCTAAAAAGGATAAAAACGCAGCTCTTATACCTGGGGGCCGCCAGGGAGCAGGGTGGTCGCCGGAGCACCACCGCGACAAAATTTCCCACCTCCTTGGGCCGAATCGAGGTGCTGGGAAGCGCCTCCTGTCACGAGGGCTCCGCCAGGAGCTCATTCGAGCTCAAAGAAGGGGATGAAAATGGCCAAATTCGGCCAAGGAAGTGGGAGGAGTTATTTATATACAGTCCAAGGGACCCCCATTGACCGATGATTATTGAAGAATCGGGGCTATGTACAAGGGTTCCAAGTGATCGGCGAAGATCAGGGATGATCAGATAATAAATCTCGTGAAGGGACTGTTGGTGATAGATCACTGAGCCACGCGGGAAAAAGGCAAGAAAAGAGGGGAAAAGACAGTTCGCGTCAACTCAGGCGCCTGGAGGTCAAGTTGACCGGGGTCAACTCGCGGAGGGACCTGATTGGTCCACCTCGGCCGCAAAACGCCAAAACAGGGAACCTTAGTAGAAAATGAATTATTTAACATAGTAAATGATTTTATTAATTTTTGCTTATAAAATAAAAAATGTGTATTATTTCATGTAGTATTTATTCATGATTTTTATTGAATTTTTCGAGGTGTTTTATTATAGTTTTATTTGAATAATGTGTATATGTATGTATTTACATGTATTTTTATGTATTTTATTTTTAATTTCTTTATTTTCTTTTATTATTTTATTGGCTTATTTTATAAATTTATAATTTATTTTTGTGATTATAAAGGTATTCTTATTTAATTTTTATGAGTTTATTTACATTTTTAAATAAATAGGTATATGTGTATGTAAGTATACTTATAGGTATTTTACCTATATATTATATATATATTTTATTTTTTTAATGAATTTTATTTGTTTTTATTTTAAATTTGTATTTTTAATAAGATATATACAATATATACATTTTATAAAAATATAAAGGAATAAAGAATGAAAGAATAAAAATCCCTTTTATTTATGTACATTAGGTAGCATAGGTATTTTGTCTATAGACTTATTTTTATTTTACAAATTCTTTTTGGTTTTCTTTTACTTTTATTATGTACATGTATTATACACATTATTTACAAGATTATAGAAAAATAAAAATAATGAATATTGAATAAAATGAATATTTTAATCAGGTACTATGTATAAGAAGGGCCAAAAACCTAATTTTCACAGATGGACTCTAGAAATTATGAAACTAATTTTATAAAATAGTTTATGGAATGCTATATACAATTAAAGGTGAGTTTGGGTGAATTGGTGTTTTTATTTGCAAGATATGGGTCTGTGAAGTTGAGATTTTTGCTTTTTATTTTGTGTATAAACTGTACACTGAGTATTATTTTTACACAAACTCAATTTTGTATTTTATTTACATTATTATCTACAACTTTCATATACAAAGTTTCTTTATTTGATGAATAAATAATTATGTACAAAATAGGTGCCAAAAATGCATAAATGAATGAATGAATAAATGAGGTATTTATTGTATATCGGCCCTTATCTCCCCCTACTTTATTCCTTGTCGACCAAGTCCATGCTGACCTTGGTCTCGGGGTTAGGGTCATAAAATATTTGCAATATTTTATTCCTTTTTCTTTTCTTCTCTTTATTCTATAATTTTGGCATTAAAAACCTTATTTTATGTATAATTAATACAGTGAATAATGAATATTATTATGTACAGATTGATGCTATTTACATGCATTTGCTAGGGTTTTTAGGGCCAAAATGATAGAATAAAGGTGATGAAATGGAGATTCATCACCCCCCTATACTTGCCTTTGCTAGTCCCTAGCAACTACTTATGCAATAAGTACAAAAAGAACAAAGAATAAGAAGAAAAGAAAAAGCAAAAATAAAGAATTCAATGAATAAATTGAATTGATCATGATTATTAAACTTATCTTTACGAAATCAAGGTTTGGAGCTGAAGTTAGACCTTGGTGTGAAAGTGTGTGTGGAACCTGGTCGAAAACCAAATTTAAAACACAACAGCCTTTGAGAGTCACAGAACTTGGTTCAAATCACCTCAATAGCCAGGTCAGAACTAGCCTACATCATACGCAAACCCTTATGACTATGAAGCTGACTTGTACAGTGTAAGTGATGGTGGCTCTCCCCAACTGAAATGACAAAGAGACTGACTTCTCCAGAATGACAACCCAATGATTCCCTAATCCAACAACTCTTTCCTCGAGGAGCGGAGTATTCCCTTCTAAGTTCAAGTGGCATCCAACTCAAGAGGAGGAGGTAAAGAAAAGAATGGACGGTAGCCAGTGTAGCTACCTATCCTGGGATGCAAGACCAGTGTAGTCAAGTCATCCATCTGCAGGCTCACATGGTATAACTTTGATGCTCAAGCTTGCTTATTTTCTATACAACATATATACATACTCCGGCAGGCATTTTATTTTTTTACAAGCCTGTCCACTTTTTGGAGTTTTTTTTTCAAACATACTATTTACAGCAGCAATTACATAAGGACTTTTTCCTCTTGAGCCAGAAGACTATCCCTCTTTTGAAGCATTATTGCAACCCACACTCTCCTGTCGTTAGACCTCATGGCTACTGGACCAGGTTGGGGTGCACTTCCCTCCCTAGACGAGGACGAATGTTTCCACCCGTGTGCGTCTCAGACTGGAAAATCCAACCCCCTCACCACTCCAACTGAGTTGAGACAAGTGAAAGGTGCAAGTGTCCAAGTTAGGTCACGGCCGACAAGAGTCGTGCGTTTGTCTCGAAAAGTTCTAGTTAGTCCACTGAGGTGACTTGAACCCAGCCCTGATTTCTCAAAGAATTAAGTCTGAATAGACCTGAAGTACCTTAAACCTAGTTCCCATAAGGTTCCAGTGCAATTAGGTGCAGTAAGGTCCAACCAAGCTCGAATCTTCGACTTTATTGGACTAGTTCAATCATCAAGCTCAATCAAAGAATATAAATGCTATGCAAATGCTATTTACAAATATGCAAAGAATAATGCATTTTTTTAAAAGAATTTGAAAACAAAGAGAGGGATTTTCACACAAAGAGTTTTTGCATATAAAATAATTTTGGCACTCAATGTAGAAAAGATGTACAACTATTTACATGGGCGCGCAGCTTTATTTTACAAGAATTAAGAATTTATAATTTAGTTTTTGTTTATAGGTATATATGTACACTTATTAAAGAATTGTGTTTATTTTTATTTATTTATTTATTTTCTTTCTTTTCTTTTTCTTTTATTATTATTATTATTATTTTATTATACGTGACTATTCCTCAAATTTATTTGACACAAATTTTTCAAACAATTTTTGAAAACTATAGTCCAAAATAATTTTTACAAATATTTTTACAAGCATGTACACACATTTGAAAATCATTTTGCAAAGGTTTTTCAAAACAGTATATATAGATTTTTCAAAATATTTTTGCAACCATTTTTCAAACCATTTGCAAATCATTTTTCAAACGTTTTATTTCACACAAAGAAAATAAATTTTACAAACCACAAATTTTTGCACAGGTTGAAAACATGTAACAAAATATTTTCAAAATAGTTTTCAATAGATGTTCACGAAGATTTTCAAACTATTTTTCAAACATTTTGCAAAAAACATTTTCACCTGATTTATTAATCAGTATATACAAAAAGAATTTGAGGAATACTCCCATCTTTTTATTAAGGATTTTTAATGAATTTAAAGAATTATTAGACATATTATTACGAAAGTATGAGTTATGGCTAAAGTATATACATAGTATATACGACCCCCCTATACTTAGCTTGAGCTATGTCCTCATAGATCGAAAAGAAAAGAGAAGACATAACTTGTACTGAGTATAGACAAGTCTAAAAATATATGAATAAGAAATGAACGAAAGAGAAGTTGACCGTCCCCCCTATACTTAGGATCAAGTAATCCTAAGTATAGCAGACTGTACACAAAGCAGGGAGGGTCAAGGGTAAGAATAAACAGCTTAACAAATCATGGGTGCACCCCCTATACTTAGGACAAAGTACGTCCTAAGTACAGAAAACTGACACAAAGGAGCGACACCTTTTATTTAGATACAGAAGATAGGAAAGGAAAAGAAGAAAAGAAGAAAAGAAGAAAAGATAGATACAGATTGATAAAAAGATCGTTGAGAATCTACACATCACTCCCCCTATACTTAGGGTGAGATATCCCTTAGTATAGGCAACAATAGAAGTGACGAAAATGTGCAAGGAAAGAACAACTCGGTGTGTGCCCCCCTATACTTAGGACAAGGTACGTCCTAAGTGTAGACACAAAGATATGGCGATAGATCTGGGACACACATAACATGCGGGAGAAAGAATGAACAAGGCACACATATATACAATTGGTGAAAAGCTGGTGAAGTACAGGACAGTGTCTGGTAAGCGACTACCGTGCTCTCGTCGTCGTCTCCCTGTGAGAACGAGGACGCAGTCAGAAGGTGAAAAGACACCCGGATCTGCAATCAAGTGGGTGTCAGCTACCGGAGTCAAATAGGTCAGAAAGGATAGATATCGGGTGCGGTAGCATGAAGCAAATGATCGGCTTATATGGTCAACATGAGGGAACAAAGCCGACACCGTAAGACCGGGAGGAAGAAAGAGCAGTACAGACTCCTCCGGTTAATTAGAGTCTCAGATAGATATGGAAGATAGAGAATAGGAGACACCATGATATCCGATGATGGTGAGGTAGAAGGATCATAAGCACACACCGAATACCGCAAGCCATGGCTCAACCGTGCGAGGGTCCTCAAGGTGAGCAGAATCAGAGAATAATCAGACGACTCGGCTCAGGAGACACCAGAAATGAAGCCGAGTACCTATAAAATGATGTTCTCTCCCGCAGATAACCCTCGGGGAGTAGTACATGCTAATCAATGAATAATCAGAACAGAAGCTCACCCTTGCGAGGATCGTCAAGGAGAGCGGGCTCAAAGGAGCCTGATCCATCAGACGGATCACAGGGGGAGGCCAATCAAGCATATCGTCTGACTCGGTTTCGGGTCCCAACATAATGGCGACCGAAGCAGTGAATGAAACCGCAGTCCTAGAAATTGTCGAATTCTCCTGCAGATAGTCCTCGGAGAGCAATGCGAGCTAGATCAATGTAGGTCATGGGAATGCTGGCAAGTCATCTCAGGTCCTCAAAAGCAATAAATCATTCAATCATTTGGAGGGCATAAGATCATGCAAGGGAGCAAATAATCATGTCATTCACCAAACATCCCTTGGGTCAATCCAGTCAGCTGAGATGGCACAAAAAATATTCAGGAATCCTCTAAGTGCCAGGGTGGATCAGAGAGTCAGGAGATTAAGGATGGGTCAATCAAGAAAATGAGAAATCATGTAGGATTCGCACACCCTTATCAAGAAGTCCAAATTAGAATAATCAGTCAATCCTCAAAACCAAGATGGGTGGAACCTCAAAGAGATAGATCAATCAATGCTAATGAAATCTTCATCAAATCATTGCATCATATCACATCCTTAATCCGGTGTGCGAGAACTAAAATTCCTCAATAATGCATCACACCTATGCTCTATGCATCAGCAAAAATCCTCAAGAAATCCATATGCATGTATCAAAGGTAAATCCACCAAATCGATCTCAGCAACCTCAACATCATGGGCCCGGCCTACACAAATAATCAGTATAAATAATCCTCGATGCGGGCCGCATCATTATGCACAGCATTCCCGGGATAAAGAGAGAGATGATACGGGGTACACGAGGAAGATGGGTAAGAAGGGTAACACAATGGGGTGGAGAAGCTGATTGAGCGGACGTGCCAATATCGTGGGTGTTAGAAAAGTGGTACAGAGGGAACGAGGAGGGCGGGTTGAGAAGATCAGGATATAGACAAAATTGGGTGTTCCACACAAGGTGGGAACACTGTCAAAATTGTGGTCCGAAGAGAGTGCTCCCCTTGAACCAGAGAATAATGATGATACGGAGAATACTAAGAGAGTGATGAAGAAGAGGGAAATAAAGGGCTTGGCGAAGAATGATTGAGCTCAAGCGCCAATATCACGACTCGATGCAAAATGAAGAGATATATGTATAAGAGGGGTAGAGAGACTCAAAGATAAAAAAATGCATGACTCACACGGACGGGACCGACTACTCTAATAAGGAATGGAAAACACAACGAACTCCAAGTCACAATCAAAACACAAGGCAAACCCCCAATTCACCTACTCAATACAGTGAAGACCATCAGGTGATGGTCATTTATCTTTTCGATTTTTAGAGTTAGGTGCGATCACAAAAATTGTACAATCACTTAGGAGGCTCTGATGGGATCTGGGCTCTACTCCTTAATGTGTACGTGAGCATTTAAAACGCATACAATGAGGGGGTTGCTCTCCCCAAGACAAGGAAGTCATTATGTTTTATTTTTAAGTCCAATAGAGTTAGCAGTCCCGATTTTATTTAAGTTATCACTTTTTTTTTGGGTATTTTCAATGCACGTGCCTATCGAGGTTCCAATTTCCATTAAGCATCCTAGGTTGGTAAAAACAGAGGGAGAAGATCGGAAAAGCCATGCAAGTCGGAAATCAATGATGCATGCTAAGTAAGAAGACTTACAGTGCCTCCCAGCTCTCTCCATGCGGGATGCTAAACAGAATTTGAAACCTATGCTATATGCAAATGCAAACCGAATAAATCGCCCTAGGTTCAGAAATTGCTATTATCGTGAAGCACCACAAGTCGCTCATTCATCTCTAGCCTCAAAAAGTCCGGTCTTGGCTCACCCCTCCTCTGTGCCCAACACACTTGAGCTTAGGAGAAAGCGCTTTGCGGGGCTCGCTGTGGCACAAAGGCTAAGAGATAAATGAGCGGCTGTTTAGAGTTTGATCTAGGTCCAAAGCGAACTATAGGTACATGCAAATCAATTAGGGTGTTTGGACCTAACTCTACGAGCAAGCAACTCCTAAACTAAGGCTCATTCACACAAAATAATAAAAATAAAATAAAATGAAGAAAAGAGTCAAAAATCATCGAGGCCCCCAAGGGAACAATCCCTCAGGCAATGGACCTCGGGAGTCGAAGTTTACCTGTGAGAGTCCTGTATTATTACAAAATTCTAAGGGTAACTCTCTCACATAAATATACATATTAAAATAAAATGCATAAAATGAGACTGCCATCGAAAAATTCCCCTTCATCTGCTATTGATGCTCTCTCCTGTTGGCTAATGTAGAAGAGCCAACTCCGCCTTGCTTGGGTGCATTGGTCCTCCTAGGAGGTCCTCCTTCGCTTGGCGGTCCCTCGCATCAAAGACAAAAAGAAAGAGATGGTCAAAGCAGTCAATCAATAATATCAAATAAAAATAAAAATAAAAATCACACAAATAAATAAATGAAGGACATGAACAAAGAATCAAATAAATGAACAAATAACCACACAAAATCATACAAAATCCGTTGCCTCCCCGGCAACGGCGCCATTTGATGACTGAAGTTTTATGAGGGTCTAGAGTAATCCGCACAAGGCGGGATCACAATGTCGCTGAGGCGACCGCTCAAGAAACCTCGAATCGATCAACAGTTAACCCACAATAAATATATGCAATGAATATCCAAAAATGTGGAGTTAAAATTTATTATAACTCTACATGTAAATGTGTATAGGTGTAAGTACAGGTAGAGGTCGAACACTGGGAGGCGAAGGGAATGTATGTGTAGTGTATCATTTATTCAATCCATTGATCATGTCCTTTTATTGTTTTAGTGGGTTTTGGGTTTTGTAAATTTTTTATATTTTTGTTTTTATAATTTTTATTTTGTTTTTATATTTTATATTTTATTTGTTTTTTTTAATTATATTTTTAGTTATATAAATATGTATATATATATATGGATATATAAATATATATAAAGAGATATATATATATAAGAAGAAAGAGAGAGGAATAATATAGTATATATGAATATAGATATAAATACTTAAAATATATATATAGATGTAATTTTTAGCTTTTTAAGATTTTTCTAATTTTTTTTATTATTTTTTCTGGAATTTTTCTAATTTTTATGTATTTTTAATTGCAAAAATGTCCATAATATTGGACCAATTAAATAGCCGTATAGAATTTTGGTTTTAAAAATATAAAATAAACTCCAAAATTACCCAAATTAATTTAATACATTAATAATGATATAAAGATAATTATAAAAGAGAAAAATATATTTTTAGGGTTTTTTAAGAATTTTTCTATTTTTTTGTTGGATTTTGGAGCTTTCTGATTTTTTCAATTTTCTTTTTCATATTTTTAGGGTTTTTTTCATTTTCTGGACTCAATATATATATATAAATATATCATATATAATTTTTTTGGGATTTTTCAAAAACATTTTCTAATTTTTTTTATTTTCTAATTTAGACAGTGCAAAAATGGCTTCTATTTCATTTTTAATAATCAGGAAAAATGCAAAAAATGCAAACTAAAATGTTGGCGTGAACTAGCATGGCATGGAGCATCTATCCTAATATTTGTGAATTATTAGAAGCCTTCTAGGTATTTTTAATAAATAGATAAAGAGACAAAAATAAAACAGCCTAGCAGGGGTATTTTTGCAAATAAAATAAGTTACAGGGGCATCAGTGCAAAAATACAACAAAAATAAACATTTATTTAAATTTTTAGAACTATTTTACAATAATCAAAAACCACCAGGGTATAAATGCAAAATTTCACGCGCCGCACGTGGGACTGCACGTGAGGCGCGGAAAGACCTAAATGTAATTTCAGGGAACTCAGGGGTCCTTCTGCAAAATACACATTTTATTTACAACGTACGAAATAATTTACAATATTAAAAATTAAATACAAAAATGACAGGGGCTAGATGTGCAAATTACCCCCAAAAGAGGCGCTTCATCCGACGGCTGATCTTCGTTCACTTGATACGTGGTGCCTCCACGTGCGCCGATAACGGTTCGCCGATGAGTGGTTGAGATTAGATCACTCGCGTGATCTGACGGTTGCTGCTTCGCTACATCGGACGGCTGCTGCTCGATCTGGGCCTTCGTCTTCATCCAACGACGGAGAGGACGCGTGGAAGAACAGGGAAGAAGACTCGCCGGGGCGAGCTTCTTCCTCCTCGATCTCGCTCTCCGGTCGACCATCGCTGCTCCTGAAGGTCCAAGAAGCTTCCTGGCAGGGTTCTCTAGCTGCTGGAGGTGTGGATCGGCCGGAGGTACCCTGGAGCACCACCACGAGCTCGGTGAAGAAATGGGGCTCCAGGTACCTCCGCCCGCTTGAAACTCGACTCCTGGTGCTTTATTGCGCACCTAACCTGCACAGAAAGATAGAGGGGCTCGAGGGCGTCTCCCTCGACCTGGGGTTTGAAGCTGAAAGCACAGGGATGAAGGTGGGCGAAGAAGCTCCGGCGATGGGTGGTGGAGGAGCTTCGTTTCACGGATCCAGAAGCGAATCCGGTTGGACAAGGTGGCTGGAAGGTGGAGAAGGCGTAGGGGAATGAAATGGCAGTGGAAGGTGGTCGGGGCACAGTCGGAAGCACAGTGAAAAGCTCGCCGGAGCGGAGCTCCGGCGAACTTCGAAATCGCGATTCTACGCTAAACTACAGATCTAAATGCGAATTAAAATGCGAGAAGGAAATGCATAAATGAAAAACTACCTAAAAAGGATAAAAACGCAGCTCTTATACCTGGGGGCCGCCAGGGAGCAGGGTGGTCGCCGGAGCACCACCGCGACAAAATTTCCCACCTCCTTGGGCCGAATCGAGGTGCTGGGAAGCGCCTCCTGTCACGAGGGCTCCGCCAGGAGCTCATTCGAGCTCAAAGAAGGGGATGAAAATGGCCAAATTCGGCCAAGGAAGTGGGAGGAGTTATTTATATACAGTCCAAGGGACCCCCATTGACCGATGATTATTGAAGAATCGGGGCTATGTACAAGGGTTCCAAGTGATCGGCGAAGATCAGGGATGATCAGAGAATAAATCTCGTGAAGGGACTGTTGGTGATAGATCACTGAGCCACGCGGGAAAAAGGCAAGAAAAGAGGGGAAAAGACAGTTCGCGTCAACTCAGGCGCCTGGAGGTCAAGTTGACCGGGGTCAACTCGCGGAGGGACCTGATTGGTCCACCTCGGCCGCAAAACGCCAAAACAGGGAACCTTAGTAGAAAATGAATTATTTAACATAGTAAATGATTTTATTAATTTTTGCTTATAAAATAAAAAATGTGTATTATTTCATGTAGTATTTATTCATGATTTTTATTGAATTTTTCGAGGTGTTTTATTATAGTTTTATTTGAATAATGTGTATATGTATGTATTTACATGTATTTTTATGTATTTTATTTTTAATTTCTTTATTTTCTTTTATTATTTTATTGGCTTATTTTATAAATTTATAATTTATTTTTGTGATTATAAAGGTATTCTTATTTAATTTTTATGAGTTTATTTACATTTTTAAATAAATAGGTATATGTGTATGTAAGTATACTTATAGGTATTTTACCTATATATTATATATATATATTTTATTTTTTTAATGAATTTTATTTGTTTTTATTTTAAATTTGTATTTTTAATAAGATATATACAATATATACATTTTATAAAAATATAAAGGAATAAAGAATGAAAGAATAAAAATCCCTTTTATTTATGTACATTAGGTAGCATAGGTATTTTGTCTATAGACTTATTTTTATTTTACAAATTCTTTTTGGTTTTCTTTTACTTTTATTATGTACATGTATTATACACATTATTTACAAGATTATAGAAAAATAAAAATAATGAATATTGAATAAAATTAATATTTTAATCAGGTACTATGTATAAGAAGGGCCAAAAACCTAATTTTCACAGATGGACTCCAGAAATTATGAAACTAATTTTATAAAATAGTTTATGGAATGCTATATACAATTAAAGGTGAGTTTGGGTGAATTGGAGTTTTTATTTGCAAGATATGGGTCTGTGAAGTTGAGATTTTTGCTTTTTATTTTGTGTATAAACTGTACACTGAGTATTATTTTTACACAAACTCAATTTTTTATTTTTATTTACATTATTATCTACAACTTTCATATACAAAGTTTCTTTATTTGATGAATAAATAATTATGTACAAAATAGGTGCCAAAAATGCATAAATGAATGAATGAATAAATGAGGTATTTATTGTATATCGGCCCTTATCTCCCCCTACTTTATTCCTTGTCGACCAAGTCCATGCTGACCTTGGTCTCGAGGTTAGGGTCATAAAATATTTGCAATATTTTATTCCTTTTTCTTTTCTTCTCTTTATTCTATAATTTTGGCATTAAAAACCTTATTTTATGTATAATTAATACAGTGAATAATGAATACTATTATGTACAGATTGATGCTATTTACATGCATTTGCTAGGGTTTTTAGGGCCAAAATGATAGAATAAAGGTGATGAAATGGAGATTCATCACTAGCCAAGTTAAATTCACATTCTTCCTGACTAATAGAAGTTCCTACTATGTGCGGTTATTTGACTTGCATTCATTTAGTATAAAATTTTCAATACTGTATTGCATCCCGCAAGTAGAGTGTCAGGATCGCTTTATGTCTTCCGAACTAGGCATGCATCATTGATTTATTCGATTGCATCAGCTTTTCTCGACTCCATTCCCTATAGTTTCCACAACTTAGGATAAAATGAAAATCATACCTAGATAGTAGGCATGTTGTGTTTGGTGGACTTAAATAAGTGATATCTAACTTAAAATCGAGACTGCTCATTAGAATTGACCAAAAAATTTGCATAAAACTAACACTTATTTGCTGAAGACCAACCTTGTCATTGTACACATTTTATATTGTCTGTTGAGAGGTGAGGACACATCCCTAAGATAGTGCTGAAAACCCACATCTTAATCTTGCATAAATGGACTCATATATTATTTTATCACTTAACTAAAACTGAAAAGATAATGGACAGACCTTTGCGACCATCGTTGGGTTGAGTTGGTGAAACTAGGGTTTGCTCTTGCGTTTGATTTTTGTGCATGTTCGTGTGTGTTATCCTTCTGTGCACTTGCACATTTTCGACTGCCATCCACTTACATACATCTCTCGAAGATATTGGGATATTGTTCCACATACCCTGACCTCTCTAGTCACTCCTCCTCGATTGTATACTATTCATCTTTGCATTCTCCTTCTTCCATGTATCCTCCACCATCCATAATCCTTACCCATAGTCGGTTTCACGGCATCCCGATTATAAAGCTAGAACTTCAACTGTGTTCTCCACTTCTTTGCATTTCTTGCCTACTCCACATTATAACACTTTGTATCCACTTCCATCCTGGGTTGACTCACCATATTCTTGAGAGCTTGCTAGAATTAAAAAAACATTCGATGTGCAAGCCACTACTGAGACGAATAAGTGGCAGAGTTATCTACCCCCACCCTCTTCATTTACTCATCATATGAATGATGGGATAGGTCAACAAAACACACATAAACATCCCGACTTGACTTAGGGCACAATTTGGTCGATCAAACAACCCGAATGGAGAGGTCTGCACATCATGATTTTCCAAACTTGATTGACTTTAGTGATCAAGCTTACATTGAATAGCCATCATACCACGCACTCAGAGAGCTGGCACATACACAGGATTGGACTCATGATCTTGACCTACAAGCCCCCCATATATTGAATCCATTATTAGAGGCTCCGATCAATATCTTCCATCCGGTTGGTCCATACTCGACCCAGCATTACATGCTAGAATTTAGGTATTTTGAGTACGAGGCCTCAATATCTCAGTATTATCCTCTAATTGAGTAGAATTCTCCCATGATTTGTCATGAGAGTTTTATGGAGGATGGCATTTCTAGACTTATCGAGAAAAATGAAGCAGTTGGTAACAAGTTGAGAAATGTCACTGAAATATTGCACTCGATTTCTGCCAGCTTGGGTATCAAAGTAAAAAAGGGAATAAGTGGATTCGATGTTGAAAACATAATAGACACTAGGGAAGCCACACACTCTATACAACTGGAGTCCATTCTACCTCCCTCTTCTACTGACCACTTTCCTTCTAGTCTAGAGTTTGTTCCCTTACTCCTCCTTCACCTATCAAAAACACCACAAATTTGAAATTCCCAAAAAAACTAAAAAAATGATAACGAAAATCACATAAAAATTGAAAATGAAAATAATATAAAAATTTAAGACCCTGCACTTAGGGAAGCCATTGCTAAGGAACTGATTCTTAAGCTTCCCTTAATAAAGGTCATAGAACACTTTCCTGATCTCAAAAGATTTGTAAGGAGTCAATTGTTGCCCAAGATTTGGAAAATAAGAGAACGAGGATTGAAAAACATCTAGTGTTTATGGCCACCTCCTTAGTGACGGGGAGAAGAACAAAGAGCCATAGAGTGAAGTAGTTGCATAGGGTTGATTTTGAAATCAAGGAAACCATATTTACCTATGCGCGAATCAATGATGACTCCTCTCTAAATATCCTCTCGACCTCCATGTTTGACAAGCTCAAACTCGGACCGCTTAGGAAGTCAAGAGCGATCGTTCAGCTGGCTAATCGATGCATCAAACGGTCAAGAGGAACCATTTCACTCATCATTGCTTTTCGAGGTTCTCAACTCAGAGTGGAATTCATGGTCATTGATATTGAGCACCGAGGAGAGTTCACTCAGTCTCCATTATTTCTTGGAAGCCTTCTTAGCCTTGCCTAAGGAGACTATAGATTGCGAGACTAGGTAGATCAAGTTTCCAGCATTGGGTACATACCAATAGCACATGACCTTTGACGACACAATCATTCCCAATACGACCCACATATCCATTAACAACCGTGACCATCGAGAGATAGATGAGTCCTACCTCTGTACTACACTTGAGATACCGACCGTCGAGCCGGCCATTAAATCAGAGACTCCCCCACACATCCACAACTTTCATTGCTTGCATTACCACTACTATGAAAACTTAAATAAAGGACTCACAACCAGGAGCTATCATTGAATCCGTTTGTTGACCCTTCAGGAATATTATAATGTATATGGTGACTCATCTGATAAGGAACCCATGCTCTGCACCGCACCACATTCTGAACCTTCAACAAAGGAGACAACCAAGACCAAATTGACCCTTCCCAAAAACATAGTTTCTCCATCCTCTAGTCAATTATCCAATGAGAAGAAGTTGAGAATTGATTCCTCGTGGTGTTCCCCCAAACCCCTCAAGGCGTGTCACTCTCATCTCCATCTCAATGCTTCAGATTTAGAAAACCGACTACGAAAGTTTCCTTCAACATAGCAGAGAATAAATTTTCTGAGGATTCATCATCGGGTCCGGATGAGGTGATTTATATGAGTGAGCTCAGTTCGAATGTCCTTATATATTATCTAAGCACGTAACCATGTGTCGACCCTCGTTGAACGATCCCTTCACCTCATTATTATTATTCATCTGAGGATGATTCCGTCAGCGACACACCTGTATATTCCCCACCTCCTCTTTCACCAAGAAGGTTTATTACAAACCTTCTTGATCCATGTACATTCTTACTCTGTCTTATACAGTTTTCTTTTCTTTCCCTCCCTCATATGTGACTCGTATCACTCGTCCCAGCTCCACATCGTTTTCATTTTATGGCTATACTTAGGATGACCAGATCCTAAGTATAGGTGGGAGAGTGACCCAGGTCTCTTCTCTTTTCCATTTTCTCCATATATTCACCAATCCCATTGGTTCTCGTACTTACTCCTATTCTATACTTAGGTTGACGGGAGCCTAAGTATGGGGGGGCGATGCCCGCCCTGTCTATATATTCATCCATTTCTCCTTTTGACATCGACCACTTTATTTTTACTCTTCTATTATACTTAGGCTGACCAGATCCTAAGTATAGGGGAACTGGTCGACTTCTATACTTTCGTTCTTTTTTACTCTCCTACGCTTAGCACGAGCTATGTCTTTTCCTTACTTTCCGTGCCTTGAGGACATAAAACATGCTAAATATAGGGGAGCATGTATATATTACATATATAATTTACCCATAGCTCATACTTTCGCATAGTTTTATATATATTATGCATTAATTACATGATGGTTAAAATTGGTAAAAAAATTGTCTTTGTAAAAGACATGTATACTTGTATAACATATATATAGTACACAATCTATAAAATATGTATAATGTGTATAATATCCTCCTTATAAAATCTTGTATAATCTTGTAAAATCCTTGTAAATAAATATATTTGTAAAATTATTGTAAAATTGGAGACTTTTGGAAAAAGGGCCTTCTTATTTACTCTTGCATACCTTTCTTGCATTAGAAAAAAATCATCTTATTTAAAAATATTTCATTCATATGCATTTAATGACATCTGCATTTTGCATATCTAGCATATGCAAAGTGGAAAGTTAGTGGGTTCTGAACTAGGTTATGAATAGAAATCGAGGATGGACTTGAATTGACCTTAATCTACTTAATTTTAGAGGAACCTTATAGAAACTGGAGTTGCAACTTTTCAGATCGAGCGACTTAATTCTTTGAGCTCACAAAACTATGTTCCCATGTCATCTTGATTGGTCTAAGTAGAATATTTCATACACACGCATGATTCTTTTAGACAATGACCTAACTTAGACAAGCACCTTGCACGTAGCTCTTCATGGAAGAAGATCCATCTCAAAAGGTGTTCCTTTGCGTTCTTCTTTTCCAATAGGTATCAGATTGTTGTATGATCTGTAAAAATCGTCACTTTAGAGCCCAATATATATGATCTGAATTTCTCTAAGGCCCAAACTATCATGAGCATTTCCTTTTCATTCACCTTATAATTTTTCTGTGTAGGATCAAAGACTTCGCTCACATAGTGAATCACATATGATATCCCATCTTGCCTTTGTCCAAGCACAACTTTAACAGCAAAATTCTATGCTTCAGTCATGATCTCAAAGGGAAGAGACCAATTTGTAGCTTGTAAAATCAACCGTTCATATATTTTCTTTTTCAGGAGCTCAAAAGCCTCTACACACTTGTCATCGATAATGAACTCGGTGTCTTTCCCTAAGAGCTCGGTCAGTGGGCACGCGATCTTTGAAAATCATGAATAAATCTTTAATAAAATCCCACATGCCCTAAGAATGATCGTACTGACTTAACGTTGGTTGGTGGCTCAAGTTTCTTAATCACACCCATCTTGGCAGAGTCAACCTCCATTCCCTTTTTGGAGATGACGTACCCCAACACGATACCCTCTATCACCATGAAGTGACTTTTCTCCTAGGAGAGCAGCAAATTTACCTCCCTACACCCTTTAAGTACTCGATCCAGGTATGCTAAACATGTATCAAAAGAATCACCATGGACCAAGAAGTCATCCATGAAGACTTCCAGGCAATCCCCCACCATTTTGGCAAATACGATGATCATGCACCGATGAAGTGTGCCCGGGACATTGCAGAGCCCGAATGGCATGCACCTAAAAGTGTAAGTGTCGAAAGGACATGTAAATGTGGTCTTTTCGTTATCCTTAGGAGTGATGTCTACCTGATTATAGCCAGAGTACCCATGATGAAAATAGAAGAGCGCTTTCCCTGCAAGTCTCTCCAAGATTTGATCAATGAATGGCATAGGAAAGTGATCTTTCTTGGTTGTGGCATTTAGGCATCTGTAATCGACACAAATGCGCCACGACATGGGTATTCATGTCATGATCTCTACCCCTCATAGTTGGTGACCATATGAATTCCGGACTTCTTCGAAACAACATAAAGTGGGGCCACCCACTTGGAGTCAGAAATATTGTATATAAAACCTGCTTTGCACCATTTCTCAATCTCTTTCTAAACTGCTTCTCGGAGATTAGGTTATCTGAAATTCACGGGAAGGTCTTGCGTTATCCTCAACATATATTTGGTGCGAGCAGAAAGTGGGGTTAATCCCCACGAGATCCGACAATGTCCAGCCAATGGCTTAGCGGTTCTTCTCAAGAACTCCAAGTAACTTTGACTCCCGGTTTGTTGTTAATGTCGAGCTGATGATCACAGGAAATATCTCTTTGGGTCTAGTAAGGAATGCATACTTGAGTGTAGGAGGAAGTGGTTTCATCTCAGGCAATTTTGAATCATCAATTAGGCCTGGTTGAATGGTATCTGAGTTCGACTTTATGTTTGATGATGATGGATCAATCTGTGATGTGTTGTTTACCAACACTGATGAAAGGTGAGTCGGGTGCATGAGTAATACGGTAATTCAGCCAAAGCCATGTTCGACTCATCGTATATGTCCCTTGACTTCCCCAAGGAAGATGACATTGACAGATCCAGAAACATAGTTGACTATTGTACCTGAGATTATAAACAAACTAGCAGTAAGAGCAGTGGTCAGGCTATCACCGGTGAAGGTGTTGGGGTTCTATAGAAGATGCCCCAGGAGGGAGTATTCTGAAGCAAAAAAAGATGTTGGCGGTCCACTTGAATGTTGTTCATGTGATTCCTCTACAGTATCATAAGATGTATCATAGGAGGATGTCGCATATGCATTGTCGACATTGGACTATATGCCAAACTTCTGCCCTGCAATGCTTTAACGAGTGGTTCCAACGTCCATAATGGATGCACGATGGATACCAACGAGAAGTAAAATCGCGACCACGACCACAACCAAAGTCGTGTCCACATGAGTCGCGTCCATGATAAAGTCACATCCTCAACTTCCTCGAAAGCTTTGTCATCCTCTATTCCCGGACGATGCATAGTGAGCAGAAATCTCTACAGATGGTAGGGCAAAAGGACATTTTGTAGATGTCTCGAGTTCCTACAAATGGACAAATATGGTCTCAACTAATGGTATGGTATCAACTATCAGAAACTGGTCCTTTATAGCTTTGTATCGTGGATGTAATCCATAAAGGAGTTGGTAGACCTACCATTTAGATCGCTTTCCCACCTATTTGTCACGACAGGCTAGCTAAAAAATCAGAATCTTCTCAAAAAGGTTATTCAGAAGCCTATAGTACTCGATAAGACTAGAATCCCTTTGAGTAGCATATCAGATCCGCGTATAAATTTTTGCTAGTCGAGACTTGGTTGTCTTCTGAGAATAAGTTTGTTTCAGAGTCTCCCACATCGCCTTTGCAAAGTCTTTGTAGAGAAAATTCACCGTACTATTTGAATCAACACTACTGATCATCCAAGTGATGACCTGGCAATTGTCTGCATATCATGTGTCATACTCATTATTCGTCTCTGTGAGCAGATCGTTGGTGAGGATATGATTATTATCACGGTGAACACCTGGACTGATCGAGACCAGAAAACATAGTTTTTATGCCTTTAAATTTGATAGAGCGACCATGTACCATCATAGAATAAGTTGTGTACATGGGCTTGCTCTTAAAAGATGCTATCGCGGTCACGAAGTCAAAGAAAAGTGACCTAGAAGAAGATGATGTTTCAAACAAGCATATGGGTTACATAAATCATTGTTTCAACCCTCTTTCAAGCTTCTGAAGCAGTAAATTGTGTTTGTGATGCCACAAATCAGCCTTGACGGAGGTTACGATGCAGCCCAACGATGTTAGAATAGTATAAGGAGGAGCCAGGAGCCCTACGGTGCAGCCCAGCAGTGCTGATGGGGGCTAAGGACCCTAGCAGAGCCTTTTAAAGACTTTGGCGGAGGTTGGTGGCTCCTATTGGAGGCACTACAAACTGGACATCCTTTGGGGACGCTTATTGGGGACGGTCAAGGAGCAACTGTCCCCAATAACAGTATCGGGGACGGTCAATAGCAGACCTTCCCCTTTCTAATGTAATAGCGACTGTTAATACCGACCGTCGCCATTAATTGACCTTTAGGGACGATTCCAGACCCGTCCCTAACTAGGCTAGCCCCAGCTTGTTTTTTTGTCTACCCGGGTACTTTATGGGACGGTTATAACCGTCCCCATTACTCCACTGTGCCCGTCGCATATACGAAACTATAGGGGACGGTTACAACCATCCTCGATAGTTGGTTATAGGGGACGGTTGCAAAACCGTCCCCTCTGCCCTTGTAATCTGCGCGAACCTCGATATATCTGCACTCAAAGGGGACGGTTCACTTATAACCGTCCCCGATCATTCGTATAGGGGACGGTTGTATGACCGTCCCCGATGGACATATACCTTCCGCTGACTCCATTCCTCATTCTTCACTCGACTTGTGCGTCCCTCACCCTCAACTCCTCGCCGTCGCCTCCTCCTCCCTCTCACCGCCGCCCTCCTCCTCCTCCTCCTTCTCGCCGCCACCCTCCTCCTCCTCCTCCCTCTCGCCGCCTCCTCACTCCTCCTCCTCCCTCTCACCATCGCCCTCCTCCTTGACGAGTCGCTGAATACGATGTTTAATTCGGCTTCGTTGTAGCACGTGTACTTAGCGATTCGGTCAGAACCGAGAGAAGATCTCCGTGAAGAGTGTCTCGGCTTAATTTATATCCCGGGCAAGTCCGGGGTTGAACTCAGGGAGGCAAAGAAACAACTTTGGGGCTAATTTGCAAATTTAAGATCTAGATATCCAATGCGGTTTTTTTTTAGATTTTTTTATGCAAGTAGAATGCCAAAAACAAAATGCGGGTGAATTACAACACTAAGAAAACATACAACAAGGCCAAATTAATTTTAATGGAAAAGAAGTCCAAATTAGCCAATTCGTATTTTTCTTAGAGTCCTAATCCAGAGATGAATACAAAACACATTTTTTTAATTTTAGGGGTTAAAATGCAATAAATAAAAATGCACACTTTTTATGGGTTTTTTCGCAATTTATCATACAAACAGCAAGCAAAAATTATGAAAAATTTACTGGAACATAAACATGATGCAAGAAAGTTACAGTAATTTTTTTGGAATTTTCTGATAAAGTATGAATTTTTTAGTGGAAATAGAGTGACAGTGACTAAATAATTCCTATTAAATCCATGTTATCAAATTAGTCCGAGAGCAAATTATCTCAAGTAGATATTTAGATGAGCAATCCAAGGGACTTGAAATTTCGTGAAAAGGATGTCTGTGGATTTAATTAAAAATCAAATACGAAAATCACTCAATAATTTATTGTAGGCACAATACAACTCCAATGGACGAGAAATTTGGACTGTAAGTTCATCACATGTCAAGGAATCACATATAATTTTTGTGGAATTTTTAGAGCAACCGTTTGTGAGATATTAATTTAACAGCACAGAATGGGTAAACTATGCAAAATTTCAGTTAAACAATTATAATTAATTACCCATGTAACATAAAAATCCAAATAAATACTCAAAACGTACACAATTAGTTGCTCAACACAGTGATACTTTTCATTGAATAAAAAGATGCAAGATAGATGTCCAAATTAACAACAGAACACAGGGGTATCTGTGCAAATAAGAAAACAATATATACAATGCAACTTATTTACAAGGACTTGTTTGTAATATTAGAAACATGAAATATAAGACATGCAATTTTTACAAATAAAAAAATGAAAAAAAAGAGACCTTCTTCTTCTTTCTTTTGTTCGCAGGTGGAAGAACCCAAATGGGGTTCTAGGTCGGCGGCGGTGGTGGGCGCCGGTTGCGCGCAGGCGGCGTACGGCGGAGGCGCGACCGCAGGTGGGGAGGAGGTGCGCCGGTGAGGAGGCGGTGGCGGCGGCTGCGTAGGATGATGGTGGAGCCGAGGCGGGCGGAGGGGCAGCGGCTGCGCCGCTGCGGGTGGGCCGCGCGGCTGGTCGACGCGTGGAGCGGCCGCGCGCGGTGGCCGCTGCGCCGCTTGGTGGTGGGGGCGGCGGCGCGGAGCCGCGGGAAGGGCCGGCAGGTGGTGGAGATGAGGGGGCGGCGGCGGCGGTGGGAACTGCCCCCCCCCCCCCCCACCGCTGCTGCGAGTTTTTTTTGTTTTTTTATATTTTTTTTCTTTTTTGATTTTTTACTGCTGTAATAAAAGAGAAATTTTTTTTTGTTTTAGATTTTTAAATTTTTTTAATAATTTTTGTTAAAAAAAAACAAGAAACAAATATGGATATATACAACATGGGAAGAGGACAAATTGGTGGTGGTAATGATATGGTGAATAAAAAAACGATTGTGATAGACTAAATAAACAAAATATGAGATAAGAATAAAATAAGTAGAGAAATGAGAAGAAATAACTTACCTGGTGTTCGCCGGTTTGGCGGAGCAGCTACGCTGGACTCCTGTCGTCGCCTCGATCCGATTGGCGAAATAAAATCGGAGAAGCTTAGCGAGCTCGACGGGGAACTCGTGACGCGAAGCGGAGCTCCGCGGATCTCACCTGAAGGAGGTCGTCGCTTGAGGACGATGCTTCGCAGCTGTCACCAACAAAACACTCCAAGCTCTCTCCTTATTCTATAAGAATGGTGGATGGGGAAAAATGTGGATGTGGAGATGATTATAAAGAGATGAATAATGGGAATTAGAGAGGTGGTGGTGTTGAATGAGAAGTTAGATTATTGGTGGAGTTGAATGGGAGGTAATATGAAGAATATGGAGTGGAATGGAGGTTGAAAGAAGACTTGGAGGTTAATGGAGAAAGGGAAGTTATTGTAGAGAATGTTATTAAATAAATAAAAAATGAAATGAAATAAAGTAGGCTACTAAAAAGAGAAAATAAAATAAAGAGAAGAAAAAGAGTGGGAAATTTACAAAAAGAAGATATACAACATGTACATTTTTTGTTTGCTTTTCTTTTTATATTTTTTTGTCTTTTTAATAGTAGCTATGTACAATAGGAAAATACAATAAAATAGTACAATCAAAATACAAGACCACAATGATTTTTTTTTATTTTTAGTAATTAAGAAAGATAAAATAAAAAATGAAGAAAGAAAAAATATATACATAATATACAATGTACATCTAAGTCCCAAAACCCAACTTTTGCAAACGAGCTCCGATTTTAATGAAACCACTTTCGTTGGATAGATAATTTTCTAACTTGAACTTTAAAAGTGAGTTTGGTGAATTTGGAGTTCATACGGAGCGGGAATTTAGCTTGGAAGTTGGTCTTTACGGCTTTTTCCCATTGGGATCTAGGAGTATTTTTTTGAGATATAATTTATTTTGTATTTTTGTATTTTTATGTACATTATTATGAACAAGTTAGAGAAAGAATTAGCCAAAAAGGAGTTGAAATGAAATTATTAAAAATATATGAAGTTTTGGATTATTTACATGTATAAAACTCCTTTATTTTTGCGGCTTTTTAGTGTTATTTATTTTGTACAATCTAATATACAATAATTAGTGTGTTTTATTTACAAAAGTCATTTTGTTAATTTATTGATTTTATGGACATTTATTTGGGATTTTACTCGGGGATTTTGCTAAGATTAAGATATTAAGATGATGAATCGTGGATTCATCACCCCCCTATACTTAAACTTTGCTAGTCCTCGAGCAAATAAAGAATGAATAAGTTGGGTTAACCCCTGACTGTGCATGTGAATACAAGACTTGATCCGTTCAAGAACTCTCGGTTTTAGAGATCCTAAAATTCTAAGCTGAACCAAGCTCTAGTCAAAAGGTACCCAATTTCCCTAATCATCAGACTCTCTTTGTATACGTATATATAAGGGATATGAATTTAAGTGTTGACCGCAGTTACAAGAGTAGAGTCACAACGTCACCCAAGGTTCCAGTCCAAGAGACTCTCCTAAGGACCCGATCCTCAACACTAGGGAATAAACCATTTCTTGCATCCAATCCATCGTCTCTTTAGTTGTCAGACTTAAAAGTGTAGATGGAAGGCCAATTGATGGAGGGCATAGGATTGTGTCATTTCTTCTCTCCCTCTCATTGGAACAAGGATCCTCTCTAGTGCCTTATTACGCAACGTATTTTTTTGGTGTTGATCAGTGCGTCCGTCAAGAGAAGTTGGAGCCGTCTGCACTTGTTTTCCTGGGAGTACACCGGGGTGTGCCTTTTTTGAGTACCTATCGTACCTTCTACACCCAGACTTGTAGCATTTACGATGCAGAGCCCTTTTTTGGTGCAAGCCCGACTCCTGGTCCTAATAGCGGTGGTCCAAGTGGACACTTTGAAATGGTTGGGAGCGCTCGCCTTTGGTGGAAGCTCTTTTGATAATTGACTTTGTGGAATGAGAGCTTTTCTTTGACATTTCATTGATTGGTAGTATTTTTGGCTAGCTCCACTACTTTTACCAAGAGTTGGCGCACACTGATCAACACATTTTTTTATTTTATCACACCCTGGCACATAGGTAAATATCAAGAGATAGTACAAGAACCATGTTCTCATACTGGCTAAATGTGCTGACACTCAGGTTTCATGAAGCCTTCATTGATTTTATCCCATCCTCGAGCATCATTAAATCAAGTCCAAACTCAAATCCCTCATCCCAGTTCCTCAAGTGAAATTACAACTCATCTCATCATAACTGCAGTCGTGTATGTGAGGTGCAGATCATATTCTTAAGGTAGAGACTAAGCATGCAATATAGCATACAAATCTTTCAAACTAGGGAAATGTGAATAATTAAGTCAAAGACCCTAATGACTAAGGCTGGTTAACTCAAAATCTCAAGACCTCATAAACCAAGTGTTCTTGAACATCACTAGTCTTGTGTGAAAGTGAATAGTGTCAGGGATTAAACCAACTTATTAGTTAGTTTTTTTTTTATGAATGATTGATTTTTTTTTAAGTTTTAGAAAAGTTTTTTTTTTCAAAAAGTTTTTTTTAGCAAAAGAGGATTTTTTTTTGAAAAGTTTTTTTAAGCAAATAAGGAAAAAGAGTTTTTTTTAGGAAAAAGATTTTTTGTTGTTTGTTTTTTTTTGTTGTTTTTTTTACCCAACCCATAATTATTATATAATATATATATATATATATATATATATATAAAATACATGAAAGTACGAGGTATGGGTAAAGTATATATGTAATATATACACGCCCCCCCTATACTTAGCTTGTGCTATGTCCTCATGGCACTAGGTGACAAAAATCCATAGCTCGTACTAAGTACAAGTGGGTGAAAAGAAGAGAAGTGAGGGGAAAAAAATATGGATAATACACAATGGGCATCGGCCCCCCTATACTTAGGCTCTGGTCAGCCTAAGTATTGGAAAGAACACAAGAATGGGGGACCAATGAGAATGGGAAAGAATATATAAAAAGAAAATAAAAAGAAGAGAAGGAGTAAATCGGGTCACTCACCCCCCTATACTTAGGATCTAGTCATCCTAAGTATAGCCACAAAATGAAAACGATACGGAACTGGGGCGAGTGATGCGAATCATGAGGGAAGGAGGATATGTACAAGGAAGAGGAAGAATATACAAGGATCAAGAAGGTTTGTGACGGACCTTCTTGCGGGAGCGATGGGGTGGGAAGTATACACATGTGTCGCTGTCAGAATCGTCCTCCGAAGAATAATAGTGAGGTGTGGGGAACATCCAACGGGGGTCGACACACGGCTGCTTGCTCAAATATGGCTTCAGATAAGCCGAACTAAGCTCACTCATGTAGATCACCTCATCCGGACCTGATGAGGACTCCTCAAAAAGTTCCTTCTCTGAAACATCGAAGGTAACCTTCTTAGTCGGTTTTCTAGAACCTGAAGCATCAAGAGGAAGAGGAGATTGATACGTCTTAAGGAGTTCGGGGGAACACCTCAAGGAATCAACACTCATCTTCTTCTTACTAGATGACCGACTAGAGGATGGAGCAACCGATTTATCAAGATTGGTCAATTTAGTCCCAGTTGTCTCCTTTGATGTATGTCCTGGATGTGGTGTGTGTGAGGTTCTGACCAGAGGTTCATCATCAGATGAGTCACCATATGCATTGTAATACTCCTGCAAGGTCAGCACACGTCTCTGATAAGGCACATTGTTCTCAGTTGGCTTGACATTGTTGGGTTCTTGTGTCGGATCATCGAAATGATCAAGGCAATCCACAAAGGTCATGTCCGACTCACTGATAGCTTCCGGTCTTGAGTCCTCTCTAGAAGCTGTCGTGGTGGTGGTGCAAGCAGTAAGCGGTGTGTGGTTGTAGGAAGTGTCTAAACCAATGGTTGTCTAGACAGTCGGTATCTCAGGTGTAGTAGAGAGATGGGACTCAACTGTCTCTCGAAGGTCGCGACTGTCTGCAACTTTGCGGGTTACCTTGGAATATCGTGTGTCCTCAAAGATCGGGTGAGGTCGGAGTGCTCCCAATGCAGAGAAATCGATCTCCCGAGTCTCACAATCTATAGTTGCCTTAGCCAAGGCTAAGAACGGCTTCCCAAGAATGATCGGAGACTGGGTGAACTCTCCTCGGTGCTCAATGTCAATGATCGTGAATTCTATCTCCAGTAGAGCACCTTGGAAAGTGACGATGACTGAAATGGTTCCTCTCGACCGTTTAACAGATCGATCCGCCAACTGAATGATCTCTCTTGACTTCTTGGCAGATCCGAGTTTAAGCTTTGCAAACACGGAGGTCGGTAGGATATTAATCGGTAAGTCATCATCGATTCTTGCATGGGTGAATGTTGTATCTTTGATTTCACAATCAAACCTAGGCAACCGCTTTACTCTGCGGCTCTTGGTTTTTCTCCCTATCATCAAAGATGTGGCCATAGACACTATATGTATCTCAGTCCTTGTTCTCTTATTGTCCGACCTTTTAGGTATCAATTTACTTCTCACAAATCTTTTAAGGTCGGGAAAGTGCTCAATGGCCATTATTAAGGGAAGCTCAAAAATCAACTTTCTATCCAATGCTTCCCTAACCGCAGGATCCAATTTTTTTAGATCTTTTCCTTTTTCAATTTTTATGGTATTTTCTGAGTTTTCAATTTTTTTGGTCTTTTTGCTATGTGAAGGAGGACTAGGAGAATGTACAGACTCTGGTTTGGAGGGAAAGTGGTTAGTAGAAGAGGGAGGTAGAAGGAACTCCAACTGTACATGACGTGTGGTCAATCCAGTGTCTTCCAGGTTTTCAAGATTCAATCCGCGAAATCCATGATACACATTCCTACCTGGACTCTTGATCAGTCTACAAATGTCATCCTCCAATAAGTTCTCATTACACCTCATGAGAGAAGTCTGTGCAATTGGAGGATACTGCTGAGAATTCGGGCTCTTATACTCAACACACCTTGACTCAGGCGTGTAATATTGGGTTGAGTATGGCCCTTCTGTATGGCAGAAGTTGGTCGGAGCCTCATCAGGCGGAGTTAGTAGACAGGGGTTCTGTAAATCAGTCGCAAGAATCCAATCCCCTGTATATGTCGGCTCTCCGAATGGGTGATATGAAGGTTGGTCAATGTGGTCTATATCACTCAGGTCAATCAAGTCAGGAAGATCGTACGGTGCAGGCCTCTCCATTCGGTTTGTCTGATCGTCCATGTTGTACCCTAAGGTCAAGTCGGGATGTGTATATGAAAATTGTTGTTCTGTCCCAACTCGAGGTGAAAATGAGGTATGTGGGGTCAACTGGTTATGCCAATCATTCATCTCAGCAGTCGCTTGCTCTTCGATTTGTTCCTTGATTCCAGCAAGCGGTCGAGAACATAGTGAGTCAATCCAGGATGGTTGTGGGTCAGGGGTGCAAGAATGTGGGGTAGATGAGAAGTACGAAGAAGTGGAGAAGTCGGTCAGAGTTCTGACTTCGCGGTTGGGGTGTGGATATGAAGAGGACTGAGAGAGTGGAGATGATCGAAATATGGTCGAAGAAGAATGACGTGGATATGATGACCAATATTCTGACATCTTGGAGGTAAAATGGGAGAATGAAGCGGATCGAGGAAGAAAGCGTGCAAGTGCACCGAATAACACACAAACAAACAAACACAAGAGCAAACCCTGAGTTCACCTACTCAACACAGTGAAGGTCGCAAAAGTCCGACCGTTTATCTTTTCAGTTTTAATTAGGTGATAAATCAAGATATCAATCCAATTACGCAAGGCTCAAAAGTAGGTTTTGGGCACTATCCTAGGGATGCGTCCTCACCTCTCAACAATCACAATTAGCCAAGCATACAATGAGGGTTTTACTCTCCCAAAACAAGTGTTAGTTTTAGTCAATTTTTTTGATCAACTCTGATTAGCAGTCCCGATTTTATATTTGGTTATCACTTGATTAGTCCACCAAATAAAGCACGCCTAACGATCAGTCCCGATTCCTTTTAACCTAAGTTTCAAAAACAAAGGGGAGGGAGTCGAGAAAAGCCGATGCAAATAATGAAATCAATGATGCATGCCCAGTTCAGAAGACTTACAGTGATCCTCGCGCTCTACATGCGGGATGCAAGGCAGAATTGAAATTTTATACTAAATGAATGCAAATGAGAAACCGTTCCTAGACAAGAAGTTCTATTAGCGAGTGATGAACAAGTTAAATTTGACTAATAGCCCAGCGGTCTAAGTGCGTCTCGTTAAATGTGATGTGTGGTTCTAAATATTACGAGCACAAGCAATCAAGATAATCTAATAAAAATGCTCTAAGAGCCGTGAGTGCAAGTCCTATTCTACGTCAATCAACCACACTACCACGAGCGGGTCCACAGTCCAGTCCGGATACAAACGCGAGCTCTCAAACAAGAGCCGCTAGAAAGAGCGAATTACCTAAGTTATTACAACACAATAATCACAAAAATTTATAAAAATTCTCTCAAAGATAAATTGATCTTCTTGCTCTTCAACAGTCGGCGCGCGTCGCGTCCGTCGACCTCCGATGCACTCCAAGTCCACCGGGCCCTCGCAAGGAAAATGAGATTTATATTAGAGAGATAAACAACAAGATATATACAAAAATATGAAGAGAAATAATTGAAAAAAAATGGAATAAATACAAGTGGCTCGGGGGTCAGACTACCCGAGTAAATGGAAAACCAAATCCAAATTTTTAAACTAATCCCTAAGCCGTTTGCCTCCCCGGCAACGGCGCCATCTGACGAGTCGCTGAATACGTTGATTAATTCGGCTTCGTTGTAGCACGTGTACTTAGCGATTCGGTCAGAACCGAGAGAAGATCTCCGTGAAGAGTGTCTCGGCTTAAATTTATATCCCGGGCAAGTCCGGGGTCGAACTCAGGGAGGCAAAGGAACAACTTTGGGTTAATTCAATAAATTAAGTCTAGATTTCAGTGCGGTATTTTTTTAGATTTTTTTATGCAAGTAGAATGCCAAAAACAAAATGTGGGTGAATTACAACACTAAGAAAACATACAACAAGGCCAAATTAGTTTTAATGGAAAAGAAGTCCAAATTAGCCAATTCATATTTTTCCTAGAGTCCTAATCCAGAGATGAACACAAAACACATTTTTTTTAATTTTAGGGTTAAAATGCAATAAATAAAAATGCACACTTTTTATGGGTTTTTTCGCAATTTATCATACAAACAGTAAGCAAAAATTATGAAAAATTTAGTGGAACATAAACATGATGCAAGAAAGCTACAGTAATTTTTTTTGGAATTTTCTGATAAAGTATGAATTTTTTATGAATTTTTTAGTGGAAATAGAGTGACAGTGACTAAATAATTCCTATTAAATCCACGTTATCAAATTAGTCCGAGAGCAAATTATCTCAAGTAGATATTTAGATGAGCAATCCAGGGGACTTGAAATTTCGTGAAAAGGATGTCTGTGGATTTAATTAAAAATCAAATACGAAAATCACCCAATAATTTATTGTAGGCACAATACAACTCCAATGGACGTGAAATTTGGACGTAAGTTCATCACATTTCAAGGCATCACATATAAATTTTATGGAATTTTTAGAGCAACCGTTTGTGAGATATTAATTTAACAGCACAGAATGGGTAAACTATGCAAAATTTCAGTTAAACAATTATAATTAATTACCCATGTAACATAAAAATCCAAATAAATACTCAAAACGTACACAATTAGTTGCTCAACACAGTGGTACTTTTCATTGAATAAAAAGATGCAAGATAGATCTCCAAATTAACAAGAGAACACAGGGGTATCTGTGCAAATAAGAAAACAATATATACAATGCAACTTATTTACAAGGACTTGTTTGTAATATTAGAAACATGAAATATAAGACATGCAATTTTTACAAATAAAAAAATGAAAAAAAAGAGATCTTCTTCTTCTTCCTTTTGTTCGCAGGTGGAAGAACCCAAATGGGGTTCTAGGTCGGCGGCGGTGGTGGGCGCCGGTTGTGCGCAGGCGGCGTACGGCGGAGGCGCGGCCGCAGGTGGGGAGGAGGTGCGCCGGCGAGGAGGCGGTGGCGGCGGTTGCGTAGGATGATGGTGGAGTCGAGGCGGGCGGAGGGGCAGCGGCTGCGCCGCTGCGGGTGGGCCGCGCGGCTGGTCGACGCGTGGAGCGGCCGTGCGCGGTGGCCGCTGCGCCGCTTGGTGGTGGGGGTGGCGGCACGGAGCCGCGGGAAGGGCCGGCGGGTGGTGGAGATGAGGGGGCGGCGGCGGCGGTGGGAACTGCCCCCCCACCGCTGCTGCGAGTTTTTTTTTGTTTTTTTTATATTTTTTTTTCTTTTTGATTTTTACGGCTGTAATAAAAGAGAAATTTTTTTTGTTTTAGATTTTTTAATTTTTTTAATAATTTTTGTTAAAAAAACAAGAAACAAATACGGATATATACAACATGGGAAGAGGATAAATTGGTGGTGGTAATGATATGGTGAATAAAAAAAACGATTGTGATAGACTAAATAAATAAAATATGGGATAAGAATAAAATAAGTAGAGAAATGAGAAGAAATAACTTACCTGGTGTTCGCCGGTTTGGCGGAGCAGCTACGCTGGACTCCTGTCGTCGCCTCGATCCGATTGGCGAAATAAAATCGGAGAAGCTTAGCGAGCTCGACGGGGAACTCGTGACGCGAAGCGGAGCTCCGCGGATCTCACCTGAAGGAGGTCGTTGCTTGAGGACGATGCTTCGCAGCTGTCACCAACAAAACACTCCAAGCTCTCTCCTTATTCTATAAGAATGGTGGATGGGGAAAAATGTGGATGTGGAGATGATTATAAAGAGATGAATAATGGGAATTAGAGAGGTGGTGGTGTTGAATGAGAAGTTAGATTATTGGTGGAGTTGAATGGGAGGTTATATGAACAATATGGAGTGGAATGGAGGTTGAAAGAAGACTTGGAGGTTAATGGAGAAAGGGAAGTTATTGTAGAGAATGTTATTAAATAAATAAAAAATGAAATGAAATAAAGTAGGCTACTAAAAAGAGAAAATAAAATAAAGAGAAGAAAAAGAGTGGGAAATTTACAAAAAGAAGATATACAACATGTACATTTTTTGTTTGCTTTTCTTTTTATATTTTTTTGTCTTTTTAATAGTAGCTATGTACAATAGGAAAATACAATAAAATAGTACAATCAAAATACAAGACCACAATGATTTTTTTGGATTTTTAGTAATTAAGAAAGATAAAATAAAAAATGAAGAAAGAAAAAATATATACATAATATACATTGTACATCTAGGTCCCAAAACCCAACTTTTGCAAACGAGCTCCGATTTTAATGAAACCACTTTCGTTGGATAGATAATTTTCTAACTTGAACTTTAAAAGTGAGTTTGGTGAATTTGGAGTTCATACGGAGCAGGAATTTAGCTTGGAAGTTGGTCTTTACGGCTTTTTCCCATTGGGATCTAGGAGTATTTTTTTTGAGATATAATTTATTTTGTATTTTTGTATTTTTATGTACATTATTATGAACAAGTTAGAGGAAGAATTAGCCAAAAAGGAGTTGAAATGAAATTATTAAAAATATATGAAGTTTTGGGTTATTTACATGTATAAAACTCCTTTATTTTTGCGGCTTTTTAGTGTTATTTATTTTGTACAATCTAATATACAATAATTAGTGTGTTTTATTTACAAAAGTCATTTTGTTAATTTATTGATTTTATGGACATTTATTTGGGATTTTACTCGAGGATTTTGCTAAGATTAAGATATTAAGATGATGAATCGTGGATTCATCACTCCTCCTCCTCCCTCTCACCGCCTCCTCACTCCTCCTCCTCCCTCTCGTTGTCGCCCTCCTCCTCCTCCTCCCTCTCGCCGCCACCCGCCTCCTCCTCCTCCCTCTCGTCACCGCCCTCCTCCTCGTCCTCAACTCGTGCCCGTCCGCCCGCCGCCTTGCCCGCCGCCCGTCCGCCGCCTTGGCCGCCGCATTACTTGTTGTAAGTTTTGTTATTATTTTTTATATATTCATCATGCTTATGATTGCATTTTTTAATATACTTATTAGTTTAATCAAATGCTTAAGATAGTAGATTAAAAAATAGTGGATAAATGCTTATTAGTGATAAATGCTTATTAGTGATAAATGCTTATTAAAAATGCTTAAGATAGTAGATTAATCTTGATTATGATTGAATGCTTTTAGTGATAAATGCTTATTAATTTAGTTAAATGCTTGTAAGTCTTGTTTTAAAACATAGTTAGATTAGAAACATAGTAGTGAAATGATTATTAGTTTAGTTTAGATGATTAAAAAAATTCAACTTACCATAAAATATTAATCTTTACTGTAGTTAACTTTGTGTGTTACCTATAGGCAATGGACAAAAGTTGGATGAATAAAAGATTCAATAATTATCGGACATATAACAAAGGGGTTATGGGATTCTTAGACTGGGCATTTTGATATGAGTCGCTCTATCATATTGTAGGAGGTGAAGGAGATAAGATACATTGTCTGTGCATAAGATGCAAGAACACTTTGACACAAAATCGTACCATGGTTTACGAGCATTTGATATTAAATGGTTTTTGTCTCCATTATACAAATTGGACGTATCATGGTGAAGGAGTTATTTTGGACGAAGATAATAATGACCAAGTTGATAATGAAAGAAATGTCTTTGAAAGACATGACCGTGATGCTATGTTTGAGTTGATAGATAACATTCGAGGACATGATACTGATGAACTGATGGATTCACCTCCGGATTCCTTACTTGAAAAAATACAAGATGCAGGAAATCCATTATCTGACGGAGTCAAAATGTCTCGGTTGCGTTTTCTTCTGGAAATGTTTAAGATAAAAGTGAAGAATCGGTGTACAGCGGTTACGATGACAGATGTCTCCACTTTTGAATATATGTAAATATTTTGTTTAAATAACCACTTGTGAGTTGCATAGATGGCTCCTAGACCTAGACGTATTCGGGAGGTTCCTGAACCTCCTCAGCAGCCACAGGGAGGTTCTTCTGATGCAGGTAGTGGAGGTACCCAGAGACGGCGTGGACCGTCTCAGTGTAGACTCTTGGACCGTCTTGCACCCGGGGAGACCTTACATGTACGCATTGTTAGCGGAGATGCGGTAGGAGAGAACTCCATGGAGTTTCAGAGCTACCTTGGCCAGGTTGCTCGTGCGCGCGTCCCCATCACTACCCACGACTTTTGACAGCTTCCTTATGCTGTCAAGGCTGCCATACTTTCTGATTTGGAGGTATTCTAAAATTTAAAAATGGTTTTTTGTAAATTTTGATGAGCTAATCGTTATTATATTTGTTGTATCAGGTCGTATTTACATGGGAACGAAATACTCATGTCGATTCTCAGATTCTCTCCCATACCGCTGAGTTGTTACGTCGATACAAGGGACGCATAAAGGCAAAGGTAAAATGCTTATTATATTTTAATAACAAAAGATTTAAAGATTGACGATATTTATTTCTTCATTTTTATTACTACAACCCCCAGATTCCATATGAGCAGCTTGTGCAGAATGTCCCACCTGTTGTTACACCAGAGCAATGGAGGGAGCTGATTAATTTTTGGTCCAGTGAGGAGTTTGCAGTATGCATATTTTTTTCTTAATTATTTGTTTTATGTTTATACTAACTTTGTTAAATTTCAGTCAATTTCTTCCAAGATACGACGAATCGTTACAAAGGCTTTAGGTCCACGCATAAGATGGGAAGGAAGAACACCAACCAACTGAAGGATGACTTTGTAAGTATTTATAAAATGTTTAGAATGATTAAGTTTGAGTCTAAAATTTATTTTAGCAAGTTTTTATATTTTTTAAGTTGAGGGAGAATGAAAGAGAAATGACCCGCATAGAGGTATTTGTTGGGTCAAAGAGCCGAGACTTAGGAGGAGAAGTGCAGTGGGTTGATGACGCCTACGCACCAATTCATGTAAGTATAAATGCATTTTTTACTTATAGCATTACTTAGGGTATTATATTGATATTATTTTATACTTTTAAAATACAGGATGAAATGATTAGAATCCCTACCACCTCCTCGCTCGATAGCACGGGGACGAGCACTCCCCCGTTGTCGGCCGATGATGCCTTCCGTCAAGCCACTGGTCCAGAACACAGTGGACACATCCGTTGCGGAGGACGTGGAAAAACGATCCGTACATGGTACGGAATGGGTAGTTGATGAATCTCCATTTCATCACCTTTATTCTATCATTTTGGCCTCAAAAACCCCAGCAAATGCATGTAAATAGCATCAAATTATACATAATAGCATCCATAAATCATTGTATTAACTACACATTAAATAAGGTTTTTAATGCTAAAATTATAGAATAAAGAGAAGAAAAGAAAAAGGAATAAAATATTGAAGATATTTTATGACCCAAACCCCGAGACCAAGGCCAGCATGGTATTGGTCGACAAGGAATAAAGTAGGGGAAGATAAGGGCCAGTATACAATAAATACCCCTTTTATTTATTCATTTATTTATGCATTTTTGACACCTATTTTGCACATAATTATTTATTCATCAAATAAAGAAACTTTGTTCATAAAAGTTGTAGATAATAATGTAAATAAAATTACAAAATTGAGTTTGTGTAAAAATAATACTCAGTGCACAGTCTATACATAGAATAAAAAGCCAAATTCTCAACTTCACAGACCCATATCTTGCAAATAAAAACTCCAAATCACTCAAACTCACCTTTAATATTATATAGCTTCCCATGAACTATTTAATAAAATTGGTTTCATAATTTTTGGAGTCCATGTGCAAAAGTTAGGTTTTTGGCCCTCCTTGTACATAATACTTGAATAAATTATTACATTTATTCATTATTCATTATTGCAACAAATTTATATTTTTAGAATTTTGTAAACAATGTATATAATGCATACACATATTAAAAGTAAAGGAAAACCCAAAAATAATTTGTAAAATAAATTAAGTATACAAAACACATAGGTAAATACCTATAAGGATACCTACATATACCTATACCTATTTATTAAAAAATGTAAATAAACTCCTAAAAATTAAATAAAAATACCTTTATACTCACAAAAATAAATTATAAATTTATAAAATAAGACAATAAAATAATAAAAGAAAATAAACAAACTAAAAATAAAATACACAAAAATACATGTAAATACATACATATACACATTATTAAATTAAAACCATAATAAAGCGCTTCGAAAAATTCAATAAAAATCACAAATAAATACTACATGAAAAAATACACAATTTTTATGTTTTAAGAAAATTCAAATAAAATCATTTATTGTGGTAAATAAATCAATTTAGGCTCAAATGTCCTATTTTGTCTTTTAGCGGCTGACGTGGACCAATGAGGCGCCGGCCTTCATTGACCCCCTGGTCAACTGTCCCATCCCTGCTCTGGCGCTTCTGAACTGTCAACTCCCCCGATTTCCTCCATTTTTTGCGGCCATCCCGTCCATCGTTCAAGCTCGCTTCCTTCACAAGAATTGCTCTCTGATTATCCATAATGCTCGCCAATAACTTGGATCGATCAGATGCTCATTGGATTAATCAATAATCGCCGGTCAATAAGGCTATTCGCCAATGTCTATAAATAAGTAGCTCCGCCTCCTTCCTCGAATTTGGCCAATTTCATTCCAACCTAAAGCCTTGATCTTGTTCCTGGACCATTCCTCATGACAGGGGGAGTGCTCCAGCGCCTTGACTCGGCCGGAGGAAGGAGAATTTTGACGCGGCGGAGCTCCGGCGTCCGCCCTGCTCCCTGGTGGCCCCCAGGTATAAGAGTTGTTCTTCTATCACTTTTTAGTTAGTTTTTAATGTTAGTTTTTAATTCCAGTAGTTAGATTAGTCTTTAGTTAATTCCCTTAGCGTAAAATCCAAAAATTCGAAGTTCGTCGGAGCTCCGCTCCAGCGACTTCTTCACCGTAAACCCGATTGTTTTCCGACCGCCACGAGCACCCCATCTCGATTCCCATCGCTTTCTCCATCATTCCATCACCTTTGACCAACCCAGGACCCTTGGTCTTGGCGAATCGGGGCTCCACCTCCGCCGTTCGTCGGAGCCCCTCCGCCCCACTCCATTTTGCAGCGAAGCTTCAAAATCCCGGGTCGAGGAGGTAGCCCTCTCGCCCCCGGTTCTTCCTGTGTAGGTATAACGAGGAATGGAGCCCATCTGGGCTTGCATCGAACTAGGAAGAGGTTCCTGGAGGTCATGTGCTTCATCGACCTCGTCCGAACGACTCGGACCTCCAGGAGCCATGAGAGACCCATCAGTCGACGCGGGCTGCTTCCAGCTACGTGCAGACCACCTCAGACGCGCCATAGAGCCCTGGAGGAGCCCAAGCTTCTCGATCGAAGCTCGCCAGGCGCGAGCTTCTTCCCTGTTCTTCCAAGGAGCTTCAGCGCCGTTGGATCGGGAGGCGAGGCCCAGTTCGCTTAGGAGCCGTCCGATGAAGCCACGTGCCAACCGTCAGATCAGCCAGGATCATCTAATCCAGGCCCTTCACCGACGAGCCGGTATCCACCGTCGGATGCTCGACGCGTGGATAAGTGGCGCACCCAGCGTCGTTGGATGTCACGCCTTTGGGGGTAAATTTCATACCTAACCCCCCCCCCCCCCCCCCGCTTTTTGTATTTATAGTTTAATACCAAAAATAAAAGGTTAAGTTGTAAATAAGTTGTATAATTTGTTGAAGGCCCCCTGATGTTTTTAGATTTGCATTTTAGTCCTTCTGCGCCTCACGTGCAGCACCCACGTGAGGCGCGTGATATTTGCATTTAAACCCGCCGGGTTTTTGTATTTGTAAAATGGCCCTGAAAATAAAAATAAATGTTTATTTCTGTTGTAACTTTTGCATGTATGCCCCTGAGAGATATTTTAATTGCAAAAACACCCCTGCCATGCCATTTATTTTTGAATGCTTTGTCTATTTATTTTGTGCTTCATATTTCTTCGAAAAATCTTGCAAAAATAGACATAAGCTCCTGTTAGTGTACCCTTGCATGCTATATTTTTAGTTTTTAATTTTATTGCATCTTTGCATTTATTAAAAATCAAAAACATGCATTTTATTTACTGTCTAGCTTATAAAATACCAAAAAATATGAAAAGGCCTCGAAAAATTCCAAAAAAATTAGTTATGGTGTAGTTTGACCCATTTCAGTGTTAGTCCAAAAATCCCTAAAAATCTCAAAAGGAAAACCTTAAAAATTGAAAAATACACAAAAAACTTCAAAAAAATATATAAAATTAAAGAAAATCAGAAAAATGTGAGCTCAGTTCCTATTTATGTTATATTTTATTATCCTTATTAGAAAAATAGTGTGGAAAATTTTTGAGGTTGTTTGCTATTTTTAATTCCTATTTTTCTTACTGCCAGACCCTATTCCACTGTTTGCTCTTATTTTGCTATTTAAAAATACAAAAATGTTTTGAAAAATGCCCAAAAATCACAAAAACAGTAAAATATCATGGAAATTATTTCATGAAGACTTTATTCCTGAATTTTTGACTATTTTTGAGTATTTTTATAAATATTATAGTACCCCTTTATGTATATATATACTCCCTAAAAAAGAAGAAAAAAGAAAATATATATATATATCTATATCTAATTACTTATATGTATTTATATATCTATTTATTAACCCTAAAAGATTTAAAAAAATAATATATTATTATTATACTTATCTATATATATAGATATATTGTATGTATGATAAGCTATATACTCACCCTCTATGGGTATACACATATTTCTATATTTGTATTTTATATATATATATATATTACCTAGTTATACTATAAAAAAGTATATAATAAATAAAAATAAAAAAATAAATAAAATAAAATACAAAAAATATAAAATTCAAAACCCAGAAAAATAGGCTTCACACATGGATGACTCTGTGATAGATGCACATTGTAGGCTATCGCATTTTGTATTGCTCTCTGTGGTTCGACCTCTACATGCTTGTTCCCTATACATTTTATGGTAGAGTAATAAAGATTAATTCACATTTCTTTTGAGCTTAATTGTTTTAATTCTTTTATTGTGGGTTAATTGTTGATTAACACCGGTCTTCTATGAGTGGTCGCCTCAGCGACAACATTTTTATATCATGGTGACCCTCGTGGAAAATCGCGGTTATCAGATGGCGCCGTTGCCGGGGAGCAATGAGCATAGCCTACTTTATTTTTGTCATTCTTGTGTACATGTTTGATTTATTTATTTCATGAGCAGCTATTCCTATTGTCATTAATCACCTGGCTTCATTGAGTCATTTATTGTGATTATTGTATCTGCTATATTTGATTGATTGAGCTATTCTAATGCAATCTTTTGTGACTTTGATGCGAGGGACCGCCACGTGAGGATGGCTTCGTAGGAGGCCAAGGCAGCCGAGCTTGGGGGAGGATGGTCTTCTCTTCTCATGACCATCTGGAGAGAGTATCAAGGGAGCAAATAGATGTGGATTAGATAGGTGTAGATATTTAGGATTATTTATTTTGTAATTTATGGTGAGAGAGAGAAAATTTTGGCATGTAATTAAACAAGACTCTACTCTTCACAATGTAATTAACCTGGGGGCCTCATCGCGGCTTTTCGAGTTTTCATCGCCTTCTTTTATTTGTTTTCCGAAGTTTTGAGCTTTCCGCCTTTATTTTCATTTTTTGTGTGTGCTTGGAGCCCCTAGATATAGGTTGCTTGACTCGGTAGCTAGGTCCACACATTAATAAGAATGCATGTTCCTATAGTTTACTTCGATTGGATCTAGTCAAACTTTAAACAAGCCGCTCATCTATCTCTTAGCCCTTGTGCCGCAGCAAGCCCTGTAAAGCGCTTTCTCCTACCCTCAAGTGTGTTGAGCAGAGGAGGGGTGAGCCAAGACCGGACCCTTTGGGCTAGAGATGAATGAGCGACTTATGGTTCTTCACGCTAATAGCAGCTAATGTTTAGGGTGATTTTGTGCCTTGCATACTGACATGTATATAGGTTTAAAAATTCTGTTTTGCATACCGCATGGAGAGAGCTGGGATGCACTGTAAGTCTTCTAACTCAACATGCATCATTCGGTTCAATGGTGAGATTTCCATCATGGAACCACTTGCACAGCTTTTCCCGCTATCTCCCTCTGATTTTGAGCACCTAGGACTTAAATGAAAATCTACAAAAACGTTAGGCGCTGGTATGAAACAGACTCAAAAAAAAGTGAAAACCCAAAAATAAAACAAGGGGACTGCTAAATAAACTTTAACCTTAATTAAAATCTATAATGGACTATCATTGTACCGGGTTCATAAAGCCCTCATTGTTTTCAGGTACCTTGGAGGGGGACCAAAACCCTACTCCCTTGAGCGAGTGCGACCCCTAAGGATTAAAGCCCAAAACCCAGTCTGCAACTGCCTTGTGTATCGCCTGGATTTCCGAAGTAATGGCGCTTCTATCGTACGTAGGCGAGTAGGACTTGGTCACCAATGGTGACTCTCTGTTGTGAGAGCATCGACCCTGTCCGAAGTATTGAGCATAGGCCACGCCTTCACGGGGGTGTCTGTCTCATTGTCCTGCGTCCGAGTAGGTTCTTGCACGCTCACGGGTGATTCCGTTGCGAGCGAGAACCGAAGTATTGGTTTCGCCTATCGGCTTCTTCTCTCTTTTCTTTGGCTGAGTAGGGATCTAGGAAGGGTTACAAGGACTCCAAAAAGTACAGACAACAGGTTACACAGGAGGAGGACAAGTACGGGATACTCTTCTGGCAGTACTCTCTCTCCTATAGGGTAGCGTACTAAGGACTTGTTATAAGATATGCCTGAAAATCACAACTCTAAAAATGAAAAGATAAAAAATAGCCAAGCTTTCACGGCTTCACATGGCGTGAGTTGGTGAACCCGATTTTGTATTGTGTTTGTATGGATCTAGATTAAGGTTCAAAGATCAAGTCTCGTGCATTTGTGCACATTTTGTTTCTCCCTTTGACCACCCTGCTCAACCGAGCCTCTCTACTGTTTTACACTCCTTTTATTCCTCGTTGACCACCGTATCTTTCATCCTACATCCGATCCTCTCTTGTACTTCGCGAAGTTGATCCATGGATGGTTTCCGTCGGGACCATGCCGACACCCACATCGATTCCATGAACTCAACTCCGTCAATAAATTCGAGGCGATTCCCGAGAAACCGATCCGGACTTTGCGGGTCGATCTCTAGACTCCTCGTTTTCTACCTTTCTCTTGGCCACCCAATAAACTGGGATCACTTTTGTCCCACTTCCGTCGTTGTGAATGGAAGTCGATTGCAGTCTACATCCTTTTCCATCCACAACATGCTGGGGTTGACCTAAATTCCAGCTTCATCACGGCAGCTGAATATTAATTGCAAGTGATCTGATTCGGACCATCTCATTATGCAGATAGAAGACGTGCGAGCCCTGGAGACTACTCCGGAGTTCATCTCGTCCGACTCAGACCCTGACATGGCTCCAGGAGGAAAGGGCAAGGGTCAGCAGCCACCCCAACCAGAGGGACAGGTGCCAGATCAGAACCAAGTAAATGCACAGTTACTGGCATCTATCCAGGCCATACAGCAGCAGCTGACCGAGCAGGCCCTGACACGGACCGCATTTCAGGATATGTTGAATGACATGATGAACCGTGACGATGGAGGAGGAGGCAGAGGCAGAGGAGGCAAGGGAGGAGGAGGTGGAGGTGGAGGTGGTGGTCCTCCTGATGATGACCTTGAATTACCACCACCAAAGCCTACCCTTAAAGAAACATACAATCCGGGAGACAGCCAGATGACCGAGTGGATTCTCATTCCACCGGTACATGCTCACTTTGTGCTGAAGCCCCAATTCATTGCTCTTCTCCCTGCCTTTCATGGAAACACAAGCGAGGAGCCGTACATTCACCTGCGGCAATTTTCTCGTATCTGTCGCACTACTCACTATCCCAATGTCCCTCTGGACATTGTCAAGATGATGGCATTCCCATTCATCCTACAGGATAAGGCCCTTTATTGGGTCAACCATCTGGGGAAGGTTGTGACGACCTGGGAGGAGTTGAAATCCGCCTTTCTACACAAATATTACCCTCTCGGTCGGCTCAACCAGATGCGAGCCCGTATCAGTAATTTCTCCCAAGGACCCCATGAGTCGATACATGAAGCGTGGGAGAGATTCACTGACCTGCAGGAGAAGTGTCCCCACCATGAGATCCCTAAGACCAGCTTGGTCCAGCATTTCTTTGGGGGACTGAACATTGAAAGCCAACGGCTTGTGGACGCAGCATGTGGGGGCTCACATTTTAACAAGGATGAAGATGTAGTTTGGCAGATATTTGAAGAAATGGCCGAAGGAGAGGCCGCCCTCTCTTCATCCAAGGCGTATCAGAAGCAGCCCCAGATCCTCCAGAAGCAAGTGCACATAGCTGCATCCAAGGAAGCAGAGAGAGATGAGAGCTCCAACCTCAGCATCATCGGGGGACATCTCTCTAAGGTAGATATCATTGAGAAGCGATCACAGGACCTCGAGAAACTCGTTGTGATCGAGAAGAGGACCCAGAACCTGGACAAGCTAGATCAGATCAACAAGTACCTTGAACTGTTGTTCGGCACTATCAACTCTGTCCAGTCGGCTACACCATCGGAAGCTCCCGCTGAGAAGAAGGACGAGCAGCAACTGCAGCACCAGCCTCAGCCAAGCAGCCACCGGCAGTCCAGCACGTGTACTACGTGCAGGCGCCCGACCAGGGCCAGCCGCAGCAACAGATGGTAGTGTACCAGCCAGAGTTCCTCTCAGTACATGATCCAGTCTTTCCACCACCACCCCTGATTCAGGAAGTGAACGGGGTATGGGCTCATGATGCACAGCCGACCCGTCCTCAGGGACAACCCCAGGGTCAGCAATTTGCCAATCGGCAGTACCACCAACCTCAGGGTGATCGTTTTGGTCAATCCTCTCAGCAGCACCAGCAGTACCAGCAGCCTCCCCAGTTTGCACAGCAGTGGAGGCAGAATTTTCCTTACCAACAGCAGCCGCAATACCGCCACCCACAGCCGTATCACCAGTACGCGGCTACCCCCTCTCGGCAATATCAGCAATATCCTCCTCCATCCTACCAACAACTTCAACTTCCTGCACCACCTCAGAACCACCAGCCAAAACCTCTACACCCATCCAACCATCAGCAGCGTGGTCTGCACGCTGAACCTACTGAATCACCCTCTGTGAATCCCGCCATGGATTGTCTGGCCCAGCTTGTTAAAGGGCTAGCGGATATGACAAAGAGGCTCGACGACCTGACCGCCACCAGAACTACCATTCCGGCGCAGGTCGAAGCCAACCCCAATAATTTCAAAAAGAAAGAGCAGGAGCGGTAGGACCTTGCCTCCGCCTGCTACCAGAAGTGGGGTGAATAAAGAAACAGGTGGATCGTTATCTTTCGTATCAGTCGTTCCAGCTAAAGGGGCGGGTGAGGAGGAAGAAGAAGGAGAAGCCAGTCCAGCCGTCGTGCCATGTCAGCAGCAACCTCAGCCAAAAATACAAAAAAATCAGCAAAAACAAAAACAACAAAAAGAAGCTCGTAGCAGAAGCGAAACCGCGCCAGCATTGGAGGAGCCGCCAGCAGCAGCCGATCCCTCGCCAGTCGATGGAGCAGACGCTACCCTTTTTGATTGCCCAACAGCACCAGCATGCCAAGATTCAGTTTGTACTCCTTTTTGTAGATCGGATGTACAACATTCTGTGGGCGATGATTTTCATGTAAATAAGAACTCTGATTTTCCTACTAGTAGTGTACATATTCCTTTTCCTCATGCAATACAAAAATCCAAAAAAATTGCAAAACGAAAAAAGGCATTGTCTGATCCAGGTGTTGTGGATATTTTGGATAAATTGACTGTTGAGATTCCCCTGTTGAAGGCTGTGGAATACATGCCAGCCGTAAAGAAAGGACTGAAGGAGGTATGTACTAACAGGCATTGCCCAGCGCAATAAAACAGACGCCAGCAAGTCGAGAGGCATGTCCTCACCTTGGCCATGGTAGCAGCCATCAGCAATCTCCCCAGAAGAAGCAAGGACACAGGAGCGCCTCTGATCAGTTGTGAGATTTTTGACTAGGTCTTCGAGCGCACTCTCTTGGATAGCGGATCTTCCATCAACCTTCCGCCCTCGTCCATAATGCAAGAATTCGGGCTGGGACCGCTCAAGCAGACACGCATGATCCTTCATTTCGCTGACCGATCCGTCAAACGGCCCTGAGGTCTGTTGGAAGACGTGGTAGTTAAGGTGCAGGAAATGAAATTCCCAGCTGACTTTGTAGTCCTTGATATGGACTCGCTTGCACCCCTGCTCCAGACCCCTATCATCCTTGGCAGACCATTCCTTCGTACTTCAGGTGTCGTGGTTGATTACGGGTCTGGGAAGATCACTTTCAGCTCGAACACCCAGCAAATCACGATCAACATGAACAAAGAGCAGAATGCCACAACTGATGAGAGCCAGGCGGTATCAGAAGCAGACTGTGATTTTATTGCAGAGATCAGAGACTCAGCTTTATCATTGGATGATTCATGGACCCGAGAAATCCTCACTCTTGAGGAGGACTTGGAAAGCACAGTCAGCATATGCTCCGATGATTCTTGGGAGACAGATTCTCAGATGCAGGTGCATCTTCTTGAGCATTCACTCCAGACTGAACATGATCAGCGTAGCGCAGAACCGTTCGGTTGCATCACCGGGATCTCAACAGGATGATGAGGATGGTAAGTATCGCAAGGAAATACATCCCACCACCAGCATGGTATCTGAAGTGACAGATAAAGTGGACAGGTCTAAACCAGAACTCAAGCCACTTCCGGCAGGCCTGAAGTATGCTTCCCTTGCGGGTGAAGATCAAATGTATCCGGTCATCATCAGCAGCAAGCTGAATCGGATCAGGAATCTCGACTTCTCGAGGTTCTAGAAAAGAACCGCAAGGCACTTGGTTGGAGCGTATCATATCTCCGAGGGATAAATCCAGCCTTGTGTTCACACCATATCTATTTGGAAGAAGATGCCAAGCCGTCCCATGAATTTCAGAGAAGGCTGAACCCTAACCTTTGGGACGTTGTCATGAAAGAAATCACGAAATGGTGTGATGCAGGCTTCATCTATCCCATCTCCGATTCGAAATGGGTAAGCCCACTGCATGTAGTTCCCAAGAAATCAGGGCTTATCGTGGTTACAAATGACAAAGGAGAGGAAATTTCAACTCGGGTACCAACATCCTGGTGGGTGTGTGTTGACTATCGCCGACTTAATGCAGCAACCAAGAAGGACCACTTTCCCTTGCCATTCATTGATCAGGTTTTGGAAAGATTAGCAGGCAAGGAGTTCTTCTGCTTTCTGGATGGGTATTCCGGGTACAACCAAGTGGCGATTGCCCCTGAAGACCAAGAGAAGACTACCTTCACTTGCCCGTTCGGCACCTATGCCTTCAAGAGAATGCCCTTTGGTTTGTGCAATGCACCTGCAACCTTCCAAAGATGCATGTTAGCAGTCTTCGCCGAGATGGTCGACGGTTTTCTCGAAGTGTTCATGGATGATTTCTCTATCTATGGTGATAGTTTTGATTCTTGTCTTCAGCATCTAGACAGAGTACTTCAGAAGTGCCGAGAAGTCAATTTAGTGCTCTCATGGGAAAAGAGCCATTTTATGGTCACTGAAGGTATTGTGCTGGGCCACGTCGTTTCCAAATGTGGCATGGAAGTCGATCCGGCGAAGGTGGATGTCATTTCAAATCTTTAGCCACCTCAAACCGTGAAGAATGTGAGGTCATTCCTGGGGCATGTGGGATTCTATAGGCGATTCATCAAGGATTTCAGCCGCATTGCCCGACCTCTGACAGAACTTTTATGCAAGGAAACAGAGTTAATTGTTGATCAGCCAGTTCTCCTTGCTTTCAATCAGTTGAAGGAGCTTATTACCCAGGATCCAATCTTGCAGTCGCCCGACTGGACTCTTCCTTTTGAAATAATGACCGATGCGTCAGACTTTGCAGTCGGAGTTGTTCTTGGGCAGCGGAAAGACAGAGCGCCCTATGCCATTCACTATACCAGCAGAACATTAGACGAAGCACAGAGAAATTATACAGTGACAGAAAAAGAACTGCTGGTTGTGGTCTTCGCCTTAGAGAAGTTCAGATCCTATTTGTTGGGATCAAAAGTCACCATCTTTACAGACCACTCTGATATCCGGTACTTACAGCAGAAGAAGGATGCAAAGCCAAGACTGATTCGTTGGATCCTTCTCCTCCAGGAATTCGATTTGGAAATAAAGGACAAGCCTGGAGTTCAGAATGTGGTAGCAGGTCATCTCTCCAGAATAGAGCAGCATGAACCCCCTCTGAGCAATGCACCTATCACAGAAACCTTCCCTGACGAAGTCATCTTAGCAGTGGATTCTCTTCCTTGGTATGCTGATATAGTCAATTACCTCGCCTCTGGGGTAATGCCTTCGGATTGGACGAAGAACCAAAAGAACAAATTCATGTCGACCATCCGCTTTTACCAATGGGAAGATCCTCTTTTATTCAGAGAAGGAGCAGATTGTATCTGGCGCAGGTGCATCCCTCAGACGGAGCAATCAAGTGTCCTCGAGAATTGTCACTCGCTCGAATCTGGTGGACATCACTCTGGAGATCGTACGGCAGCAAAAGTTCTTCAGTGTGGCTTCTGGTTGCCCACTTTATTCAAGGATGCAGCGGAATTTGTCAAACGATGTATTGACTGTCAGAGACTGAAAGGTACACTTACTGCCAAAGATTCAATGCCCCTAAAAATCATTCAGATAGCAGATGTTTTCGATGCATGGGGCATTGACTTCATGGGGCCTTTCCTAACAGTCAAGGATTTGAGCACATCCTTCTTGCTGTCGACTACGTGAGTCGTTGGGTGGAAGCTATTCCCGCTCGAGCCGCTGACAGCCGAACAGTATGCCAGTTTCTGAAGAAGAACATTATTTCACGGTTCGGGATACCGAAATCCTCATCTCATACGGGGGTAGCCACTTCATTAACAAAGAGGTCAAGAAGTTAACGAAGGAGTACGGCATCGACCATCATGTCGCATCTCCTTATCATCCTCAGACCAATGGCATGGCGGAGTTATCAAACAGAGAAATCAAGACTAACTGCAGAAACTTGTTAGGCCAAACGGAAAGGACTGGTCTCAACTCTTGGACTCAGTCCTATGGGCTTACCGAACTGCCTACAAGTCTCCCTTGGGCATGTCACCCTATCATCTTGTATATGGAAAACCGTGCCATCTGCCGTGGAATTAGTTCACAAGTCTTTATGGGCAATCAACAGTTGTAATTTGGACTCACGCAAAAGTGGTCAGAAGAGAAAAGACGATCTAAACAGGCTCTTGGAATTCCGAGACTATGCATACGATAACACCTTGATGTACAAGGAGAAGGTGAAACGCTGGCACGACCGGCACATCAGACGAAAGACCTTTGACGTTGGACAGAAAGTGTGGTTATTTTATGCAAAGTTGCGGATATTCCCAGGCAAATTAAAGAGTAAGTGGACAGGGCCCTTTCGAGTTTGTGAAGTGCGTGACATGGAAGCATTGCTATATCAGAACTGTCACATGACACACAGCCATTCGTTGTCAACGGTCAACTCCTGAAGCAGTACCTCGAACCAGACACATTCCTGGCCGTTGTTGACTCTGTTCAGCTCATGCAACATGATGACATCTCCTCAGCACCTGCGGCATCGAACGATTCAGACTATGCAATCCAAGAACGGTTTATCTGATTTTCTTCTTTTCTTCTTTCTTCTTTTCCTTTTCTATTTTCTCTTTGTATCTAAAAGGTGCCGCCTTGTAGACAGTTTTCTATACTTAGGACGTACTTGGTCCTAAGTATAGGGGGATGTGCAACCAGAGTTTTTCATTTCTTTCCGATCCTCTCCATTGTCTACTCTTCTTGTCTATACTTAGGAGTATCTTACCCTAAGTATAAGGGAGACAATCTGAGTACAATCTGTGTATTCCCACCCTTGACCCTCCCTACTTTTTGTACAATTTGCTATACTTAGGACTACTTGATCCTAAGTATAGGGGGGATGGTCAACTTCCCATTCATTCATTTCATTCATATTTATTGTTTGGACTTGTCTATACTCAGTGAGTTATGTCTCTGCTTTTCTCTTCGATCTATGAGGACATAGCTCAAGCTAAGTATAGGGGGGTCGTATATACCATGTATATACTATAAGCCATAACTCATACTGAAAAATAAAATATATCATCCCAATATAAATTAAATTGTAATAAGTGGTCCTATAATAATAAAAGATGATTGTGAGCTCCTCAGGATTGTTGTACTTGTACTGATATTAAATCAAAAAAAGTTTTTTTATGCAAAAAGTGTTCTTTGAAAAACCTTGTGAAAATTGTGTGAAAATAGTGTGTACAAGTATTCAACTTTTGAAAAATCAGTTTTGTGTGTAAAATTTATTTCCTTTGCGTGAAATCAAAATGTGTCAAAATTATTGTGCAAATGATTGTAAAAATTTGATTGTCAAAATTGTTTTGAAAAACCTATCTATGATGTGTAAAACCTTTGTAAAATCATTTTCAAATACGTGTACATGTTTGCAAAATTATTTTGGACTAGAGCTTTCAAAACTCTTGTGAAAAATGATTCTTGAATAAGTCTGAGGAGTCTACACAAAAATCTCTCATTTGTAAATAAGGAATAATCACAAAATAAAACTGATAAAAACCTTACTATGTAACAACTACAATTTTTCTTCTTTTGTATATATACCGATTAAATAAATCAGATACCTATACAGTATGATTTGAAAAATAGTGTGACCAGTTTGGAAAAATTTGATGAGAAATGATTTCAACCTGTGTGAAACTGTTTTGATTGAAAAACTTTTTCTTCGTGGAAAGAAAGGATTTGAAAAACCTATGTGCAAATATTTTGAAAAATGCTTGTCAAAACTATTGTGAAAATTGTATATATATAGTGTGAAAAATCTTTGCAAAATTAGTTTTCAAATGTGTGTAAATGATTGCAAAAATTATCGTGTACAATAGTTCGCAAAATTATTTTCAAAACTAGACCTAAAAAATAATAAGATCACTATTACAAATACTTTTAAGTCATAAATAAGACACATACAATTCTTTCTGTACAATTCTAAATAAACTACTTCACTCACTCCTGTAAAGTTTTTATAAATTCATACATTTTGTAAATAAAGCGGCATGCCCGTGTAAATAAATGTACGTACCTTTTGGTATATGTCAAGTTTTCATTTGCAAAAATTTCTTTGTGTAAAGTATTCTTTGATTCTTTTAAATTCTTTGTGAAAAAAAATTGCATCATTCATTGTGCATAGCATAAGCATACCATTCATATTCTTTTGAGTGAGCTTGATGATTGAATCAGTCTAATAAAGTCTCAAATTGGAGCTCGGTTAAGACCTTACCGCACCTAACTGCACTGGAACCTTACGGGAACTAGGTTTAAGGTACTTCAGGTCTCTGCAGACTTAATTCTTTGAGAAATCAGGGCTGGGTTCAAGTCACCTTAGTGGACTAACTAGAACTTTTCGAGACACACGTACGACTCTTGCCGACCGTGACCTAACTTGGACACTTGCACCTTTCACTTGGCTCAACTCAGTTGGAGTGGTGAGGGGGTTGGATTTGCCAGTCTGAGACGCACACGGGTGGAAACATCGTCCTCGTCTAGGAGGGAAGTGCACCCCAACCTGGTCCAATAGCCATGAGGTCTAAAGACAGGAGATTGTGGGTTGCGATAAAGCTTCAAAAGAGGGATAGTCTACTGGCTCAAGAGGAAAAACTCCTTATGTAAATGCTGCTGTGAATAGTATGTTGAAAAAAAATGGTCAGGCCTGTACAAAAATAAAATGCCTGCAAAGTGTGTACAAAGTCAATAAGCAAGCTTGAGTTCCGAAGACAAAAATGTGAGCCTGCAGCTGGATGACTTGACTACACTGGTCTTGCGTCCTAGGATAGGTAGCTACACTGGCTACCGTCCATTCTTCTCTTCACCCCCTCCTCTTGAGTTGGTTGCCACTTGAACTTAGAAGGGAATACCCTGCTCCTCGAGGAAAGAGCTGTTGGATTGGGGAATCATTGGGTTGTTATTCTGGAGAAGTCAGTTCCTTTATCATTTCAGTTGGGGAGAGCCGCTATCACTTACACTGTACAAGTCAGATTCATAGTTATAAGGGTTTGCGTATGACGTAGACTGGTTCTGACCAGGCTATTGAGGTAGGTTGAACCGAGTTCTGTGACTATCGAAAGCTGTTGTATTTTAGAGCTGGTTCCCGACTAGGTTCCACACACATCTACACCCAAGTTCTGACAGGAGCTCCAAATTCAGATTTTGTAAAGACATGCATTGCATTGAAAGCACCCCTATTCACTCTATCCTTCTTTAATTTTCTATTTTCTTTTCTTTATTCTTTTTGTACTTATTGCATAAGTGTTTGCTAGGGACTAGCAAAGGCAAGTATAGGGGGGTGATGAATCTCCATTTCATCACCTTTATTCTATCATTTTGGCCTCAAAAACCCCAGCAAATGCATGTAAATAGCATCAAATTATACATAATAGCATCCATAAATCATTGTATTAACTACACATTAAATAAGGTTTTTAATGCCAAAATTATAGAATAAAGAGAAGAAAAGAAAAAGGAATAAAATATTGAAGATATTTTATGACCCAAACTTCGAGACCAAGGCCAGCATGGTATTGGTCGACAAGGAATAAAGTAGGGGGAGATAAGGGCCAGTATACAATAAATACCCCATTTATTTATTCATTTATTTATGCATTTTTGACACCTATTTTGCACATAATTATTTATTCATCAAATAAAGAAACTTTGTTCATAAAAGTTGTAGATAATAATGTAAATAAAATTACAAAATTGAGTTTGTGTAAAAATAATACTCAGTGCACAGTCTATACACAGAATAAAAAGCCAAAATCTCAACTTCGCAGACCCATATCTTACAAATAAAAACTCCAAATCACTCAAATTCACCTTTAATTGTATATAGCCTCCCCTGAACTGTTTAATAAAATTGGTTTCATACTTTTTGGAGTCCATGTGCAAAAGTTAGGTTTTTGGCCCTCCTTGTACATAATACGTGAATAAATTATTACATTTATTCATTATTCATTATTGCAACAAATTTATATTTTTAGAATTTTGTAAACAATGTATATAATGCATACACATATTAAAAGTAAAGGAAAACCCAAAAATAATTTGTAAAATAAATTAAGTATACAAAACACATAGGTAAAATACCTATAAGGATACCTACATATACCTATACCTATTTATTAAAAAATGTAAATAAACTCCTAAAAATTAAATAAAAATACCTTTATACTCACAAAAATAAATTATAAATTTATAAAATAAGCCAATAAAATAATAAAAGAAAATAAACAAACTAAAAATAAAATACACAAAAATACATGTAAATACATACATATACACATTATTAAATTAAAACCATAATAAAGCGCTTCGAAAAATTAATAAAAATCACAAATAAATACTACATGAAAAAATACACAATTTTTATGTTTTAAGAAAATTCAAATAAAATCATTTATTATGGTAAATAAATCAATTTAGGCTCAAATGTCCTATTTTGTCTTTTAGCGGCTGACGTGGACCAATGAGGCGCCGGCCTTCGTTGACCCCCTGGTCAACTGTCCCATCCCTGCTCTGGCGCTTCTGAACTGTAAACTCCCCCGATTTCCTCCATTTTTTGCGGCCATCCCGTCCATCGTTCAAGCTCGCTTCCTTCACAAGAATTGCTCTCTGATTATCCATAATGCCCGCCAATAACTTGGATCGATCAGATGCTCATTGGATTAATCAATAATCGCCGGTCAATAAGGCTACTCGCCAATGTCTATAAATAAGTAGCTCCGCCTCCTTCCTCGAATTTGGCCAATTTCATTCCAACCTAAAGCCTTGATCTTGTTCCTGGACCATTCCTCGTGACAGGGGGATGCTCCAGCGCCTTGACTCGGCCGGAGGAAGGAGAATTTTGACGCGGTGGAGCTCCGGCGTCCGCCCTGCTCCCTGGTGGCCCCCAGGTATAAGAGTTGTCCTTCTATCGCTTTTTAGTTAGTTTTTAATGTTTGTTTTTAATTCCAGTAGTTAGATTAGTCTTTAGTTAATTCCCTTAGCGTAAAATCCAAAAATTCGAAGTTCGCCGGAGCTCCGCTCCGGCGACTTCTTCACCATAAACCCGACTGTTTCTGACCGCCACGAGCACCCCATCTCGATTCCCATCGCTTTCTCCATCGTTCCATCACCTTTGACCAACCCAGGACCCCTGGTCTTGGCGAATCGGGGCTCCACCTCCGCCGTTCGTCGGAGCCCCTCCACCCCACTCCATTTTGCAGCGAAGCTTCAAAATCCCTGGTCGAGGAGGTAGCCCTCTCGCCCCCGGTTCTTCCTGTGCAGGTACAACGAGGAATGGAGCCCATCTGGGCTTGCATCGAACCAGGAAGAGGTTCCTGGAGGTCCTGTGCTTCATCGACCTCGTCCGAACGACTCGGACCTCCAGGAGCCATGAGAGACCCATCAGTCGACGCGGGCTGCTTCCAGCTACGTGCAGACCACCTCAGACGCGCCGGAGAGCCCTGGAGGAGCCCAAGCTTCTCGATCGAAGCTCGCCAGGCGCGAGCTTCTTCCCTGTTCTTCCAGGGAGCTTCAGCGCCGTTGGATCTGGAGGCGAGGCCCAGTTTGCTCAGGGGTCGTCCGATGAAGCCACGTGCCAACCGTCAGATCAGCCAGGATCATCTAATCCAGGCCCTTCATCGACGAACCGGTATCCACCGTCGGATGCTCGACACGTGGATAAGTGGCGCACCCAGCGTCGTTGGATGTCACGCCTTTGGGTAAATTCCATACCTAACCCGCCCTGCTTTTTGTATGTATAGTTTAATATCAAAAATAAAAGGTTAAGTTGTAAATAAGTTGTATAATTTGCTGAAGGCCCCCTGATGTTTTTAGATTTGCATTTTAGTCCTTCCGTGCCTCACGTGTAGCACCCACGTGAGGTGCGTGATATTTGCATTTAAACCCCGCCGGGTTTTTGTATTAGTAAAATGGCCCTGAAAATAAAAATAAATGTTTATTTCTGTTGTAACTTTTGCATCTATGCCCCTGAGAGATATTTTAATTGCAAAAACACCCTTGCCATGCCATTTATTTTTGAATGCTTTGTCTATTTATTTTGTGCTTCATATTTCTTCGAAAAATCTTGCAGAACTAGACATAAGCTCCTGTTAGTGTACCCTTGCACGCTATATTTTTAGTTTTTTAATTTTATTGCATCTTTGCATTTATTAAAAATCAAAAACATGCATTTTATTTACTGTCTAGCTTATAAAATACCAAAAAATATGAAAAGGCCTCGAAAAATTCCAAAAAAATTAGTTTTGGTGTAGTTTGACCCATTTCAGTGTCAGTCCAAAAATCCTTAAAAATCTCAAAAGGAAAACCTTAAAAATTGAAAAATACACAAAAACTTCAAAAAAAAATAAAATTAAAGAAAAATCAGAAAAATGTGAGCTCAGTTCCTATTTATGCTATATTTTATTATCCTTATTAGAAAAATAGTGTGGAAAATTTTTGAGGTTATTTGCTATTTTTAATTCCTATTTTTCTTACAGCCAGACCCTATTCCACTGTTTGCTCTTATTTTGCTATTTAAAAATAAAAAAAATGTTTTGAAAAATGCCCAAAAATCACAAAAACAATAAAAAATTATGAAAATCCCAAAAAGACTTTATTCCTGAATTTTGACTATTTTTGAGTATTTTTATAAATATTATAGTACCCCTTTATGTATATATATACTCCCTAAAAAAAGAAAAAAAAAGAAAATATATATATCTATATCTAACTACCTATATGTATTTATATATCTATTTATTAACCCTAAAAGATATAAAAAAATAATATATTATTATTATACTTATCTATATATATATATATTGTATGTATGATAAGCTATATACTCACCCTCTATGGGTATACACATATTTCTATATTTGTATTATATATATATAACCTAGTTATACTATAAAAAAGTATATAATAAATAAAAATAAAAAAATAAATAAAATAAAATACAAAAAAATTATAAAATTCAAAACCCACAAAAATAGGCTTCACACATGGATGACTCTGTGATAGATGCACATTGTAGGCTATCGCATTTTGTATTGCTCTCTGTGGTTCGACCTCTACATGCTTGTTCCCTATACATTTTATGGTAGAGTAATAAAGATTAATTCACATTTCTTTTGAGCTTAATTGTTTTATTCTTTTATTGTGGGTTAATTGCTGATTAACATCGGTCTTCTATGAGTGGTCGCCTCAGCGACAACATTTTTATATCATGGTGACCCTCGTAGAAAATCGCGGTTATCAGTAGTGCAAGTGAGTCGCAGTCTTCCTCGCAAGGAAGCCAGAGAGAGAGAGATGGAGAGGGAGCTGCGCGAAGTAAAGGAAAAGATGACTGCACAAGATGCAGAGATGGCCAAGATGCGTATGGACATGGCGAATGTCATGTCCTATATAAGCCGTCTTCAAAGCCAAGTCACGCCCCCTGTACAACCTGCACAACTCGACGACGATGAGGAGAGTGAGGAGGAGAGCGATGAGAGTGACGAGAGTGACGGGAGTGGCGCATCTGAGTAGATAGCATCCATGCAGTACATCTTAGTTTCTTTTTGATCTTTTTATTGTAATGTTTTTTTATTAATGCCTAACATTATGTAGACTTCATAACAGTTCTTCATAAGTATGTTATGTGTTATTATGATATTGAATGTTGAGTTTATGATCTTGAATGTTGAGTTGTTTAGTTCTTGAATGTTGTGTTGTTTGGTTCTTGAATGTTATGTTTATTGGTTATGCAGAGGGAGCAGGGAAGACACCATGAATCTAGGAATTTTTTTCCTGTCAGGGAGTATTGGGGACGGTTGTAACCATCCCCTAAAGAGCTACAAAAACGTCCCACCTGCCCAAACAGTCCACGGGAGACTATTGGGGACGGTTAGAACCATCCCCTATACGCTTCTGCTGGTGTCGCTAACAAAGCGCAGATGGGACGGTTTTAGCCGTCCCTTATACGCTTCTGTTGGCGTCGCTATATACATATAGTACAGGGGACGGTTACAACCGTCCCTAATACTCTTCTGTTGGCGTCGCTATAGACATATAGTAGAGGGGACGGTTACAACCGTCCCTAATGCTCTTCTGTTGGCATCGCTATAGACTCTTCCAGGCTTCTGTTGGCGTCGCAAAAGGTCTGCAAAGTAGAAGGGACGGTCACAACCGTCCCTAAATCCTAACGTAGGCGACGGTCTTAACCGTCCCCAAACGTTTTTTGTGGCCGTCTCAAAATGGTTGTTGACCATTGGGGACGGTTGTTAACCGTCCCTAATACAATACGTACTAGGGACGGTCGTAACAGTCCCTAATAGTAATCGTGTAAGGGACGGTTACAACCGTCCCCAATGATTTATTAAATGAGACGGTTGTCAGAAGCGTCCCATTTAATCAAATGAGACGGTGTCAGAAGGGACGGTTAGTAAACCGTCCCCTTTGCTCAGAGGGGATGGTTAGTAAACCGTCCCCTCTGCTCAGAGGGGACGGTTTTAACTACAAAGAGGACGGTCTTTGACCGTTCCCTTTAACCCACCCGCCTGTAGTGAGGCCACTGGAGCCCTAGCAGGTGTAGATGGAGGCTTGGTGGAGGCCTTGAAACCCTAGCGGAGGCAGAGGTCCTAAGGAGGAGGCCTTGCAAAGGCAAAGGACCTCAGATCGAATCCTTGCAGAGGTGATGCTGGCCTCGATTATACTGCAGCAGCCTAGGTAGAGGTTTTTGGAGCCTCGACATCACTACTTTAGGGCACTGGAGGCCCATGCATAGAGTCCTAGTTGTTGAAGCCTTTGAGGAAGAAGCCTAGGAGACCTTTCGTTGGGCCCTAGTCACTGGAAGGGGCCTACACAAGGGTTGCAGAGTGAAAGAGAGATGAGGGCTAATATGGCGGCATGATTTTGGTCAAAACACCAGTTTAGGACCGTTGCTCTGATACCATGAAAAAGATGAGAGAACTCAGTGAGTTGTCTTATTCAAAAGATCAAGAGGTCCTTATATAGACCAAAACCCTAGAGCACTCATAAATGAGAAATTACATAATAGGACCCCGAGAGGTTATAACTAAAAAGAATAAAAATAAATCCATCTCTAACATCATTTATAGGAAAAGTGGAGGGTTAGGAAGGGACGAGCGTGAATTGTGATGCATAATGCAATCTAGAGATGGAAATTTTTTTTGATGATTGGATGACCAACCAAATTGCAGCATAAGGGTCACCAATTTGGAGGTCGGTTGAGCCCGTCTTGAACCCAGCCTAGAGCATGGGGGCATTAGGCTAAGTTCGATTCCTTGATTTACAAAAAAAATTCGAGCCTCAACTCGGCCCACGGCCCGGCGAGAATTGTCGGTCTTGAGTTGAGCCGAGTCGAGCCCAATGCTCTACCGAACCTGCCAACCCTCATATCAAAGAGACCCTCACGTGCAAAGGACGCATGAGGGGTATATTTAAGGAGAAGCTCCTCGTGTTTTGGCATTTTATGCAACATAGCCCTCGGGGGTTCCACCGAAGCGTCTAAAAACTTGTGGATATCTGCATTTTAGTGCCTAGGAATATATATTTGCTTTAATACTCAATATTTTATTTATATTTAGTCCTAAACCTTGCAAAGATCATAACAAATTCATTTCATAATATGTTTGCATGATATCAATTTTTTTGCTTGTAGTATATAGTCCAAACTTTTAAAGTTGAGTTTTGCATTTTTTATATTACTAGATTTACTTGCATTTTTTGTGAAATTCAAGCTTTTTGACTAAAAAAGCATTTGTGCCTTGTAGGTAGAGTATTTTGGCTTGCGAAAATCACAATAAAATCTATCAGTTATTTAACAAAACGTTCCCCCCATTTTTGCAAAGCTGAACCTACATTCTGCTTTAAAAATACCTTTAGATTTTAGGTTTCTTATTTTACTAATCACATAGTACCTATAATTTTGCAAATTCGTTTGGGAAATTTATTCCATCTATCTATACTCTATTACTCCATATGTTGTTTGTAAAAACTATTAAAATTTATTATTTATTAGAAATCAAAAACCAAAAAAGATTTAAAATTCAATATAAAAATCACTTTTATTTTGGTTTTTGTCTAAAATCTGTGGGAAAATATAGGGAGAGTGTCTCTTGCGGGCACGTAAGCCTTCCAAAAAGAATCTCTGAATTCTTGGTGTCCCTAAAAAATAAAACCTTGAAAACCTTCCATGTTTTCTATTAAATTTAAAAAAAAAGTAAACCGCAAAAATTGCCCATTTTGTGTTTCCTAGTGCCCTCTATCTTTTAAAAGAACTCAGGAATATAAGGACATTTCCTATTTTTAATTCAATGTTCTTAAGTTTAGTTAATTTCCCTTCTTTACTTTCCCATCTTTCCTATATTATAAAATACCATAAAAAACTAAAAATACCAGAAACATATCCAACAACGCCGTTTAAAAATAAATTAATGAAAATTTATTTTCACCTTTTTCCTACATTATCTTTATTTATCTTACTTAAAAACTTAAAATGACAAAATCATTTATAAAAAACTATAAGTTTTTTAAAAAAAATTTAACTAAAAGTATTAAAAATTAAAAATCAAAAACAAAAATTTTAAATGAAAAATCAAATAAAATAAAAACCACGAACAACAGTAAACGAACCTCACTTGAACTGATGTTGCACAAATACTCATGAATCCTTAATCACTTGCTTTTACACACTCAAGCAGTTCATCTAGTCTGCCTTCGTGAGTTCGATCTAGGCACTTGCCCAAGTAAATCACCATATCTAATACTTCATATCTTTTGTTTTTACCGAGATTCTCTTTATACTACACTGAGAGGTTAATTCTTTGAAACTAATACTTGGAGGAAACCTCAGCTTAACCATTTAGAACAACATCCCTGAATATGGAAACCAAGAACTACACTTTCTTATTTTCGTTGTATATACCTCACATCAGAAGTCTGAATTTCAATTGCTAGTTCCGCTTCATTCTTATGACCGACACACTTAAAGGCGGAACTAGAAACCTACGTTGGCATTCCTAAATGCAGGGGACAATAGTCGAAGTAAACAAATATGATAACTATGTCGATAAGTTCATCCATTGCCATTCATATATGTTAACGAAGATGGAATATTTTTATCGCTTACTATTCGATGTAGGGCTGGCTATCGAGCCCAACAAGCCAAGCCAACCCCTAGCTTGGGCTCGGGTTCGATAAGCCCAGCCGGGCTCGGGCTCGATAAGGCTCAAGCCGAGCCCCTTATCGAGCCCGAGCTCCTTATCGAGCCCAAGGCAAGCTCATCAAGGAAAATGGATACTTTTTGGTGGAAAAGTGTTTTGCACGGATTCGAACTTAAGACATGCTCTTTCTAAGTCTGTGTTCCTTACTAGTAGACCATTATCCAAGTTATGTATAAAATCTTAATTATAATATATATTGTAACATTTTATTCGCTTATAAAAAAGAAAAAAAACTACTAATTTTCTAATGCGTGAGCAGGGGCAAATGTGTGGACGGGAATGTGATTTTGAGAATTGGATCATGACTCGTAGCTTGTGGGAGGAGCAAAGTTAGTGGATGAAAAATTGCAAAGGGCTAATTTTATTTTGTTTGTATTATATAAAATAGGGTTGATGGGTTGCCCCCAAGGGGCAGCCAACATGGCTACCCCCATCTCATTTTTTGGCAAATTTTTTTATTTTTTTGAAAAATATCACCATGTATATTCATCCATATATCCCTCCTATATGTCATTCGAATTTCGTCAGAAATAGAGACTCCTACGGCCTCCATCCAGACAGAGTCAATTTAAAAAATCCTGCGACCATTAAAAAAATGATGTCTGGATGGAGGCCGTAGGAGTCTCTATTTCTGACGAAATTCAAATGGAATATAGGAGGGGTATCGGGATGAATATACATGGTGATATTTTTCCAAAAAAATAAAAAAATGCGAAAAATGGGGTGGGGGCAGCTCCATTTTTCCCATATAAATATTATATGTGTATATATTCCTTATCGAAACCCTTGTTGAGTTATCGAACTAAGCGTGACTCGGCTCGTTAAGCTATCGAGCTCAAAATTCAGGCTCGGGCTCGGCTCAATAGCCTAATGAGCTAGGCTCACGAGCCCTTATCGAGCCGAGCCCGAGCCTGGCTCATCGAGCCGTGACTCAACAGCCAGCCCTAGTCACCGGCGGTTCTCATATTAATGCAGATGAGTGATCCATCTAGGGTGGTCGGAGGTCCTTGCAAACATGACTACGTTGTGCACTCTATTCATTAACATCCCGAACATAGTCGAAATAGTTATAAAAATGTTGTTGGACTTGGTACTGGACCTGTTGAGAATCACTCAGAAAGCTCAATCCTAATCAATAAAAAAAAGTCTGACTCCATCTCTTTATCGCTCATTATATTGCAGATATAATCTCGTCTAGCATCTGACTGTGTACCTCATTAAGGAATAATTTTATATAAGAATTTTCTCTACCGTTGATGTGGAGGTTGCGTTAGGTAGCCGACAACCAGAGTAAAAAATAATTGAATCTTTCAACATGGAATTGAGTAAGAATCCATGTAGCCGACTCTACTTAAAGTGGGAGAAGCTTCGTCATTTTTCTTAAGATCAAGATGCTGCTGACCTTTGGTAATGATGATACTCTTGTATAGTATGCTTGCATTTAAACAAAATTGGACTACAACAAAATGGACTTCATTGTTACTTGCATATGCTATGGATATTCCTGATGAAGAAATAGTTGTCGACTTTATTCTTTTACATGTCTCCCGGTGCAATACACGAGGTAACTACTAGTTAAAATTAAAATAAAATAGAGTTTCCTACAAAATGGATCATAGATGGATGATTGTTTAACAAAGGAAGCTCGTTCTAATCTTGATGATTTCAGTTTTTTTATAAATTCTAATCTTTGCTCGTAAACAGTAAATTCAACAAGCAAACTGTTTTCGTGAATCTGGTTTTACCCATATTTTCCAAAAAAACTCACTGCAATGCTGATTTAAACAATTGGATGTGATTTTAAGCCACGAATGTTTGTCAACGAATGACATTTTAGATTAAAGATAGATTGAGTGATTAATATAGCGATTTTAGGGGGGAAAGGGATATTTTCCAAGTACAAAGGATAAATTGGTAAAATTACTTATCTAACGAGTCCGTTAAAACAAACTCTATCAACATCGCCAGCTGTAAAACCAACCTCAAAGAATGCTTTTTGTAATAATATAATAATGCCTATAAATATTACGTTAATTGATTGCTCTAAAAAAACGTTAATTTACACGTGCAAACACCTAAATAGCATACATATGCACATTAAAGTATTTCAACCGCAAGCGAAAAGAGCTGCGAACTCAACGATCTGCCGCCTCAACCCACCAGCTTCATTCCTGCAAGTTCAGCAACGATACAAGCGAGAAAGTAGAATATTAAGACCTTGTGCATGGAGGAAAAATGCATGTCAGAATCAAGCTATAAGAGAGATTAACTATCCCTTAAGGGAGAGCAGGAACAAGCAAAGGAACTAGAAAAAGGACCACCTCACTACCTAAGGGATCGTCATACCCACAGAATCAGAGGGATTGATGGCAGTTTCAGTTCTTCGTTCTTCTTGTTTCTTCAACCCTTGAGATCGGACAAACTCCTCGATCCTAGCCTTGAGTTCAGAGTTGGGAACGAGCATCTCTGAAGTGAGATGAGAACGATTGAAGGGATCAGTCTGCAGAACCATGGATCAAAAACCATGTCATCAGATGATGCATATATGCAACCTGCTCATTGGATGGAATAGGCTTCACATAAAGAAAAGTGTGCATACACTGTCGCTGAGCAAGTGCCTTTGGATGACTGATCGATCTACCGATATCTTTGATGATGGAAGGATAACAGGATCCTTCATTAGAGTATACTGCACATAAAAGAAAGTGCTAGATTAGAATGAGGTGAAAGAGAGGCAAATTTACTTGATAAAGAAACTCAATGGACTGCAAATATAACTAATTAGATATAAATGTATAATTTAAAGTTTATGTCAACACGATTACATAAAGACAACACTTGTTGATAAATAAGAAACAACTTAGCAGAGCAGGCAGGCATTCTTTTTTAAGAAAAGGCAAGAGGATGACCATTACAGGATAATGGTCATATACCTTTCTCTGAGAAAAACTTATGGGATACAGTCTATATGCTGTAAGAAGATTTCATTTGCTCTAATCTTCGCAATAGTAGGAATCGAATGAGGAACATTTTCCACATAAGAGCAGTCAGTTCAAAATAGCACGCATCCCTTTAAAACCATGGGCCCGGATTATGGCAAATGGCCTAGCATATTCCAACTATCAGCGACTATTGAAAAAAATGAAGGGATTTTATCACTTGTGCCCCTCCGAGATGTTGCAATATCAGTTATGCCCCTATCTTTTTGGTAATATCAGTTGTGCCCCTCAAAACTTGCTATTTTATCAGTTGTGCCCTTCCGTCAGATTGACCATCAAAAAATTAAAATAACCATGGTTTATTCAAACCATGGTGTGGTTAAGAAGGGTATTATGGTCCTCTTCTGTCTCCCTTCTCCTCCTCCGTCTTCTTCCTCCCTTCTCCTCCTCCTCTCCCATCTTCTTCCTCTCCCACATGTCTCCCTTCCGATTCCAATCCAAACCGGAGGGGGAGACCGGAGCCCCTCCCCACACCTCTGCAGCATGTCTTGGCTTTCTCCGACGAGCATGGCCCTGCTGTTCTCCTCATCCATCTGCGAACCACTGCAAGCAGACCTGGAGGAGGAGGATCGGGCGTCCATGGAGAAGCTGCAGCTCCTCCTAAACAACCACTTCAATGATCCCAACCTCCTCGCCGACATGTCCCACCGCCGAGCGTAAACCTCCTCCCACCAGCGCCTCGAGTTCCTCATGCAACGTCGCCTTCGCCCTCTCCAACTACCTCTTCCTCACCAACCCTTCTTAGCCCCTCGGCCTCCTCTCCTCCCTCTCGCGCCTCCAACATCAGCACCTAGAAGCTCTCCGGCGCTGCTATCGACAACGACTTCTACCCTTTCCTCTGCCGGGCGATTAACGGCAGCGCGACCTGATGACGTGGACTGCTGGGAAGGAGGTCGGGGCGTTGGAGCGGGCGGTGCGCGTCGGGCCCGGTTGGGTCGAGCGGCCGGGCGCCCGCGCGAGGGGTGGCGCTAGCTGGGTGCGCTATGCGCGCCGGCGGGCGAGAAGGCGATGCGGCCAGCCGCGGATCTGATGCAGGCGCATGGCCGGCCATGGGTTGGGGAGGGGAGGTGGCAGTGCGGGGCAGGGGTGCAGCCCAGGGAGAGGGGGAGCAGGGGGCGGCGCCGGCAAGGGGGAGGAGGTGCGGGGCTGGGAGGGGTGCAGCCCAGGGGGAGGGGGCACAGGGGGCGGTGTCGGGGAGGGGAGGGGGCGGCGCCGAGGAGGGGAGGGGCAGCGGGCTGGGAGGAGGTGCGGGGGGGAGGAGTTGCGGCGCCGGGGAGGGGAGGGGCTGCGGGGAGCTCGGGGCGGAGAGGGAGGAGGAGGAGGTCGGAGGAGGAGGAAGAAGATGGGAAGAGGAGGAAGAAGAAGAGGTTGGGGAAGAGGAGGAAGAAATGACCATATAACCTTTTAAAAAAAAATAATTCCGCTTATGTCCTCAAAGTTAACGTCCGTTTGCACTGTAGATGGATGGTCACTAACCCGAGGGGCACAAGTGATAAAATAGCAAGTTTTGAGGGGCACAACTGATATTACCAAAAAGATAGGGGCATAACTGATATTGCAACATCTCGGAGGGGCACAAGTGATAAAATCCCAAAAATGAATGTTGATAACGACAAATGCAACATTGAATTTGCTTTTGTACCCATGGACTAATATTTCAAGAGACCAAGTTCGAGAAAAATACTCAAAATGATCATACGACACTTCTGCAAATTAAGAATGATCAAATTGCACTTCCGTAGAAAAGGCCAAAAGGAATAAGTAAATGCTCACCCTCAAAGAATTGCCTTATAATATTTTTATTTTATTTGCTGAATTATTACAAATACGGTAAAAGAACCAAAATCAAACAAAATCGGATGCCATGGAAAATATAAGTTGTGTGCACTTGTAGTTGCCTAACTGAAAAATCGGCAGATTTATAGACCCATAGGACGACTAAGACGGATTAAAAAGATATTGTGACATTTAATTTCGTAAAGTATTTTTGTTGACGCATATAGAGTAGTGCTTGTACCTCTTCGTTATTTTTATTTTTAGTTGTATGCTTTATGTAATTTACCCATAGGCTACTCTCCTATATAAGAGAGCCTAGGGTTTATGGAATAAACAAGTTGTTCGTTTTTCCCAACATGGTATCAGAGCGACGGTCCTAGACCGGAGTTCTCGAAACCCTAACCCTAGCCCACCCCACCCGCCGGCCTCTCCTTCTCTCTCCATCTCATCGGCGCCGCCGGAGATTGCCATTGCCGCTCCAGCGCCACTCAAGGTTTGAAAAAACTAAAGGCGGAACGAGGCGTTTTCCCAGGAAGCGAGGCGAGGCGTAGCCTCGAGGCGGTCGAGGCGTAAGCCTCAGTTTTGTATAGAAAAATAATTATAAAATATATAATACATATATTTATTGATGAAATAATATAATCTGACAAACATATAGTATATAACAATGTAATATATGATGATATTATGAAGATAAGAAAATGAAAAAAGGATATGTCAATGACTCAATGCCATAAACCTTTCTAAATTTCTACCTAATAAAAAGAAAATCATTGGCTATAACTTATAACTATCACTAAAAAATTATCTAAAAGGGATTGGCTATAGTTGTCATTATAAATATCCAAGTTGTTGATATGAATCATATGATTTGAATCCTAACTATATGTTCTACTATACCCAGATGAAGAACGGTTGTATGCATCCCCCCTGTTGCACCATACCCTACCAGAACGGGGGTGCAGGGGGCAGCGCCCCCGTCCCAAAAATTTTTTCTTATATGAGGATTCGAATTCGTATAGACATTTTGATATGTTTAAGGATGTAATAGTAAGCGTTCACTAAAATAATTTGGCATGTTAATGGTAAATATGAATATGAAAGAGGTCAAATTCAAGCATATGGATATGAAAGAGGCCACATTTAAGCATACATTTTGCATAAATTAATAGTTAGACATAATTAATAGTAAATATGAAGCAGTTTGCTGAAATAGTTACACATAATTAATAGTAAATGTGGAGTTATGGGTACGAAAGAAACATCAGATTTAGGCATTTAACTTGTATAATCATTATCCTAAACAAGTATATATTTATAAGCTTCTCAAACCACCATGTAACTATTAAAATCATACAAGAAATCTTTAAAAAAAACAAAAACGCCTCGGAAAACGCCTCGACCGCCTCGAGGCGGAACGCCTCGAGGCTACGCCTCAGCCACTCGAGGCGCACGCCTCACTGGACAAGGCCGAGGCGTACGCCTCGAGGCTAAAAAGGCCCGCCTCGCCTCGAGGCGTACGCCTCGACCGCCTCGAGGCGCGCCTTTTAATACCATGGCGCCACTGCTCCAACATCCTCGCGCCTCTGCGCGCTGTGCGCGAGCGTGCGCTTGTGCACGCTGTAGCATCTGTGCGCCGTGCGCTTGTGCGCTGTAGCGTCTGCACGTTGTAGCGCCCTCCTGCCGGTGTTGCACCTCTGCGCGACCGTGCGCCACTGCACCTACCAGCGCATGTGCGCCTTCCTGCGCCAGTGCGCAAGTCAGCCCTGCCGCTTGCTTGATCTCCAGTGCATCGCCAGTGCATCGCCTGCGCCTGTGCATATTCTCGTGCGCATTTCTGTGCATATCCAGTTGCGTGTGCGCGTGCTTCTTGCACGCATGTACGTGTGCTAAGCCCTAAGCCCTAGGGCACACACACATCTTCATCTACACGGGGTTAGTTGCTTGAGGTCTACACATGCAACTAAGCTTGTCTATGTCATTGTAGACGAATCTCATCCTCTGTCAGTCGCTCTAGTCTTCCATCTCCAGTATGTCAGAAAGCAAGGCGGATATCCCATCTATTGGCGCTTTTCGTGGTCCAGCGCCTATTGTCAAGATGGACGGTACAAACTATGAACTGTGGGCAATGCAGTTCATGAGTATGATGAAGTCAACAGGTAAGAAGCACATTCTTACCGAACCAGAGCCTGCTGAGAAGACTGGAGCCAATGCCTCTTGGGAGGCGGATGATGCATACGCCAAAGTGTGGCTATCCGGTACACTGGTAATTGAGATAGCAAATGACATTCTACATCAACCCACAACCAAAGATATGTGGGACATCCTGGCGGCCACATATTCCCAGGCGAAGAATGAGACAAAGATTCTGCAACTCCAGCATGATATCTTCACTATCAAGCAGAATGGTCGTCCCCTACATTCTCTCTATACATCACTGAGAGGGATGTTCGAGAAGCTCTATAGCTTCATGCCCCTGACAGCCACGCCAGAACAGCAGAAGACATATAGGAACGCGACTATAGTGGGTGTGTTCCTAGCTGCACTTGATCCTGAGTATGAGGCGGCACAATCACAGATTTTGGCCGATTCTACTATTCCTCCCATGGAGGAAGCTTTCCATAGACTGAGTCGGATCACAGTTCCTTCCATAGCCCCTAGTCAGAATTCTTCAGCCATGGCAGCCAACAGAGGTCGCGGATTTCATCAACAGGGCCGTGGACGTGGACCTCGTGGAAGAGGTGGCCGTACTAGGCCAACATGTACCTACTGTCACTGAGTTGGACACAATGAAGACACATGCTACTCGAAGCATGGATTTCCTGCATCCGCACGAGCTGTTGAGCAGATAGAGCCTCCATCTGCTGCTACTTTGGATCAACGGTTCGACGATCTAGTTGCCCGTCTGAGGGGCATTATTCCACCATCTGGTCCAGCACCGACTACAGAGACTCATTCTAAAGCTGCTGCTTCTGCCTCTGCGTGTACCAGTAACTCAAGTAGTATACTTACACTCAACAGTAGTAAATCAGATACATTACCATGGACTATGGACTCGGGCGCTACATATCACCTATGTGGCGACCAGAGTCTACTTACAGGATACACTCAGATCCCTCCAGGACGGACAGTAGTAATTGCCAATGGTACACATTCCCCCATCATTGGTCAGGGGGAATTAGATTGACATCTTCTATGCAGTTCAAGAATGAGCTACATGCACCTGATTTTTCAATGAATTTGTTGTCAATTAGTCAGATTACGAAGGATCAACATTGTCGGGCAATTTTTGATCCATCTTCTTTGATTTTTCAGGACATCCATTCGGGCAACGTGATTGGTCGTGGCTATGAGCAAGGAGGCCTCTACCGCCTGAATCAGACTCCTTTTGCTGGAACCTCATCCTCTTCTCTTGGACAAGCATCTACTTTATTGTGGCATCTGCGCTTTGGTCATTTACCGCTTCAGAAGTTGCGTCAAGTTTTACCTTATGGTCTTCCTCACACACCTATTCATTGTGAGGCGTGTCAGTTGGGAAAGCATCACAGGTCGTCCTTTCCCAGTCGTCCAGGTCGGAGTAGTACCTCCAACTTCGAGTTATTTCATATTGATGTCTGGGGTCCGAGTCGTGTACCAGATCATCAGGGACACAGATTTTATATAGTTTTTGTGGATGATTTTTCTAGAGTGTCATGGGTGTTTCTGATGAAAATAAATCTAAAGCAGGAAATATCATTATCCATTTTCTGAATGAAATACAAAATGTTTTCTCCACATCTGTGAAGTTTGTGAGAAGTGATAATGCTTTAGAGTTGTGCACCAATATTCTTGCCAATTATTACTCCTCAAAAGGGATTGTTCACCAAACATCTTGTGCTCATACATCTCAACAGAACGGAATTGTTGAAAGGAAACACCGTCACCTTCTTGATGTCACAAGATCACTCCTTATACAGAGTCATGTTCCCTACTCCTACTGGGGTGATGCAGTTCTCACTGCATGTTACCTAATCAATCGTATGCCTTCTTCTGTCTTGAATGAACAGATTCTGTTTTCCCTCATTCATCCTGGCAAAGATCTGTTCACTCTTACTCCTCGTGTGTTTGGGTCGGTTGCATTTGTCCATCAGTTATCACCTGGTACTGACAAGCTCTCTCCTAGGGCTGTCAAGTGTGTTTTTGTTGGGTACTCCAGAACTCAAAAGGGGTACAAGTGCTTTGATCCTCTGCGTCGGCGGTATATGTTCAGTGCAGATGTTACATTTTTTGAATCTGTTATGTATTTTTCAGCCTCAGGAGACAAGCAGCTACCACCTATATCTATTGATGCCATATACATGACACCACCACTTCAGATGTCGTCACCACCACTACCACCTCAGATGTCGTTACCACCACCACCGCCACCACCACCACCACCACCTATCTCACCGCTATCGTTCCATTATACCCGCAGGCCTCCTCCCGCTCATGGTCATGACTCGTCTACTAGCTCGCCTATGGTATGTAACGAAAATATTACTGTTGATGGATCTGACGATATTTCTGAGCAGGATATGTTGCAGGGGCTAGATGAGAGTACAGCTGATTTAGATGTTCCCTTTGCTCTACGCAAGTCGAAGAGGAGATGTGTTACATGTCCATTATCAGCATCCGTGTCTTTTGAGAGGCTATCTGGGGATTTCAGGTCATTTGTTGTGGCACTGTCAGCTGTAGATATTCCACGAAACCATCAAGAAGCTCTGCAGGATAGTAGATGGCGGCTAGCAATGGAGGAAGAAATGGCGGCACTTCAGTCCAGAGGAACTTGGAGTTTGGTTCCTATACCTCCAGATGTGAACCCGGTGAGCTGCAAGTGAGTGTTTACAGTGAAGCACAATGCAGATGGCTCTATTGACAGGTACAAGGTGCGTCTTGTTGCACGTGGCTTTACACAGACATACGGGGTGAATTACCTTGACACATTCTCGCCTGTGGCACGTCACTCCACTCTACGGATCTTGTTGTCAGTTGCAGTTGCTAGAGACTGGCCGCTCCATCAGCTGGACGTGAAGAATGCATTCCTATATGGAGATTTGCAGGAAGAAGTGTATATGCAACAGCCACCTGGTTTTGCTGTTGAGGGGGAGTGTTCCAAGGTATGCAGGTTACATAAGGCTATCTATGGCCTTAAGCAGAGCCCCAGAACATGGTTTCAGAAGCTCTCAGATCTCTTCGAGAAACAAGGATACAAACGCTCCAATGCTGATCATTCCTTGTTTGTACAGAAGACTGCTAGAGGTATCATTGTAATCATGATTTATGTTGATGACATCTTGATTACAAGAGATGATGAGCAGGGCATAAAGCAGGCGAAAGAAAAACTGGGAACCGAATTTTTCACCAAGGACCTGGGAGTCCTTAGATATTTTCTGGGGCTGGAATTTGCTAGAAATCCAAATGGATTAGTAATGCCGCAGAGGAAGTATGTTACAGATCTATTGAGTGAAACATGTATGCTTGGGTGTCGGCCTGCTATGACACCAATGGATCCCAGCATGAAGCTCTATGATGATGACACAGAGGAGGTGGACAGGAGAAGGTACAGAGAACTGGTAGGCAAACTATTGTATGTCACGATCACTAGACCTGATATATCATTTGTAGTGAGTCGTGTGAGCCAGTTCATGGAACAACCACGTCAGGTCCATATGGATGCGATACACATGATTCTGAGATATCTAAAATCATCTCCAGGTGCAGGCTTGCTATTTAAGAAGGGAAAGGAGATCTCTATCACAGCGTGTGCTGATGCAGACTATGCAGGATGCCCCAAGGACAGGAAGTCCACCTCAGGTTTTGCAGTCTATGTTGGAGATGCTCTAGTCTCGTGGAGGAGCAAGAAACAGACAGTGGTAGCTAGATCCAGTGCTGAATCTGAATACAGGGCTATGGCCCAGGCTAGCACAGAAATGATGTGGGTGAAAGCTCTACTTACAGATCTATGTCTTCGTATACCACTTCCTATGAAGTTGGAATGTGATAATCAGGCAGCCTTGTTCATTGCAAACAACCCAGCATTCCATGAGAGGAACAAGCATATCAAGGTTGACTGTCACTACATACGTGACATGATTCAGAAGGGGTTCATTGCTACATCTCATGTCACCTCAGAGAATCAAACTGCTGATATATTTGCCAAGGCATTACTTCGAGGCCCATTCCAGAAGTGTGCGTCCAAGCTGAGCATGATTGATATCTATGCTCCATCTTGAGGGGGAGTGTTGACGCATATAGAGTAGTGCTTGTACCTCTTCGTTATTTTTATTTTTAGTTGTATGCTTTATGTAATTTACCCATAGGCTACTCTCCTATATAAGAGAGCCTAGGGCTTATGGAATAAACAAGTTGTTCGTTTTTCCCAACAATTTTCAAATAGATCATTGTTTATATATCGTAATGAATGGTTCCATTGTTAATGACGAGGTTTTTCAAACCAGCTATTACTTTTTCTTATTTACTTCTAATTCTGAGGGTTCTTAATAAATATCATGATAAGAATTTTCATAATTAGTATATCCTTTTCATTCCTCTGTAGTCTCTCGCATTTTCTTTTTAAAAGTTATTTCTTCATCACGGTCTTCTTCGCTTTCTATCCTTGCTTCTGTTTATGAGCTTTCTTTCAATTTTTTAGTCACAATGGGTGATGGCATTCTACTCAAGTTGTAAACACAGGTGATAAAGAAAAGAACATTAAAGATTCGAGAATACCAAAAGAATACTTTAGTAAACTCTGACACATATTCAGTCGCCTACACTTCCATTAGAAAACTGTCTAATTAGACAGTGGATTAATTATTTCCATCAGTCAACTATATTTTACCCGACCCTACTTAATGCGGGAAAAGGCCTTGTTGTTGTCAACTATATTTTCCTTCAGTTTAATTTTCTATTCCCTCAAATATCTTTTTTCCAGTAGACGAATTTCAATTTTCAAATGTTACCTGATACCTACTGGGTCCTTGCATTGGTCGACTCAACTTTTTATTCAAGCGACTAATTTACATTTCAAACGACTAAAATTCTTTTTCCTCAACTATAACAGCTTGCTCAGTTGCGTATATTTCACCAGTCGACTAATTTTGCAGAGTACAATTACTTGTTTCTAGACATTTTCTCTTTTAAGAATACAACATATGGTTGATCTAAACATTCATATTAGACCTTAACTACTTTTAATCTTACTTGCCGCAGCCACGTCATCAGCCAAGTCTATCATCTTGCCCAAAATGCCATCTACTGGAGGGGCAACCCAAAATGGTACCACGGATCGTCGAAGTCACAACTCTAGCTGCTGAGACCATGAAATAATCGTATATTGCAAATATGATGACTTATGTCGTATGCCATCTCAAAGTACTAAGAAAGAAGTACTATTCAATTGTTTTGATCAGTGTTGGATGAGTTTTTTATATCATGATTAAACTGACGATATTCTAAGATACGCAGGAAAAGAAGTTTCTTTTATTGCACCGCTATACTTGTTACTCACTTTTATCTAGAACTCAAGTACTGTTGCACTGATACAATCCTTCGTGCACCAGGACAAATGCTTTCACAACGCACCAATATATTGATACACATGTAAATATCCTTGATAAGTTCAAACCAAGTCTTTTCCTTACTGTTGCACTGGTACATACCAACGTGCACTAAAACATACTTGACTGTTGGAAATTTAAACTTAGTCGTTTCAATACACATTTGAAACATAACTGAAGGTGCACTCGTTGGACCCAAATTTGAGTGCTTTGACACTGTTGCATCGAAACATGTGCACCGATAAACCAACCAAGTAAGTTGATTTTTCAGCCTTTTATGTGAAGATAACTTGGATACTTACTAATCGTATGGCCCGTTTAAACCTATAAAAGGACCCTACTCTCACCATTCCAACACATGCTAAGAGCACGCGTTCTCTACTCACTCACAATACAATATACTCTCTTGTACATGATTGTGTGCTCAAGAAAATGTTAGCTCTGCAAAGCGATCTATGTTCTTCACGTTTTTTGCACTCCTCAATTGCGCTATGATCAAGGTTGCAGATGTCGGTAGTCAGTAGTCGATCGACCGATTCACTGACTAAGGATTAATCGGTAATCGGGCGACTAATCGGATTTAGTCGGCCTTTAGTCGGTTTTGATTTTTAAATTACGTTATATATAAACTACATTTTATACATATTCTAGGATGTTACCCACGCTTCGCGGCGGAATAGAATTGGCTTGATCTGATGTGAAATGAACTATTAAGTTCTAGTGTTCTCTTAAAAAATGTATAAAAATAGTTATGAAAAATTGATATGGTGTGAAAAGAATTATAATAGGATGCAGACTCGTGTTTCCCGGTGTGGCTATTTTCTAAAATAATGTACGAATTTAAGAGGCAAGAATATAAGGACTTATTGGGAGCATAATATGAGAAGTATGACATAAAATTGTATTTGCTACATTAATAACCATAGTTTAATATTAATTAAAATTACTATACACAAATATTAAATACATAACCAAATATGATAACCACCCTTTTCATAAAATGTAAGAAATAACTTTATAATTCTATACCTATAATATATACTCTTTACTTTTCTCACAAATCATAGAGTTTTTAAAATTTTAAATAAAGTGTGAAAAATATCTTACGAAATAGATAGTTTTTAAAGATTTCTTATGAAAATCATTTTGCTAATATATATATATATATATATTATAGATGATGCATTGAGGGCATGATAAAATGGGAAAGAGGAGAGAGAGGGAGAGATAGAGATGGGTGCGTGAGAGAGAGAGAGGAGAAATGGAGAGAGAGGGAGAGAGAGATATCGTGGTGGAGGGGGAGAGTGAGTGGAAAGAGAAAGAGGGGGAGAGAGAGATCATGGTGGAGAGAGTGAGTGGAGGGAGAGAAAGAGGGAGGTAAGTGAGAGTGGAGTGTGTCAGTGCCTAGAGAGAGGACAAAAGGGAAAGGGCATGATAAAATGGGAAAAAGAAGATACCACGTAAAGCCACGTGTTGACTGCTGGGTAAAAAATCCAGCTTTAAATAGGCATAAAGATTCTTATGTATTTATAAGGATTTGTACATTATCTATACTAAAATAATGAAATAAAAGAAGTAATTGAATTGAAATAAGACACAAGCATATTAGAATAATTACGCATTTAAAAAAAATAAAAAATACATAATCTCTGCAAAAAAATCGACCGACTAGAGTCGGACAACTAGTCAGGTCGAGTAGTCGGTTAGCCGACTATTGATCATTGACTATTGACTGATTGGTCAATAGTCAGTCGTCCACCCTATCGACTCGACTAGTCAAGCTAACTAGTCGACCGACTTTTACAACAGTGGCTCTAATCGAACTCGATTTCTATTTCATATTCACTTTATGTTTCGAAAATTTTATTAGAATATTGTATCTACACTTTGGTACCCACTTAAATGGTCTGGTGGTAGTGCAGTATGTCTACTACCGAAAAGACCATGGTTTCAAATCCCCCTTTTTGCAGGGGATGCGTTAGGTAGTCGACAGCCAGCGTAAAAAATAGTCGAATCATTCAACATGGATTTGAGCAAGAGTCCATTTAGCCGACCCTACTCATAGTGGGAGAAGGCTTAGAACTTTTTATTGTATTTACACTTTATTCTTGGCTAGTAGCGCTTTATGAAAAGGCATTTCTTCACAAACAGAAAATAAATCTTTATGTGAGGTTATATATCTTGAGGCATTATCCGTGAAAGCTCTTCTTCTTTTACAGAAGATATATCTTTATGTGTGTGCTTATAAACAGTTTGGACTACACCAGAAGTAATTCGTATAGTGAGAGTATGTAAGCACAATTTTTAAAAACATGTTTCGAGGCATTGAGGGTGTATTTCTCAAGAAAATCACCTCGAGGCAGCAGCTTCGAGGAAACCCCAGGAAGCCATATGCCTTGTAGAATATAGCCGCAACTCAAGATGTGGAGGCGTGAGGCACTTTAAGAGGCACGGCCTCGTATCACTCTGTTTTTGTTTACATAGTCTATTCATCAACTATAAGCCACTCCTTTTCTGGAAACATGCATATTTGGGTCCTTGAGCTCGTGGCTCACTAAAAGCACATAATTTAACACTCTATCCCAGTAAACCAGTTTAATTAATGTTTTATTAAGCCAGTTCATTTAGTGTTTAATTCCGTAGCATTTTAAGTATAGTTACTTATTTTGTCCGGAATGAATTTGTTCATTATAAATCAACATACATCAAAAGTTGATAAGTAATTTTAAACCATGAATATCAGTATGATATATTCGTTAAGTAGCATATTAAATTTTAATTCATGCAAGACATTATGTATTCTATATTTCGTATCTTTGTAAATCAACCACATTGTCCGAGAAAAGTTGATATCATTCGCAATTCAGCAACTATTTTGTGTGTTATTAATTGTATATTAAGTGCCTATTCTCAAATCATATGGTATGTTGGACGTTGACATCAAATTCTCATATTATCTTCATCAACCTAACGTTGTATGACTTTTAATGTAAAAATTAAAAGTAAAGTTAGACACGTCAGTTTGTAACTCAATTTTTGCTAACACTTTAATTTGTCAAGTGAGGCTTATGCATCGCCTCAATGACATAAAAATTGCTCAATATGCCTCACGTTTTTCTACAACCTTGCGTGTATGCCATGGCTAGGCCGAACTAAGGCATAGGACATATCCTTGTTGTTAGAGTATGCGTCACTTATATGTGTAAATGGGTAAATGGATCTTTCGAAGATCCATTTACTACATCCCGGAGTTTAGTCTCACATCTACCAGTGGTGGGACTTGCAAGGTCTGAGGAGGCTATATAAGAAGCCCCAGACCTCCTGTAACAAATGAGAAAGTCAATAGACAGATATGACCATTCGAGGCCTTCTCTTGTGGTTTCATCCCACTCCATAGGGAGTAGGGTTCCATGTTAAATCTCGTGTTCTTCATTGTTCTTTATCTTTTTTCTATGATACGCTTTGGCATTCTTTATTTTCTAACATGGTATCAGAGCGGGTTCAATTCTCGAGGAGTTTTTTTCATCATTTGTTTGATATTCGATTTTGGTATTTTAATCTTGAAATTTCTTATTGTTGTTCATTCAAGTTCGAGATCAAGTTCTAGGGTTTCTTTCTGAACCATAATTATGGGGTCACGGGTTTCCTGTTCAAGTTCTGGAGTTTACAAGATCTCTAGGGTTCTCTGAAATCCCAGATCTACAGTTCAAGAAGGACTCCAGCTGCATGTGGCTTATATACCTGCTCCAGACGGCAACTCCTCTCGTCGCCCTCTACATATGACCCTTTGAGGCCTTCTCCTATGGTTTCATCTCGCTCCTTAGGGAGTAGGGTTCCATGTTATATCTCATGTTCATTGTTCTTTATCCTTTTTCTATGATACCCTTCAGCGTTCTTTATTTTGGTATTAGAGCGGGTTCGATTCTCGAGGAGTATTTTTTCATCGTTTGTTCGATATTCGATTTTGGTATTTTGATCTAGAAATTTATTATTGTTGTTCATTCAAGTTCAAGACCAAGTTCTAGGGTTTCTTTCTGAAACCATAATTCCGGGGTCACGGGTTTCCTGTTCAAGTTCTGGAGTTTATAAGATCTCTAGGGTTCTCTGAAATCCTAGATCTGCGGTTTGAGAAGGGCTCCAACCACATGTGGCTTATATTCCTGCTCCAGTCAGCAACTCCTCTCGCCGCCCTCTACGTATGACCCTTTGAGCCCTTCTCCCGTGGTTTCATCCCGCTCCTTAGGGAGTAGGGTTCCATGTTAAATCTCGTGTTCTTCATTGTTCTTTATCCTTTTTCTATGATAAGCTTCTGCATTCTTTATTTTCTAACATGGTATCAGAGCAGGTTTGATTCTCGAGGAGTTCTTTTTTCATCGATTGTTCAATATTCGATTTTGGTATTTTGATCTTGAAATTTATTATTATTGGTCATTCAAATTCAAGATCAAGTTCTAGGGTTTCTTTCTGAAACCATAATTCTGGGGTCACGTGTTTCTTGTTCATGTTCTGGAGTTTACAAGATCTTTAGGGTCCTCTGAAATCCTAGATCTACAATTTAAGAAGGGCTCCAACCGCATGTGGCTTATATTCTTGCTCCAGGCGACAACTCCTCTCACCGCCCTCTACAGAACCAAGACGGCATCACTGATTTCGAGGCATGCTTTTCTCGCACAACACAGTGCCACCAAGGGCCTCAAATTGCATCACAACGTCGCCAACCTGAAAGTTCTTGGGTTTTGGTGCCCTAATCTCATCGTGAAAAGTTCCGCGTGAAGGACCTGCGACAATTCTTCCTTACACTGTCAATCTGCAGATCTTAAAAGCAACAAGGGCAAGCCCTCCATGCGATACCCCCATTGCAACAGTGCCATGAGGGAATCCAGTTGCAGTTCTCAGCCAAAAAAAAAAGAAAATAAAGAAAGAAAAAGGGACTATGCTTCGTTTCTGGGTTTTCGGGGTGATTATCGGAGGCAGCTCTCTATCTTTTGGAGTGGGGTGATGGGCGCGCTATCTCGGAATCGCTCGCTTTTCTCTTTTAAGCTCGGCGATGGATCTATGCTTCGTTTCTGGGAGGATGACTGGACGGGAAGGGGGCCCTTTTGTATCACTTTCCCCCGTCTCTACGCTCTGGTCCCCACCAAAGATGTTACGGTGGCTGGTTGCTGGGATGGACACGATTGGTGCCCGCTTATTTTGGATGCTCTGTCGGACCAGCGGCTGCACGAATATACCTCGCTCATGGGTTATCTTGTTAGTGCTCCTGTGCCCTCCGTGGGTCGGGACTATTTGGCCTGGAAAGATGGGACCTTCTCTACACGTGCCGCCTATAAGGCCATTGTGCCTAATGCCGTCGGGAGGGATGATATCCTCTTGCGTGATTGCAATTTATTGTGGGCGCTCAGGCTCCCTGAGCGTGTGGGTATTTTCCTTTGGCTGCTTCGTCGGGGAAGAATTCTAACTCGTGATCGTTGCTCCCGGATGTTCCCAAACTCTTCGCCTCTTTGTGCTCTCTGTGGTATGGCTACGGAAACTATTGATCACCTATTTCTCAGTTGCTGCTGTGTTGATGCGCTATGGGCCGATTTGGGGTGGTTGGATCTCTCTTCCTTCGCGCTTTTCTGTCAAAGCTTGTTCTCTGATCGGGGTCGCCCTCGGCAGGAGCTACTTGACCCAATCTCGAGGATTTGGAGTTTGTGGCTGGGGCGTAACGATGCTATTTTTGCTCGACAGCGATTCTATCTGGAGAATGTTAGATCTGCGGCCTCGGGCTTCCTTCGCGATTGGACCTGCTTGTAATTTGGTACTTTATTAGCAGTGGGGGATACGATCTCCGTGTTCCCCCTAACTGTACTTTGTAATCCCTCTTCTTCTGTCTCCCCTTGTAAGTATCTCTTTCTCCTTTTAATATATTGGGGTGGGCACCTCCGCGTGTATCCCCCTTTTTTTTGGAGCCTCAAAAAAAAAAAAAGAAAAAGGGACTACGCATCACGCATCCCCAACAAAGCTCTTAGTCAAGGCAAGCACCAGGCGGCAAGCCCGCATCTCCTTCGCGCTTGACCATTTCTTCTTAAAGACGGCGGCGGTGCTCCAGGTTGGCCCCAGGCGATGAGAGATCTGGTCGCAACAGCCTTCATCGTGCAACCATGCGATGCTCCTCCTTCCTGAATGATGGCGGCACCATCTCCAAGATGGAGCACTTCCAAGCGATCTTGCGCAAGCGGCGACGCCGCACTCCAGCACACTCTCGCCAATACTTCTAGACTTCTAGTCAAGCCCACGGGTGGCAATCTCGCCTCCCAAAGCTGCACCTCCTATCGATGCATGCCACCCAAAAGGGCTCCTCTGATCGCACCCTCTGCAGCAAGGGCCCCCATCAAGGGGCGGCATTCCATGAGGAAAAGGGTTCAAATAGGAAACCCTAAAATAAAGCCTTGGGCTACGTTTTAAAAAAATATTTTTCCCATTGTAAGGGGCCGCCCAGGTGGGCCGAAGAAAAGAGAAAAAAGAAAGAAAAAAGGAGACATCTGGTTCATTAAAAAAAGAAGAAAGGGGGCGCAGCATTTTTTTGTTAGTCCAAGTGGGCCATGGTGATTTGGCAAAAAAAATGATGAGTTGGCTATTTAAAAAGAGGGGAAATAGCATAGAAAAAAATTTAAAAAAGAAAAGAAAAGAAAAGCCGTAAAAAATTGAATGGCTTATTAAAAAAAGAAGGATGTGACAGCTATAAAAAATAGCAGCAAGAAAAAAAATCACTTGAGATTGTTTTTCCTCCCCGCATCTTTCATGTCTTTTCCAAACTTTGTCGATGCCATTGTCTTACGACAAGTGTGGGAGAAAGGGGGAGTAGTGTGTAGAGTTCTACAAGTCAGATTGTCAGATTCTTCATATTCTAGAGACCAGACAGATTGTCAAACTCTACAATTTTTCAGTTCCAGAATTGATGATCAGATTCCGAGTCCTCAGTCAGATGTACACATGTTTGCCATCATTTGTTGTGGTCCCCATCTTTGTTTTTTGGTCTCAGAGTGTTCATGTGTTCCATAAAGACTCCAGAATAGAGATCCCATTCTTTGAGCCAGTATAGAAGAGACCCAGTTCTCCGACGAGGAGACTTTTCAGACTCCATTCTCCAACGACCATGGACTCCGACAAGGATGTCTCCACGGTTAATGTTTCCGTTCAATAAAACGAGAAAAGAATGTTTCCAAATGCCACGAATCATGTTGAAATAGTTGTTTCAAAGATGCGCTTCATCAAAGGCAGTTTTGCAGACTTGGATCAAGTAATCGTCTTCTAAGTATTATTATATATCTTATAGGTGTGCACCATTTTTTGGTGCCCATCCTCTTTACCTCAATAAAAGAGAAGATGACTAAGAATAGGATGGTCAGGACATGTACAAGGAAGATATATGTCGTAGTGAGAATGTACCCAAACATAAATGATAAGCCCAAAAAGAGCGCGTAGGTAAGCCATGTAAGCTTTAGGTAAACCCTTGTTCTTTGGAGATGTTACTGAAAACAACACAAATGATTGGAGGCAAATGCCCCTCATGGCCGACCTGATTAATATGGAGAAAAGCATACTTCACTTCTGGCTCCATATAAACTTAATTGATAAAGTATATAGCGGATAGTGCGGACCTGGAGGTCACACAGGATCTAAACAACATCTTGTGAAAATGCAGGATAAGGCTGACTATAACAAAAAAAATAGTTCAACTCTTCCCCGAGTTATGTACATAACAGGAACTTTGTGCACTAAGTTATCATTTTTGTGTCTGATTATATTCTGCATCAACGCAAAATACTCTGTACTTTTACAAGTGTAGAAAACTAATTTATAATCATTACATAATTTAATGTCATTAACTCAACATGGCCGGTCCCAAACTAGGGTAAATGAGGGTTGCGTTAGGTAGTCGACAGACAGAATAAAACAGTCGGAGACAACATCCTAAATAGAAAACAATATTATTTACGAAGTTGCCTCATGACAGTCGGATCTTTTCAACATGGATTTAAGCAAACATATAGATTTTGTTGGGGCGTTCCCTAACGCGTGCATCGCTCGAATGCAATGAAAAATAGGCAAGGACTGCTACATCGCAGCCTGGATGTAGTTCAAAATTTGCAAGAGTTATCACATGAGGAACGCATGCGAGTAAATAAGCTAGTTCTGTTGCATCACCGCCCAGATGCAGTCCAAAATTTGCATAGGTTCTCGCATGATGGATGCATGCGAGTAAAGAAGTAAGTCCAAAAGAGGTTGCAAAGGAAGTTGTGGATTGGTAGTTGGAATATTAGCACTGTAACTGGAAAATTGATGGAGATAGCGGATACGACGGAAAGAAGAAAGATCCATATACTATGTCTTCAAGAGACTAAATGGTGGATTGGAGAGAAAGCAAGGGAGATTGAGAAAATGGGCTTTAAACTTTCGTATTCAGGTAAAGATAATGGCGGAAACGGTGTTGGAACATTTGTTCATAAGGATTTGAAGGATTATGTAGTTGAAGTGCAAAGATTCAGGGATCGGATTATTTTGTTAAAATTGGTTCTTGAAGAAATTATGAATATCATCTCAGTTTGTGCACTGTAAATTGGTTTAGATGAAAGGACTAAACAAGCTTTTTGAGAGGATATGGACAAGGAATCTCACAAAGAGAGATGATTTGCATAGGCGGAGATCTTGATGGACATGTAGGAAAGGATGCTTCAGGGTATGTTAGTGTTCATGGAGGCCATGCTTTTGGGGATAGAAATGAAGAGGGAAAAGTCATTCTAGATTTTGTAACGACATGTGATCTTTTCATAGCAAACACTCTCTTCAAGAAGATGGAGGAGCATTTAATTACTTATAAGAGTGATCCAACTAGAACACATATAGATTACTTAGCGTTGAGGAGAATAAATCGGTTGTGTTGCAAAGACTGCAAAGTAATCCCATTAGAGAGTTTGACAACCCAACATCACTTGTTAGTCACGGATGTGCAAATAAATTGGATGATAAAGAAAATGAGGTTCCCAAAGATCACTCCAACTAGATGGTGGAATCTTCAACTAAAGCAATCGAGCTTCTGGGAGAAGGTTTTAGAAGACTTATCTTGGGATTGTAGTGGAAGTGCAAACGAGATGTGGGAGACGGTAGCATCTTGTATCCGAAAGGTGGCCAGAGATGCTAGGCGAGTCAAAGGGAGGAGCTCCGGGTCAAAAGGAGGCTTGGTGGTGGAGTGAATAGGTGCAAGAGAAGCTAAAAATTAAAAGAGCATGCTTTAAAGCTATGTCTAAGGATAGAACAGGGGAAACTGTCACAAACTACAAAATGGCGAAGGAAGCAAAGAAGGTTGTAAGCGAAGCTAAATTAAAAGCTTATGAAGTTTTGTACAAAAATCTCGACTCTAAGGAGGGCCAGAAGGATATATTCAGGTTGGCCAAAGCAAGAGAAAGAAAGACCAAAGACATTTCTCAAGTGAGATGCATTAAGGATGAGGAAGGTCGCGTGCTTGTTACTCAGAAGGATATAGAGACTAGATGGGAGCAGTGTTTCTATAACTTTTCATTGAGGAAGGAAATAGAGAGAACACTTTGGGTGATCTAGCTAGTAGCGAAAGTTACTTGAATCGTGCTAGCTATAGATGAATACAAAGAAAGGAAGTAGAGGAGGCTTTGAAGGTTATGAGACATGGGAAACGTATAGGACTGGATGACATCCCTATAAAAGTATGGAGAGTTTTAGGTGAGCGTGGTTTGACTTGACTTTCGAATCCATTCAATGTTAATTGGGGAAGCAAGAAAATGCCTGAAGATTGGAGGAGTATTGTGGTGCCTCTTTAATAAGAACAAAGGAGACATTCAAAATTGTTCAAATTACAGAGGTATCAAGCTGATGAGTCACACTATAAAAATTTGGGAACGTGTGACTGAAAGAAGGTTGAAGCATGCTTCCAACGTAAAAGAAAACCAATTCGGATTCATGCCAGGTCGCTCAACTATTGAAGCCATCCATTTGCTGAGGAGAACAATGGAGATTTATAGAGCCAAAAGAAAAAACCTCCATATGATTTTTATTGATTTGGAGAAAGCTTATGATTCTGTCCCACGAGAGATATTGTGGAGAGTTTTGGAGAAGAGACAAGTACTTGTCCTATACATTAACCTCATAAAGGATATGTATGATAGGGCATTATCTTGTGTAAGGATCCAGTATGGGAGATTGATTATGTTGACATCAACATTGGCTTACATCAATGTTAAGATATTTATATCTCTTTAGATACTATTCTGTAATGTTTCTATTCCTTCGGTTATTTATGCAATGTGCCCCTAGATCTTTTCTCCTATATAAGAGAGCTCTAGGGCAGCGATGAATGTATGATGCAGCGTGGAACAGAAATATAGGGCTGCATATTTATTTAATTTTATATGTTAATTTTATCTACATTTATTTGAGTCGTTGCATTTTATTTAAATAACGAGATCGCGTGTGATCTCTAAATTAGTAGTCAATTTGAATTTCAAATTAGTCGGTTAGAGTCAAATTAGGATAATTAGTTTGAATTTGAATTTGAGTCTATTTTTGTAACCTCATCCCTCCTATATAAAGGGATGGTAGGCTATGGTGTTAGACAGTTCAGTTATTATTAAAATTTGAGATTTTATCTCTCCTCTCCCTTCTCCTTCTCTCTCCCCTCACGTGATCTACACGGTTCTCCTCTCCATCCCCTCGTATTCCCGACGAGTTCTCTTCTCAACCCCTCCATTTATTTCTCCACCAAAAACCACCTTCAAAATATTTTTATTTTTTCGTCGATGCTCAAATTTCGATTTGCATCAATTGGTATCAGAGCATGACCTACAGATCGTTCTCACGATCTGACGATCCGTCCAAACATTCGCACCAACATGCATCGAGGGACTACCGTTCGTCCGAACGAAAACGGCGAGCCAACGACGCCTACAACAAGGAGACGATGAGCATGCTACTTGATTTACAAACCACATTCCACTCCAAGTTTCGAGATCTTATGGCTAACTTCGAAGCCCTATGCGCCGTCAAATCAAAGGATCCAACGATACCAATCACAGAAACCGATTTTGACGAAGGAAAGATCGCTGTCGACAACCAAATGCTTGCAGTCCAGGATGCTTCAGATCAAACACCACCGATGGCATCGCCCTCGACCACGGCTTCAACCCCGCTGCAGCACGGCCTCGCCCTCACCGCACCCATGGAGAGCCCCCCAACGCCTTCATCGCTGCCATCCCCTACTGCCGCAACCCCCACACCCCCAGCACCCATCCCCGAAGCCCCTGCCCCTGCAGCACAGACCCCCGTACCCGCTACCACCCCCTCGGGCCCCCTTCTCGCAGCACCTGTGGCCCCAGCCCAGCCCCCAACCCCGCCGACGCCTACCCAGGCCTCTCCGACCCTCGCCGCACCGACTCAGCCCACCGCCACCTGCACCTTCTCGGCGACACCCCCCTCTTCTATCCTCGTCTCTCCCTCTCAGGCCGCAACCCCCATTGCGCACCCCCCTCGCGCCGCCACCTTCCCATCCTCCGCCTACCTCCCTCGCCTCGCCCCATCCCAGGCCCTCCCCCTCCCGCGCGCTACTCGACGCGGCTCCGCCTCCCCATCGCCGCTACCCGCCTCGCCTTCGCCCACCCAGTCCCGCATACACCTCTCCCTGTTGTTGCGCCCGCCTACCTCCCTCCCGAACCCCCCCTTCCCGCCGCTTCTGCGACCACCAGCCGCCTCAGCCACTACCGCCACCGTCACCAACACCCCAGCCCGACTACCCTTTCCCACCGCCTCTACGACCCCCAGCCGCCCCAACCTAGCCGCCACCGTAACCCCCACTGTCCGCGTAACCTGCGCGAGAAGAAAGGGAGAACCTTAACAAGAGCTCCGATCTCTAAGGGGTTCGAATCCCATGAATTGTGGGATTGAGAGTTAAGTGGGAAAAATTACATGAAAGGCCCCCAATGCAGAGGTTTTTATTCAAAAGGAAAAGCCAAGGGCCCCTCTCACAAAATTTGTTTAATTGAAGGGGTGCGAAAATTGCAACCAAACCCCCTGCTGAAGAAATATTTAAAGAGTAGTGCTGGAAAAAGGAAAGCTGGGAACCCTCCTTATCCAAATAGGACTAGGACCATGGGTTTCACCTATTTAAAGGCACCATGACTTAATTCCCTGGACACATCTCCTCCTCTACTCTCCCTTGTGTTATTGCTTTGCTATGAACACTCCGCGGGCCGAGTTGATCGTCATGAAGATGCCGCATCAGTTCTTCGAGCACCACGTCAACGGGATGAAATCCGGATGGACGCCCGCCTATGCGCCACACCTGCTCTTCCACTACGAAAGCCACGTCACCAACGCCCGCGCCGCACATGTATGGATTCCGCCATTCGTTCCACACCAATTCTCCCAGGGGACGACCGAGAACGCAGATTCGAAATTATCAACCTCCAAGCTTGCAGATCCAGCAATTCGTCGGGAGACGAATTTTTAAAAGCGGAGGAGAGTTGATGCAGCGTGGAACAGAAATATAGGGTTGCATATTTATTTAATTTTATATGTTAATTTTATCTATATTTATTTGAGTCGTTGCATTTTATTTAAATAACAAGATCACGTGTGATCTCTAAATTAGTAGTCAATTTGAATTTCAAATTAGTCGGTTAGAGTCAAATTAGGATAATTAGTTTGAATTTGAATTTGAGTCTATTTTTGTAACATCATCCATCCTATATAAAGGGATGATAGGCTATGGTGTTAGACAATTCAGTTATTATTAAAATTTGAGATTTTATCTCTCCTCTCCCTTCTCCTTCTCTCTCCCCTCACGTGATCTACACGGTTCTCCTCTCCATCCCCTCGTGTTCCCGACGAGTTCTCTTCTCAACCCCTCTATTTCTCTACCACCTAAAATCCACCCTCAAAATAATTGTATTTCCGTCGACGCTTGAAGGATCGATTTGCATCAATGTATCTCTCTTTTACTTTTCCACATGGTATAAGAGCGACGGTCCTAAACCGGAGCCTGTATCCAAAACCCTAGTCCCCACCAAAACCCTTCGTATCACCTAAAGGCACCGCCGTCGCGCCTCTGCGGCACCGTGTTGTCGCTCCTCCGCGGCACCGCGTTGCCGCTCCTCAGTGGCACCGTGCCTACGCATCTATGTGCGTGCCCACCAGTGCGCCCTTGCGTCTGCGTGCACTGCACGCCTGTGCGCCTGCGCGCTCCCTGCCTGTGTGCCTGCGCCTAGCACGCCTCCGCGCGCCCTGCGCCCCGTGCCTGACATCTCCGTAAGCCCCTAGTTAGGCTTTGGCCTGACTCTCTAGGGTGCGAATCGGCAACCTATAAACACCCTAGCCTTCCGAAGGAGTCTTCAGAGAATGAAGATAGTTGTGGTATGAGTCTACACCCACAACTATCTTCCTATATATCCTAGACGATTTGTGTTCAAGTTTATAACCCCAGTTTTGAGAGATTGTTGCCATCATGTCTGACAACAAGGCAGACATCCATCCCTAGGTGCATTCAAAGGTCCAACACCCATTGTGAAGATGGATGGAACTAATTATGAACTGTGGGCCATGCAGTTCATGAGTCTGATGCAATGTAATGGCAAGAAGCATATCCTCATACAAGAGGAGCCAGTTGACAAGAGTGGGGTTAATACCTCATGGGAGGCAGATGATGCGTATGCACGAGTATGGTTGTCTGGAACAGTGTCTATGGAGATAACCAATGACATTTTGAGTCAGCCTACAGCAAAGGCCATGTGGGACATTCTCGCCGCCACATATTCTCCAGCGAATAATGAGTCAAAGATTTTCTGCAACTTCAGCATGATATCTTCACATCTAAGCAAAATGATCGTCCTCTACAAACCATTTACACGTCTCTAAGGGTATGTTTGAGAAGCTACATGGTTACATTCCCTTGACTGCTACACCAGAGCAACTCAAGGCATATAGAGATTCCGTGATGACGGGAGTCTTTCTAGATGCACCGGATCCAGAGTATGATGCAGCTAGGGTACACATTCTCACTGATGCCACTATACCTCCGATGGAGGAGGCATATCACCGACTGAGTAGACTCTCCATATCCTCTGGTAGTTCATCCGTGTCACAGACTTCTTCAGCCATGGCAGCATCTCGTGGTAGGGGAAGCGTTACGCAGTTCCGTGGTCGAGGAGGCCGTGGAAGAGGAGGAGGTAGTGGACCCCATCGTCAGCCTTGCACCTTTTGCCACAGGTCAGGTCATTCAGAGGAAAGATGCTATTCTAAGCATGGGTTTCCTGCTTCAGCTCGTGTGGCAATTCAGCAGTGCAACATCTCTTCTAGTGCATCTGACGAGAGGTTTGACGAGTTAGTTGCACGGCTCAGGAAGATTATGCCATCTCCAGGGTCAACTAGCTCGCAGTCGAGATCTTCAGAGTTAGCAGCCTCAGCCACTACATCCACATCAGGTACAGCGTATGCTTTTAGTAGCTGTAACAGGGCAGACTTGTCGGAGTGGATCATGGATTCAGGAGCATCCCATCATCTTTGTTGTGATAAAGGTCAATTTAGTACCTATAGCCTGACTCAGTCAGGCAAATCTGTGGTGATTGCTGATGGGACTCATTCTCCCATCACTGGTCAGGGGGAGGTGCAGTTAACCTCCGAAATGAGGTTTAGAATGTTCTTTACGCACCTGAATTCTCTATGAATCTATTATCTATTAGTCAAATCACCAAGGATTTGCATTGTCGTGTCATATTTGACCCCAGGATATTCTAATGGGCAGGGTGATTGGAACTGGCCGTGAGCAAGGAGGCTTATACAGACTAGTGCAATCTCTGTATGTTGTTGTTTCTTCTCTTCGCACTGGATTTGTCTCACCTTATACGTGGCACCTTCGTTTTGGTCATCTTCCTCTACAAAAGCTACGTCATGTTCTTCCTCGGATCTCTCCTCGCTCTACCTTCCAATGTGATGCCTGCCAGCTTGGGAAGCATCATAGGCCCACATTTCGGAGTCGTCAGGATCAAAGCAGTCATGGTCTCTTTGAGTTGATTCATTTGGATATTTGGGGTCCTAGTCGGGTTCCTGATCTTCAGGGACACCGATTTTATCTTGTTGTTGTTGATGACTTTTCTAGATTGTCATGGGTCTTTCTACTTAAGAACAAGTTTGATGTTAGTCCTATCATTCAGTCTTTTATTCATGAAATAAGAAATGTCTTTCTGCAAATGTCAAGTATATACGTTCTGATAATGCACTTGAATTTTGTAGTACACAACTTTCTCAATGTCTTAGATCATTTAGCATAGTGCATCAGACATCGTGTGCTTATACGTCCCAACAGAATGGGGTGGTCGAGAGGAAACATCGTCATCTCTTGGATGTCACCCTAACTCTTCTGATTTAGAGTTGTGCTCCCCACTCATACTAGGGGGATGATGTTCTCATTGCATGTTATTTTGTGAATCAGATGCCTTCACCGATTCTGGGAGAAAAAATTCCGTTCTCGATTGTGTTTTCCCGCGAAGGATCTTTTCTCTCTTACACCTCGTGTTTTTGGTTGTGTTGTTTTTGTTCATCAGTTGTCTCCAGGTCTTGACAAGCTCTCTCCTAGAGCAGTCAAGTGTGTGTTTGTTGGGTATTCCAAGATCGAAAAGGGGTATCGTTGCTTTGATCCTGCTCGGCGAAGGTACTATGTTAGTGTTGATGTCACCTTCTTTGAATCCATCATGTATTTTTCTCCTATAGGTGACAAGCTCATTCCCTCAGCGAGTGGAAATGAGGTTTACATGTCATCACCTCCTCTCTCAACACCTCCACCTCCACCTCCTGCACCACCACTACCTACATCTCCGGCCGCCACCGCCACCTTCTTTCTTTCTTCAGGTTTATCAGCGCCGGCCTCGTGCTCATATGCCTCCACCAACATCCAGCACGCTCAAGATATGTCCTGAGCATTTGAGTTCTACTGATGGCACTAGTGATTTGAGTTTGCAGGATGTTCTGAATGATCCCATTCCTGGGGATACAGCGGATCTGGATGTGCCTATTGCTATACGGAGGAAGCGATGTGCTTGTACGATGCATCATCTTTCCTCTCATGTCTCTCTGGCGCAGTTATCTGAGGACTTTCATAGGTTCGTTGTTGCCTTATCTGCAGTACAGATACCAAGATCCTATCAGGAATCTTTACAGAGTGATCTGTGGCGACTTGCTATGGAAGAGGAGATGGCTACTTTATAATATCGTAGTATGTGGAGTGTTGTCTCTGCTCCACCAGGTGCTTCTGTTGTTGGCAGTAAATGGGTGTTTACTATTAAACACGGTGCAGATGGTTCCGTGGATCGATACAAGGCTCGGTTGGTTGCTCGTGAATTCACTCAATCTTATGGGGTGGACTATCATGACACATTTTCTCCTGTTGCGCGTCAATCTACAATGCGCATTCATGTTATCGTTGTTGTGATAAAGGACTGGCCCCTTTTCCAATTAGATCTCAAGAATGCATTCCTATATGGCGATTTGCATGAAGATGTGTATATGCAGTAGCCACTAGGGTTCGTTGCTGAGGGAGAGTCTACTATGGTGTGCAAACTTCATAGGGCTATATATGGTCTTAAGCAGAGTCCGAGGGCTAGGTTTCAGAAGCTCTCAGAGTTGATAGAACTGCAAGATTTTGTCAGATCTACTACGGATCATTCTCTGTTTGTTAAGAGGGCCCATAAGGGTATGGTTGCTATTTTAGTTTATGTTGATGATATTGTTGTCACAGGCAGTGATGATGAAAGTATTCAAGCAGCAAAGGATTTTCTTGGGCAGCAGTTTGTGACCATGGATCTTGAAAAGCTGAGGTATTTTCTTGGCCTAGAATTTGCAAGAAATCAGCAGGGAATAGTATTTTTTTAAGACTAAAAAGGGGGTGGCACGCGAGGGTGAACGCCCCTTGGAGATTAATTAATTAAAAAGAAATAAGAGTACAAGTATAGTGGTACAACATCCAAGATTCCATAAACCCCTTATACTGGATACGAACATTTTCGCTATAAAATCTTCGACACGAGAAAAGGAGAGTGTTCCTAGCAATCCATATGGACCAAATAAGTGCCAACGGCTTCAACAGTTCCTGTCTTGATCTACACGGCAGCCCCTATAAAGACATCCAGAATGCTGAAAGAATGTGGGTACAGACCCAATGAAGGGCAGAATCCTCCCAAAAAGGTTTGGTCCGGGTACAACGGAAGAAAAGATGATATATAGATTCAATCTCGGATCCGCAAAGTGTGCATCTATCAGAAACCTCCCCAAAGAATCTGGCGCATCGGTCTCTCGTCATCAGTCTTTTCCTCTTGAAAATCCAGAAGAAAAGGCATGTCTGTTCCGGTAAGCCAATCGTTCAAATAAATCTGCAGTCTCTAACCAAATCATCCGTCCTTGAAGGGGGAGGTCTGCAGGGAATGGTAATGACACAAAGGAAATATGTCATTGATCTCTTATCTGAGACGGGTATGACATGATGTAGACCTGCTACTACTCCGATGGATCCCAATGCACGGTTATATGATGATGATTCTGTAGATGTAGACAAGAGACATTACAGAGAGCTAGTAAGGAAGTTATTATATGTTACTAGCTTACTATTACCAGGCCTGATATATCGTTTGTTGTCAGCATGGTTATCCAATTTATGGAGCAGCCCAGGCAGTCTCACATGGATGCAGTCAACATGATCTTGAGGTATCTCAAGTCCTCTTCAGGTGTAGGACTTCTTTTCAGGAGAGACACAACCCTGACAGTATCAGGACGTGTAAATGCAGACTATGTTGGGTGTCCAAAGGATAGAAAGTCAACCTCAGGTTTCACTGTGTTTGTAGGAAGCTTGTTGGTTTCATGGAAAAGCAAGAAACAGATTGTTGTAGCCAGATCAAATGCGGAATCAGAATATAGGCAATGGCCCAAGGGAGCACAGAAATGATGTGGGTCAAGTCAGTTCTGACTGACCTAACAATGGAGGTGTCGCTTCTAATGCATCTATAGTGTTATAATCAAGCTGCACTATTTATAGCAAATAACCCAGCTTTTCATGAAAGAACAAAACACATTGAGGTTGACTGTCGATATACCCGTGATCTGATTCAAAAGGAGTTTATATTCACTTCTCATGTTGCGTCAAGTGATCAGGTTGTTGATATGTTCACCAAGGCACTTACCAAGAGACCATTTCATCGTTGTTGTTCCAAGCTGAGCATGATAGATATTTATGCTCCAGCTTGAGGGGGTGTTAAGATATTTTATATCTCTTTAGATACTATTCTGTAATGTTTCGATTCCTTCGACTATTTATGTAATTTGTCCCCAGAGCTTTTCTCCTATATAAGAGAGCTATATGGCTACGATGAATGTATCTCTCTCTTTACTCAAGTACATGTCATATACATTAACCTCATAAAGGATATGTATGATAGGACAATATCTTGTGTAAGGATCCAGTCTGAGAAGACTGATTATTTTGACATCAACATTGGTTTACATCAAGGTTCAGCTTTAAGTCCATTTCTTTTTACTTTGATTATGGATGAAGAGATCTTAGTTTTTTGGATATAAGCCAGAAATTGACCCAAGATAGATTTGAATGAAGCGAAGAATCCATGTAACTGACCCTACTTAATTGTGGGAAAAGGCTTTGTTGTTGTTGTTGTATGGATGACTTGACAAGTCACATTCAGGATGAGATACCTTGGTGTATGTAATTTCCTGATGATATTGTGTTGATTAATGAGATTAGAGATGGAATAAATGAGAATCTTGAGGTCTGGAGATATGTATTGAAGACTAAGGGTGTGTTTGGTTGCCGGGTTACCCTGGGGTAAACTGGTGGGGGGTAACCCGTTTTTGTGTTTTGGTGTTGGGATAGAGGGTTTTGGGTTGAGAGGGTTTGTTATGATGTGATTGAATTGAAGTTTGGAAAAGTGAGTAGTTATTGTGATGTAATTGTATTGAAGTTTGGAAAAGTGAATAGAAGTTGAGAAGTTAATAATTTTTAGATGATACGATTGTATAGTATATTATTTTTTGATGGAATAGATGAAAGAGAAATGATTTATTTAATGTATAAAAAAGAGAGGGAGAGTAGGCCCCACAAGTGAGAGAAAGGGTTGGTTTGGGGGGGGGGGGTAAAACCCCTCCCTCCCCCCCCCCCCGTGGGGATTAACCCATCCATCAACCAAACATGGCTTAAAGGATTTCGTATAAGTAGGGTTAAGACTGAATAAACGAAGTGCACATTTGATGGAAGCAATGGTGAAGGAATTAAGGTGAAGATTGGTGATGATAGCATTCGGAAGAGAGAATCTTTTAGATACCTGAGATTTATTTTGCAACGTGATGGGGAAATTGAAGGGGGTGTTACTAATAGAATAAATGCAAGCTAGCTAAAGTGTAGAGGAGCCTCTGATGTTCTCTGTGATAAGAAAATTCCTTTAAAAATTAAAGAAAAGTTTTATAAAGCAGCTGTGAGACCTGCTATGCTTTATGGATCTGAATGTTGGCATGTGAACCATAGACATGTGCAGAGGATGGTTGTAGCAGAAATGAAAATGCTAAGGTGGATGTGTGGACACACACGTAAAGATCGGATTCAGAAAGATGCAATCAGAAAGAAAGTTGGCGTAGCTCCGATCGAGGATAAGATGCGAGAAAACCGCTTAAGATGGTTTGGTCATTTGAAAAGAAGGTCGGCTGATGCACCAGTTAGGATATGCGAGTTTTGGGATGTTGAGTTGGTTAAGAGAGGATGAGGATGGCCCAAGAAGTGTTGGAAAGAGATTATTGAAGGGATCTTAGTTTTTTGGATATAAACCCGAGATTGACCCAATATAGATCTGAATGGAGACAAAGAATTTGTGTAGCCGACCCTACTTAATTGTGGGAAAAGGATGTTGTTGTTGTATATAATTTAGAATTTAACGTCATTAAACAACATCTGAATAAAACCAATTTATATTTATTATATGATTTAATGTTATTAAACAGCATAAAACATATATTTAATTAGTATAAACCCATTCATAATCATTATATAATTTAATGTTATTAAAAAACATATAATTAGTATAAAAACGCAAAACCAATTAGCTCTCCGATATTCCTCCATAGACGATCTACTACATGTTCACAAAACAATTTTGTGAGAATGGACTATCGAATTAGTAAGACAGACTGATTATAAAAAACTCAGTCTAATGTCTGAAGCAATTAATGCTTTCTGACCTTCAAAAAGGTTTTCTGCAAATTTCAATGTCCACTTAAGCTGGAAGTTGGGATTTCGAGAAACAATGACAAAATAAATACACAATCCCCAACCCCCAGCTCACTTAAGGGAAGGAAATCCCTGGATCTATCTTCAATCCATAAGCTGGTCAATCTCAGGTGGGAATGTCCTTTATAAAGACTCGCTCAACACTTGCATACTAAAGTCCCATTCTCGAAAAGTAGCCACTTCAAACCAATAATAATTCGAACCTGATAGCAAATACAGTGGCAACTAAAGCTGTTTCCCCGGTCAACATATGATATTTTTCCATCATAATCTAGTGGTTCATGCCTCAAGATTCCACCAAGTTGACATGGAAAAATAGGCATTGTCATTTAGTTTCACTTGCATTTTACTTGCATATGTTATTGAATGAAAAAATGTACAATCTAACATAAATTTAGGCATGTGACTCATAAATGGTAATCATGCATGCAACTTCCCAAAAAATATCCCAACACGTGCTTCAGCCTTCACAGCTCAGATGAAATCAAGACTTTCATAAAATCATTTACATACTTTAATTCTTAGAACCATGAAAGCAAATTTCTTTGAAACTTAGTCGAACTCCAAATCTTAAAAAATGCCACCACGCTTAAACATCTCACAACTAAATAAAACTAACCGTTCCGAGAGCACATCCTTTATCAAAAGAATCTAAATGAGACTAAATACCAAGGTTCGGGGTAAGGTAGAGTTGCTCCAAACCTGAATCGGATCGAGAAATTCATCAGGAATCTCTCCAAGAGTAGCTTCAGTGTCCATTGCTTCGGAGGCAGCAGATTTTGCCAGGGCACCAAGCTGTATAAATTCTTTGATTATTCTTCCATCCTCACCTATCCTCCTTAAGACATCAGCTGCTGCAACAAAGAGCTGATTGTATTCAAGCAGTTAGGATAGGAGATGGATTACATATAAATAGATACCCGTGTTTTCACATAAACAAGTAGCGATATTTTTTCATTATTAGGAGAAAACTGCATAATACCTGGTCATTGTATGAACGACCGTCCTTGGAGATGGCAGTGGGGAACACATTGTCCTCGTCACCTCTGGCTATATGAACGTAGATCTTCACAATCTTTTGCAACAAGAAAGAACAGAAAGAAACCAATTTTTTATGGTAAAAGGATTCATTGTGTGATTGAATAAAGGATTTCAGTTTCACTTCCCGTTGAGACTTCTTCAAACATCAGATAAAATGAAAACAAAATAAAAAAAAATACTTACTTGACCTAGCAATTGCTTTGGTCTAAACTCGTATTTCTCGGGATCTTTTAAGCTCAAAGATTTACGTTGTGGACCAACTAGCTGCAGCAAGAAGTAATTAAGCATGCTAGCAACCCTTTCTACCTGGCAGAGCATCAGAAATAGGAAAATGCCATTAAGACAGAAAGTGGATAAAAAGGAGACCATGTAAAATAAGCATGATATGCGATTCCGCACAACCAAGATAGAATTTTGAGAATGCAATACCATTTCAGGTAAAAGGAATGGAGAAGGTATCTGTTCTGATGTAAATGCAAGCATTGCAACATCCTCATTGGCCAATTTCATGTCAAACCGGACAATCTAAACAAAACCACAAATTGATCAAAGTGAGATAATCTGGAAGTTTTCTAGAAGACAGAAAAATATATATATGATCAATTAACTCCAAAATTTTGAAGAAAAATAACATATAAGATTATATATGATCAATTCCAAAACTAACATTTTCTCGAGAATGGAATTGCCTCAATCTCTCATCTCTTTCTTGCGGTGACCTTCTCTCCCATTCAACAGTATTTGACATTTCTGCCTCAAACTCCTTGATCTCTAGAATCTTGTTAAGACTCTCATCGAGTAGAAATATACTATCATTTGTCAGAAAATTAAGAAAATTCAAATAAACCCCCTTTTCTTCTTCTTTGGCTATCTGAAAAATAGGAAAACACTCAATGAGAAAAGGAAGAAAATGATGGGTAAAAAACCAAAAAGAGTCTTGCCAGCCTCCAGGCATTACGATGGCTGGGGACATCCCAAAGATACTCTAAAAGCTCGGAGATATTGTGGCGAATATTGAATTTGTCATAGAACTGCAAAAGTACAACAAAGCTAAGAAAAGTGAAAGAAAATGCATCTTATTAAGTGGCATCTAACTTCACAATATAGTATAGACGTACAAAAATGAAGAGTAAAAAACCTGTGTATGTGCTCCAGTGAATTCAATGTCAACATAAAGTTTAAGAAGGTTTCTGACTAAGTAGTCGAGACTTAATTGATGTCCCTCAAATAGAGCAGCAGTATCGGATGACCCACTTTAAGAAAAAAATAGCAGATCAAAAACTAGAATATTTAGTAAGAAGAAATGTTGTACGATGATAGGAGTCTATCTAGTTCCAAACAATTACCTTTTACGAGGCATCCAGCAGTTCAAAACTTCAACCATCTTTGCTCTTAGGTATGGATTTTTTATGTAGGACGGGGATGCCATGAACATAATAATAAAATTTAAAAAATCATCCTAGAAAGGAATGAAAGGATAATCATTAAAGCTAGAAATACAGAAGCAAAATTACAGAAGAGCCCATAAATTTGATGCCAATAAGAGTCATACCATGATGAATGCATCTAATGCTTTTGGAATACGAGAAGTGAAGATGAGCAAATCCATTGCATCGTCAACAAAATGTTCTGGCATGCAAGCAAATTCCATTGGACATTGTGATGGAAGAGGCAACCCAAATCCACCAACAAGACCAACCAACCATATAACCATAAGCCTGTAGAATGATAATGCATTTCGAAGTAGATCACCATCCTGCAAAAGGTACCAGATAAGGTCAAAGTGCAAACCCACAAAGTTTAAACATTAAAAAGCAATTTGAATTTACCAGTTAGGAGGAAAAGGAAAGGAGAGAAGAGGATAAGTAATATTGGGAGTTCAGATGTGCAACGTGAAGTGAAGGGAAGTGGAACGTACTTGATCGACAGTAAAGGAGTAATTGGAGTGATATCTTTCCCTCCCAAATTGAAGAGATTGTAGGAAAAGGAAAGAAATCCTATATATTATTGTGGAATGTAATACTTGATAGACTGAATAGTGAGGCCTAGGCCTCCATACATAGACGGAGACTAGGGTCACAAATAGAAAAGTTCCTAGGGGTAGAACTCGAACCCTAATGCTCAAACTGTAATACCCCCCCTCGGGCAGGAGGATAGATTCATTTAAGAGAAATATCATCCAAGATCAGCTTGCCATAACATTCAAATAGAGCTCTCGGGAGTATCATGGTGAGCATATATGCCGTCTGATATGAAGAAATACTTGGCATCTAGAGACAACCTAACTAGATGAGGTCTCTAATGAAGTAGTAGTCAACCCCAACATGATTAGTGTGCTCGTGAAACATAAGGTTGTTTGCTATATGCATAACACTCATGTTGTCATACCTCAGCTCCATCACTCTGCTAGAAGACGTATTAAGATGTGTAAAAAACTCTCTAGATGCAACCAAGGTTCAGAAAGTCGGTATGCGGTATTCGTTCGGTCAGGTGGTCTGAAGCGAGTAAGCGGGCAGGCAGAAGTATATGCAGAAGTATATGCGGACTATGCGGTTTCTATTATTTAAATTAAAAATAATTAACAATATAATAATAAATTCAAATACTAGATAAATTATATTTAAAATAAATAAAATGTAAGTATTTTAATGTGAAGATTTTCAACCCAAGGTCGAAAGCATTTCCAAAGTTGTCTATTTTGATTTCAAAGTGGATAATAAGATTCATAACAAAATATCTATGAATGACAGCTCAAAAAAGGTTCATAACAGCTCAAAAGAGGTTCATAGTTCATACAAAAATAAACAAACTCCTAATCTAAATCGTCAAAAGCAACAGGAGGAATTTCATCATCGTTGTCAGTGTCTGAATCCGTGATAAATTCTTCTTCCTCCGCCACACTCGGTAATGCATCCATGTTCCTTTGGCTCCTCCTATGCTGCACCAATTCATTAGCTCCACTTGCACTTATAATATAAGAAACATAGAGACATAATTGCACAATGACGAAATCATGATGGAAATCGTATTTAAAAAAAAGTTGGTTTGGATATCCATAAGGTCAGTGCTGCTCTTTGAAAAATAGTATTTTTAAAATACCAACTTTATCAAAAAAAAACAAGTTGAAGTTACTCGAAGCATCATGAATAAATTTCACTGAACTATACACTGCCACATTATATGGCTATCCAGGCATGAGAATCACATTCTTGACAATAATACATACCCTCATAAAAAAACTTTAGGTGTAGGAACGTGTGATATATGGAAAACTTGCATCACATGAGTATTTCATTACTAAAGCATGGCAACACAGATTAAAAACATGAGTCCCGGGCATGGTTGTTTATCAAAAGTGTGTATCACAAGGAAGGCCCTAAATAAACAAACTGGTGTTAAACATGTTAAACTGGTAACGCCATGCAGTACAACAAACCCATTTTTGCACGAGAATCCGAGACCGAGAGTTTAGTAATTAATAGGGTTTTGGAAAAGTTGGATATCCATAAAATTGAGCACATTCTAATATCCCCCAAGATCAAAGAGCAACACTGACCTCTCACTTCCAGATCAAAGAGCAGCCTGCAGTTCAGGCTCGTGGAGAGAAAGCGGCAGATCACGAGCAGGGTTTGGGGCCTCGGGCGTCGCGCGGAGAGAGCAGCTGAGGGACAGCAGCTTGGCCCGCGTCGCCGGTGAGAGGGCGGAGGAGCAGGATCGAAAGTGAGGGAGGGCGGAAGAGCAGAGGAGAATCGCCCTTCGCTAGGGCTAGACTCGTTTCTCGCGATGGCGGAAGAGAAAGAAGAGGCGTGTCGGGTTCTGGAAGGGTTCTCGCGATGAAGAGAAAGGGGAGGCGCGAGGGGTTACGGGCATTTAGGTTTTAGAAAAAGTAATCCAGAAAAAGGAGGGGGAGTCTATTACGAAATCAGGCGCATATGCGGCATACTCGGGATGCATATGCGCTGTGAGCGCCTTATGCACGAATACCCCTTACTCGGGACGTTGGCTTGCCCGAGTACGCATATGCGGCCGCATATGCGGCCGCCTAGGCCGAATTTCTGATCCATGGATGCAACGCATCTCTTTATGCGTGGACCATCACCATGTATTAACTCTACACTAAAGTAAGAAAAGATAGTTCTATGGTATGTACAAAATTCAGTGATAGACTTTCTATCCGTAACGCATCCAATATAACCAACATCGCAAGTATACAATAATGTCCGTATATAAGAAGGTAAAAATAAGAGCCACTTTCTTGGGATTGTCATGATATACCTTATTACCATCATAGTGGCATCCCAATGAGCGGATGTTAGCATGCTCATAACCTGGCTCGATTTTGCTCACTGCTATGCATAGTTGTTAAAGTCAACCGACTAGCTCGTCCAACTTAGTCGAGTTGGTGGGGTGGATGATTGCATATGGACTACTTGGCCAATATTCGATCGACTGAATATTCGGTCTATTAGTCGGCCAATTTTATTTAGACAAACTTTATTTTATTTTGTAAAAGTAAACGTAATATAAGATGCTTGATGTTTGATTTGTGTTGGAGCATAAGTTGTAAGCGCCTATTGTGTTGTAGCAGGGTAAATGGATCCTGGAGGAGATCCATTTACCCCACCCAGTTGTTTAGTCCCACATCGTCCAGTGGTGGGACTTGGAGGCTCTGGAGAGGCTATATAAAGAGCCCCGGACCTCCTGTACTCATTGAGAAAAAGCAATGCAAAATATGCCCCATTGAGGGCTTCTCCCGTGGTTTCATCCCGCTCCTCACGGAGTAGGGTTCCACGTAAAATCATGGTGTTTCCATGTTTATCTTTTCCTTATTATGCTCTGTTTTATCATTCCGCTTCCGATTTTCTAACAATTTGAATTCAGTTGTTTCTTTTATTTCATTATGTTTTATTTTTAGGTAAAAAAGGAGAAAAAACGTGAAGGTATCTCCCATTAAATTATTAAAATTAAAAGAGAGATACATTACAGTAAGGATTCGAGGAGGGTTCTAGCATGATGTAGCACATTCTCTAAGTAGTAACGCTCCCCACAAAAAATCACACCATTGCGAGCAATCCAAATAACCCAAAGCAGGGCTCTAGCCATGTAGTTTTGGGGGGGAAGGGGGTGGTGCAAAAGCGAGCACGGAAGATCGACTCCCAGAAAGACCACAATTTCAGTGTCCACCTCGATCCATACTCCTTTCACCTTAACACATCCCACGAAAATGCAGCCAAAGACTCTACCTCCTCTCCGTAGATGGGGGCATCTATCGTCATCCCTTGAGCAGATGTTCAACCAATGCTCCTTCATCAATCTTCTACACCTCAAGAGCTATAGAAAAAATTCACTCGAGATGGCCCATGCATGTCAAAAATAACTTAGCAATCACGGATCACCTATCATGGCACGATAGATGGAGACGGATCTACTGCATGATACGCCCGCTTCACAGTAAACTCACCGTCCTGCCATGACGGATCTACTGCATGATACGCCCACTTCACAGTAAACTCACCGTCCTACCATCTCCAGTGATCCTGCCCTCCAAAATGGCCTTCCATAGTACATAAGGCATCCATCAACTCCAAATAATCTTGGAACCTTTGCTCAGAAAAATCAGACTGAAAGGTACAGATAAGCTGCATCAACCCATGTCTCCAACAGCAGCATTTCACGGTCCGCAGCAAGTTTGAAAGCCATGGAAATCTGGCCTCTAAAGACCCCTCATCGATCAAATCACCCCTCCAAAATCTGAAAGAACTGTTATCCCCAACCATAGGACATATGAAAGTAGGGAGTTGTGGCAGAACTGAATATATCCTCTTCCAAAAAGCATGTGAGAGATGGGTAAGACGAAGCGCCAAAGCATGTTGAACATTGATACTTATGAATGCCACGAACCAATCCGCAACAAAGGTCCTCACTTAAATCTCAAATTCTCTCCCACTTCAAAAGAAGTACACGATTCATTGTCTCCAGTCTAGGAATGCCAAGGCCTCATCTTCCTTAAAGAGCAAGACCAAACTCCAATCCACCAAATGGACCCCTGTAGTGGTCTGCCCCCTAGAAAGAATTTCCTCATAATCATCTCCAACCGATGGTGAAACCCCTTTCATAGAACAGGATGTCATAAAAAATCAGGATAGCTGCAATGACGGCCTTAACCAAGATTAGACACCCCCATCCCCGAGACAAACACGATGGCTTCCAACCAAATAGATTCACATATTCTCAACAACTGGTAACCAATCTGCTAGTAGGCAAATTTTGCCACAACTCAACAAGATCCCCAAGTACCGTTAAGGTAAAGTACCAACAAAAGTGCCCAACGTTACCCCCACATTCCAGCACATCTGCCTCTCTCAGCGCAAAAGGAACTAAACTGGACCCTCTTGATTAATTTTCAACCCAAAGAGTTCATCAAAAATATTCAGCACAGCAAACATGCCCTTGCTTCATAGACGCCACCTTCTATGAACAGAACCATGTCATATGCATACTGCATGATGGAGATTGAGAAATCCCCAATCACATAACCGACCAAGAGACACTGATTGATCACCTCGTTTATCAAGCGAGGGAGAACATCTGTAGTAAAAACCTAGAGAGGTGCCAGCGGGCATCCCTGTTGAACACCTCGTTGTGGCTGAAAGAAAACCCTTCAGGCCTTTTGTTCACCAAAATTAAGGAGGAAGCTGTTGTAACACATCTCTTCATCCATGAGATCCATAAGTCAGGGAAACCGCATCTAAGCCAAATCACAACCACAAGAAACGACTGGTCATCACTGTCATATGCCTTTGAGAAATCGATCTACCATAGCAATCCTCAAATCCACCTCCTCTTCCAATATGTTGGGACTTCGGTGGCATAGTCAAGTTGTATTCAAACTGTCTTCCTGGGATTAAAGTTGATTGCACTAGTGAGATAATGCCATCCAAAGCCCTCTGAACCTATTTACGAGGACTTCAGCAACTAGCACATAAATGGCAATGGTGAGAGCGATGGGACAAAAACCCTCCAGTCTCCACCAGTTTTGACAACTCCTTACGTAGCAAGAACAACAGTGCTTTGCTGACATAATCAAACATTGCATTTCCTTCGATGAATTCATTCATCACGACCATAAGATCATCACCTACAAAATCCTGGAATTTCATATAGAAGAAAATCAAGAATCTGTCCGAACTTGGTCCGCCCCATCTGCATTAAGTCAAAAGTGCAACTCTAACTTTCTCACGTTCAAAGCTTTGTATCAAGAGTAAACCTTGATTCCAAAAATCCCGGGAGCCCATGTACCCAACCATCTCCACTTTATGGTGGTCATTCTTACGGGGGTCCTGTGAAAGTAGGTTGCAATAGCTTGAACCATGTCCCAGTCCCCCTCAAATCGTGCCTCATCCATAATAATGGGATGAATTTGGTAATGAATCGTCTTCCATTGGCCACCATGTGGAAAACAAGGACTTAAATGTCGGTTTCGGTCACCATTTCGGTATCGACCAAAACAGAATTTCGATGGAATTTCGGTGGAATTTCGACCGAAATTTCGGTCATTTTTTGTACTAGGACCCCCATATTTCGGTCATTTCGGTCATTTCGGTCGAATTTCGATTTCGACTGGATATCGATATTCGACAGAAATTCGACCGAATTTCGTTGAAATTTGAGGCCATGGTGGAAAAATCTAGTATGTGCACCTCCTCTAGCCCATTTCAGCCTGGATCTTAGCGTCCACTATGTGACCCTCCTTCTCTAGCCCATTTCAGCGTAGATCTTTGCCTCCACTCGGTGACTCTTCTTGTCCTCCTACTGGATAACCTTATGGAACACATCATGTTCCTCTAGCTCCACTACCTAGAGGTCTCTAGAATCTTCAATTTGTCCAGCTTGTTAGCACCCTCATGTGCCACATCACGGAGACGGGTGTGGTTGACTCTCAACTCCCTCTTAGGCAAACATAAGTATTTACGCAAGGCAACAATCTTTTGGGCCACCCTAGCCGTTGGTCCCTCACTCACCATCAGCCTTCATAACTTTACCATCGTATCTCTAAACCCCTTCTCTTAAGAGCCATGACCTTTAGAATCTAAACAGAGAACAAGGAACTTTGGCTCGAAATGTCAGCGAATTTTGATGATATTTCATCGACCTTCGATTTCTCTAAGTTGGCAAAATATTAAATCTGATATAAATTTGATCTCTGCATTTTCAATCCGTTAAGACCAATTTTGGTGAAATATTGGTGGCATATCGTCAACATGTCTCTTTTGACCAATTCACCGATATGCAAGCAAAATCAACATTTAAGGCTATACGAGGCGCAACACCTTCCCTCGAATCCCACAAAATAGGTGTAGTCCGATCTGAATCTTAACCATGAGGAAACAAAGGCAAAAGGGAAGATCTCTAATAATTGAATCGAGCCCAAGAAGCAGTCCAATCTAGACGTAGAACCCAAGTTCCTCCAAGTGAACCAAACATCAACCGCATCCAGAACCTCCAGCTGCAAGTCATTAACCAACTCTGCAAAATCTACTTGTTAAAATAAATAAATACGGAAGCGAATCGATAATCAGAGACAAAAATCAAACATAAACATCTTGTTTTACGTGGAACCCTACTCCCTAAGGAGTGGGATGAAACCACATAAGAAGGCCTCAAACGGTCGAATCTTCTATTAGAATATCTCAATGAGTTCAGGGGATATTAGGATCCTTATATAGCCCCACAGATAGACCAGAGTCCCACTGATAGTAGATGTGGCACTAAAACATGAGTGGGGGTAATTGGATCTTGGAGAGATCCAATTACTCATCTAATACATATTTAGCATTCCTGCTCAAGCTGGAGCTGAAAAGTTGCAGCTTGCAATACAAGAAAAATATACAACACATCTTCACTCGATACATCTCGAGAAGAATATATGCTAGATGCCGGTAGAAGACCCAACTCGAAGACAGGTCTGCGACGCTTGGGTCACTAGGAAGTACCTCTTGTCGAGCTTGTAGCAATCATTGCGATGCTAACGCATGCCTTGAGAAGAGTCGATGTAAAAGAAGAAAGTCCAGCGCGAAGTAGTCAAGAATAGAGACACCCCGATAAAGTAGCCGATGCTCGGTGAAGACGGTTGATAGCAAGAGAAGTTTGGAGTGTCGGTCAGTCAGTCATGAATGGACAGTAGAAGTCTTGTAGATACATCTCAAGTAAAAGAATGTGCCCTCTCTCACTCCCCTTTCTCCCATACTTGATAGAATAAGAGCATAGATTATCAAGTTGGGAGAAACCAAAGCATGAATTTTTCTGTGTTTTTTTTCACAAATCTTTTTTTTTAGCCATCCCTTTTTTCGACTATTCTCTTCTTCCTTTTTTCATATATAAAGCTTCTTTTTGTACATGACCTTTTTCAAACCAAAAAATCCCTCTTTTTTTTTAAGCCAATTCCCTCTCTTTTTGTAGCGTTCCTTCTTTCTTTTGCTGTTCTTTTTTTTATCAAAGGAAATGTTTTCTCTCTTTCCTTCTAACACGACAACCTAATGGAGTGGGCATGGAAGTAACAGCAGTCAGTTCTCTTTTTTTAGAGTATCAAGATCTAATTTGGCCCTAAAGTAAATAACTTTCCCCCCTTTTGAATATATATGGAAGGGGGCATCGACCCCTCCTATTCGCAGGACTAGGGTTCCCCAGAAGGAACCCAACTATGTCATTGTATGTCCAACCTGGAGGAGAAGCCCCGTGCGGAAGCTGGAGATATGGATGGGGCCACGCTGGAGGTAGAGGACACCGTCGCGCGCATGAGGTCAATGTCGTTGGAGCATCACGACGAGGTGCTCGGATGTTGGAGCACCATCGATGGTGTGAGTTGCGTGTAGATCTTGTTGTTGTTGGGACCTGGAGGAGCAGCGAGGAGTGTCGATGTTCAAGGTTGGGATGGGCTCGCATGCCGCTTCACACCGTAGAGGTGTTCCGCTAAGAGGTATCGTGCACGGGTGGAGAAACTCGGAAAGAAGGGTACTTCGATCGGGTCATCATCTTCCGCATGAGATCTACAATAGGCCTCCTTAGATCTGCTCTTTGCCCCCTCCCCCCAATTTTTCGTTCTCCCCTCAATCTCTCCCCAACTGCGATCAGATGCGGGGAGAGGTGGAGCTATGCCACCGTAGAGACGTTGGAGATAGATGGCCTCCTGGTGATGAACCTGGAGGCGACAATGCCTAGGGCCGCTTTCCAAGATGATGTTGCACCTCTGGAGTCCTGGAATGCAAGGTTGTAAAAGTCGCCCTACTGGTCCGACTAGTAGGTCCGACTAGTCTAGTCAATGGGGTGGCCGACTGAATACCGACTAATTCCGATTAGGTATACTAGTCGACCAAGTTTTTGCTTGGAGATGCCATATTCTTATACGTTTTGCTTTTTTTATTAGCAAACTTATTATAATATGCTCAGTGGTTTATTTAAATTCAATTACTTTTTTTATTTTATTATGATAGTATAAAAATGTACAAAATCTATGTAAATATATGTATGAAAATGAGTTATATATTTAAAATAATAATAAAATCCAAAGCCGACCAAAGTCTGACTAAATCCGATTAGTCATCCGACTACCGATTAATCATTAGTCAGTGACCCAACCGACCGAGTACCGACTACCGACTTTTACAACCTTGCTGGAATGTCATCGGGAAGGTGATCTTCACCAACCAAATCTAGAGTTTCCTAAGGGAATAGAACAAGACATTGACGAACAAATAAACCATAATCTCCTTGTAGCTTTGAGAACTGGACCAGATCTTCGAATATACATGAACAGGATCATGATTCAGAAGAACACGGATGATAATCGAATTTTGAATAAAGAATGAATCCCCCAGAATCGACTTGCTTTGATACCATGTTGAAATAAATAAACGCGGAAGAGAATCGATAATCAGAGACAAAAATCAAACGTAAACATCTTGTTTTACATGGAACCCTACTCCCTAAGGAGAGGGATGAAACCACGGTATAAGGTCTCAAAGGGTCGGATCTTCTATTAGAACTTCTCAATGAGTAGAGGGGCGTGGGGCTCCTTATATAGCCCCACGGACAGACTAGAGTCCCACTGATAGTAGACGTGAGACTAAAACATGAGCGGGGGTAATTGGATCTCAGAGAGATCCAATTACCCATCTATTACATACTACAACGCCACCGAACCAAGATCTTGACCGCCCCTCAACCATGGTCGGTCCATTGACAGAAGCTTAATGTTAAAGTCACCCCCAAGCATCCAAGCCATCGTGAGGCACCTTTATCTGAAGTTGTGAAGCTCCATTAATAGCTCTACGTGTAACCCAAGCTTTGTTGGCCTATAAACACAAGACACCACCAACAAGGAGTTTAATAACATCATGTGGAAGACAACTGAAGAAACAAATCCGCCTTTAATCTCCTCCTCCACGCATATACACAGTTGTCGTTCCAAGCAATCAGAAACCACCAACACTTCCCACCACCTACAATGGTATAAAATCTGTAAAGAAATGCACTCCAAGAGATCGCTAAAAAACTTCAGACCACCCACAAATTTCATCTCCTGGAGGAGAACCATATCACCACCCCAACAGCTCAACGAACCCTTATTGGTCTTCTCTTCTCCAGGTCCCCTAGCATTCCAGCATACAACCTTCATTTAGAACAAAATTTTAAACCAGATGCCAACGTTAAACCGCTCCTCTATACCCATCTCTACCACGTAGCCAACTTCAAGATTGCCTTGGACCCGTAAATCATCTTCCCGAGCCTCGCAGCCTTCGGAAACTATCGATCCCAACCCACCACAGTGAAGACCTACCCCCCCCCCTCAACTTTAATCTCCATTTGTACACCCTTGTAGGGCATTCGAGGTCGTAACTCTTTGACCTTCTTCCTGATGTCATCCTCGAACCAACGAAGATCGTGGTTGTTTCAATAACTGGAGTATGAGCATCTCTAGAAGAACCCATGCACGGCAATATGCAAGAAGCACCCAAATCTCATGTTCTCAAAGATGAAGCCATGCAGGAAGGAGTTTCCCGAACTGCGGCAGAGCGGACATGCCACTTTGCCTTATCGAGTTCCAGAAAATCGCCCACTAAATCCTCCAACAAAAAGCCACTCGAAAACATTGCTCAAGTAATATCCCGACTTCTGGGTTGGGTAATCAAACAAAAACCGAAACTGACACAGATCTACCTCATGATCTTGATTCGATATGCTCAAAAGCCACTTGCCCGAGCCAAGACATGGAAAATTCCTAAAAAACTAAATTTTGAAACCTCCTTCGAAGTTTTCGATCTTAATGGAGCCCTTGTTGCTTCTATAGAAATCAATCCAACCCCGCACATCATTCCACCATGAAGCACATGACACAGTCATCACCGTAACATCTCTGACACCTTGGCTCACCGACACACGAAGATTTGACCGTGTATCTCCATTCGAAACCTACGAGGAGGACTACTTTCAACTACGAGAGCACTCCAGTGGCGAGGGGTGTGGGGGGTTACCACCTTGGCCCAATGCTTGAACCAAGCTCTACTAACCCATAGAGAATATTTAACTCCCAAGGCTGCAATGGGTCTCCCAAACAAAGAGATCGGGACCGAGTTTACATCTGATGCCCAGGATTTGCCATCAGTAAGCACCTCTGTCACCTCCCCAGCTCCCCCAACTCAACAATAGCCATCTTGAAGCACCTCAGATTTCTAAAAAGAATGGGGACTCCTAGTATATGCACTATCTGCCGAGACTAGCTCTCTCCCCATCTGACCAACGCAACCTTCTCCAAGGAAAAAAATCCCCTGACATCGTTCCACTTAATAAAACTTGTGTCTCCCGCATCGTCGAGCCCCGGACATTAACAAACTAATCTTCTAGTACTCACATTCATGGAGAAGTCATCCCCAAGGTCTTCAAAACTTCCTCCTCAATCGTAGCCAAGGATGTAAAAAACAGTCTAAACATCAATTTACACGTAGGCGGTCCTCGACTGCACCGACTATTCAAAGTCGGGTACATATGCGGTTGAGCCGCTTAATCGGAGTTAAACCGTTTAAACGATATGTACACAACATCGTTTTAATCGGGTTTAAAAAAAAGCAAAACCCAAACCTGACCTACGCAGACCCACCCCCCTCGGCCCTCACTCCATTCAACTCCACTCACCCCTCACGCACCAAACCCTAACCCTCGCCGCCTCTCCCCCCCAATCCTGCAGTAGCCCTCACGGCGGTGACAACAACCACTCGCGTGAAGCCCCGCCACTGTAGTTGTTGATCCTCCTTTGTGCGAAGCGTCATCACCACTATCAGTTATCCTCCATCGTGCGAAGCTCCGCCGCCACCTCTGGTGATCCTCCATCGCGGGAAGTCTCACCGCCACCGCCACTTCAGGTGTTCATAGCTATTGTTTTGACGTCAATTTTTTGCTTTTTCTGTTGCCCCAAATCTTCATTATAGAAATTGATTATCATAGTTTTTCCACAACTCGATAATATTCATAGTTATTCAGACTTTATGCATGTGGATAAATATACATAACCGTAGTATTCACAGAATCATAGTTTATCATTCGTGTTTGTTTTCATGTTGTGGTGAAATCAACTATGATTATCTTGTTCATAGTTGTCCTTTTACATTGATTTTCAGCTTTTTAGACATCATTATCCAAGTTGGTTGTTTAATGAAATACAATAGATTCAGTTTGTTGTTTAATGAAAGACAAATCTAATCCTTTGTAACTTGTACCGAATTATTGTTTAAAGGAATACAAAGACCTATAGGTTATTAAATGTTGATTCACATGTGAACATACACAAATATGTAGCAGTAAGTGATTCCATGGAAAAATTATATCCAAAATACAAAAGTTGGCATCGTAAGAAAAAAAATGATCATGACCTCACAAAATCTTTTTTATTAATTATAAATATACAATAGTTTGATATATATTGTGAATATGTGATTATATTTTTATAATTTATTTATATTTTTTATTAACTATAAATATATAATTTTTTTTATTAATAAAAATGCAAAACCGCATAACCCGTTTAATTTTCATTTAAACTCCCACATACTGTTTAATCACTAATCAGTGACCCTACCGACTGAATATTGCATACCTCTTTTTGCAACCTTAATCGTAGCAAAGTCATGCTCCCCATAGAAAGATGGCCATATCAAGACATGATCCCACACTTTTGAATTAGATTAAAGGGCATGTCCGTGTACATCAAAAGACCTTGGATTGAAGAAAAATCTGTTGTTTGAAACCGCAGGGAAACCCCTTTGGCATCATTACGTAAGATCGTTCAACGATCACCCTCGACTCCTTTTCTGGCATCATAGTAGATCCCTTCAACTTGGAGTATATGTAGAAGGTCGTGGTTTCCAAACACGACGAGGATGACAATTTTTCCGACGGTGGCCCTCTACTCCGCATATGAAGCATCGCATCAACAAACGACTGGCCACGGTCCTGCACGAGCCAAGCATGCATACAGTAGTCCAACTGCCCCCCCCCCCCCCGATGTTCTGAATGGTGGAGCTCTCTTTCACCTCACCCCCTTTAACCTCCGTTAAACCTGGATGTTAAGCCCATCGAGAAAGCAATCCTCACTCCCATAATCCCATGCTCACAGCCTCTTCCCCACAGCTCACGCTAAACATGATAGCCCGCGTGAACCTAATCACCCAACCCAAACATGTCATTTTATTTCATTATGTTAGTATAGAAATTGCATAAAAATATGTAAATATATTAGACTATATGTACAAAATGATTTATATATTTAAATTAATTAAAAAATATAAAAATTGGCTAAAGGTCGACTAAACCCAACTGCAGAGCGGATATCGACTATTGACTTTTGCAACCTTGATGCTATGGCAATACCATGTCTAGTGATGGTAAGGTAAAGAAGCTTCCCTACTAGTTTATGATACTTTCATTCATCAACTAACTTTTCCGCATATAGCAAAGTCTTGTCATAGGAATTCGAACCTATTTGGCACCTAATATGCATGCCTCATGCAGTGAATCAACCACATACTTTCTATGAGATAGGACAATACTTCTCTTGATAAAGCTACATCTTGCTGGAGGAAGTACTTTAATATCCCAAGATCCTCGATCATGTGGTAACCAACTAGCATCCTCTTCACCGTCATGATCCCATGCTCATTATCACCTATCCTAACAATGTCATCGATGTAAATCAGGATGACCAACGTGCCTTTCTCAGACATCCTGAAAAAGAGAGGGTGATCTGATGACAACCTAACAAGACCCCTTCTCTTTGGTAATTATGAGAGCTTCTCAAATGAGGCTCTACTTCTAGGACATTGATTAAGGCAAAAAATGATCGTGAGCAAACAGACCTTCTGAAGCTTGTCCTGACCTCATCTATCATGTGTCTCTTGAATTTAAAAACCCTCAGCATCTGTCCCTCCTCTAAACCAACATCCCTTGACAAGCTCCTCGACTTCGCGTGTCCCTCCTCTAAACCAACATCCCTTGACAAGCTCCTCGACTTCGCGTGGCCATGGCATTGCACTCCAATAGACTTTCCGACCTCTGGCACCTACCAGGCACATCGAATACAACCACAAAGAGATCAACTTCTTGTATTATGTACCTTTCTACCCACGAAAGGGTGTGTTGAGGGAAAAGAAAAGGTTGTATTCCATCTAACCCTAGAGCTCTCTTATAGAGGAGAAAAGCTCAAAGGGTAAATTACATAAACAGGACAAGGGAAATAAACAATATGGATAAAGGCAACAAAATATAAGTATCTTAACACTCCCCCTCAAGCTAGAGCATATATATCTATCATGCTCGGCTTGGAACAACAGTGATGAAAAGGACCTCTTGCAAGAGCTTTAGTAAACATGTATGCAATCTGATCACCCGAAGCAACATAAGACGTTGAAATAAGCCCATTTTGGATCAAATCACAAGTGTAGTGACAGTCTACCTCAATGTACTTCGTTCTCTCATGAAATGTTGGATTATTAACTATGAACAAGGCCGCTTGATTATCACATTTGAGATGCATAGGAAGAGGCACCTCAATCGTTAGATTAGTCAGGACAGACTTGACCCACATCATTTCTGTACTCCCTTGGGCCATGGCCCTATATTCTGACTCAACGCTAGATCAAGCAACGGTCGTTTGTTTCTTACTCTTCCATGAGACTAATGAGCTACCAACAAACACAATGAAGCCTGAAGTGGACTTCATGTCCTTAGGACACCAAGCATAATCTGCATCTGCACATCCAGTAACTGTGAGACGTATCTCTTCTAAAAAGAAGAACTGCACCTGGAGATGACTTCAAATATCTCAAGATCATGCACATTGCATCCATGTGTGCCTGCCTGGGTTGCTCCATAAACTGGCTCACTCTGCTCACAGCGAAAGATATATCAGGCTTGGTAATAATAACATATAATAATTTCCCTACCAGATCTAGGTATCGTCTCTTGTCCACCTCCTCAGAATTATCATCATAGAGCCTAGCATTAGGATCCATTGGGGTAGTAGATGGTCTACATCCTGTCATGCTTGTCTCAGATAGAAGATCAGTAACATGTTTCCTTTGCGTCATAACCATACCTTGCTGATTTCGTGCAAACTCCAAGCCAAGGAAGTAACGAAGCGTACCCAGGTCCTTGGTAACAAACTGTTGTCCAAGGAAATCCTTAGCTGCTTGAATGCCCTGTTCATCGTTGCCAACGATCACAATGGCATCAACATAAACCAAAACTACTACAGTACCTCTTTGATTCCTCTTAACAAAAAGAGTACGATCTGCAATGGATCTGACAAATCCCTTATGTTCAATTAACTCTGAGAGCTTCTGAAACCAAGCCATCGGACTCTGCTTAAGGCCATATAGCCTTATGAAGACGACACACCATACTGGACTCCCCCTCAGCAGCATACCCAGGTGGTTGCTGCATGTAAACTTCCTCCTGCAGATCTCTGTAGAGATATATGTTACGTTATGTTATTTTATATTGTTTCTTATTTTCTTTCATCTTATGAATGCTTTATGTAATTTCCCCATAGGCGCCTCTCCTATATAAGAGAGCTAAGGGTTTGTGGAATAAGTAACGCACTCATTTCTTCCAACCTTTTATCAGAGCGGTGGTCCTAGATCGAAGCTCGAATACCTACACCTAATCCCCACCCGCCGACCTTTCTCTCTCTCCACGCCGCCCCCTCCGTCAGCACCACCTCCTTCGCCAACGCCGCCTCCTGTCCTGTGCGCTCAGCATCCGTGCGCCACAACGCATCTACCCTAGTACGGTTGTGCACTCACCCCCGTGCGATTGCGCGCCCAGCCGCATGCGCATAAGCGCCCCGTCCCGTGAGCCCGTGCGCCTGTGCACAGTCCAGACCGTGCGCCAGTGCACCTCCGGTATGTGTGTCTTCATGCGGGCTTCTGTGTGCAGGTCTTCACCGTCGTCTAGTCCTATCCCACGATGAGATTGGTTGCATGAGTCTACACATGCAATCTAATCTCTTTATGTTGGTGTAGACACAATCCTGTTAAGTATCCAGTCTTAGTCTTCTCAAGCCGATATGTCCGAGAACAAGGTTGATATTCCCTCCGCAGGCGCCTTCAGAGGTCTTGTGCCCATACTCAAGATGGATGGGTCAAACTATGAACTGCAGGCTATGCAGTTCATGAGTATGATGAAGTCTACCGGTAAGAAACATATTCTTACCGTGGAAGAACCGACTGAGAAGATTGGGGTTAACGCCTCATGGGAGGCGGATGATGCATATGCCAAAGTATGGCTCTCAGGTACGTTGGCAATAGCAATTGCCAATAATATACTTCATCAGCCCACAACCAAAGCAATGTAGGATATTCTTGCCACTACGTATTCATAAGCTAAGAACGAGACGAAGATTTTACAGCTCCAACATGATATCTTCACAATCAAATAGAGTGGACGGCCTCTATACTCTTTATATACATCCCTACGTGGGATGTTTGAGAAGTTCTATAGCTTTATGCCTCTCACGTCTATTCCTGAGCAGCAGAAGACTTATAAGAATGCTACCATGGTAGGTGTATTCCTGTCAGCACTTGATCCGGAATACGAGGCAGCACGTTCTCAGATCCTGGCAGACTCTACTATTCAACGCTTTGATGATCGTGTACCTCATTTGAGGGATATTATACCTCCATCTGGTCATGTCATGCCTTCGCCAGTATCCAAGAGCCATCGCGATGTTGCTGCCTCAGCCTCCTTTAGTACCTCAGGTAGTACTTATGCTTTCATAGCAGTAGTGGATCTGATACTATAGAGTGGATTATGGACTCTGGTGCTACACACCATCTGTGTGGAGACCGGGGTCAACTTATGGCTTACAGACATGTTCCTTCAGGACGCACTGTGGTTATTGCACATGGGACACACTCCCCGATTAATGGTCAAGGGGAGATTAGCTTGAAACCCTCAATGCATCTAAAGAATGTGTTGCATGCACCTAATTTCTCTATGAATTTGTTGTCCATTAGCCAGATTACGAAGGATTTACATTGTCGAGCCATTTTTTATTCAGATTCTCTTATTTTTCAGAACATCCTTATGGGCAACGTGATTGGGCATGGCCGTGAGCAGGGGGTCTCTATCGACTAGTTCGGACTCCATATGCTGGAATCTCCTCTCTACATGCTAGACCTGTCTCACCTTTTATGCGGCACCTGCGCTTTGGTCATCTCCCGCTTCAGAAGTTACGTCGTGTTCTGCCCCAGATTTCGCCTCACACGTCCTTTCAATGTGAGGCTTGTCAGTTGGGAAAGCATCACGGGTCTACCTTTCCCAGTCGTCAGAGTCGGAGTAGTACCTCCAATTTTGAGTTGTTTCATGTTGACATTTGGGGTCCGAGCCATGTCCCTGATCATCAGGGACACAGGTTTTACCTTGTCGTCGTTGACGATTTTTCTCGTCTGTCGTGGGTATTCCTATTAAAGAATAAATATGAAGCGGGAAATGTTATCAAAAATTTCATAAATGAAGTTCGTAATGTTTTTCTACCCCTGTGAAAATTGTGAGGACTGATAATGCCTTGGAATTTTGTACTAATACTCTCTCCAGTTATTTTTCTACTGAAGGAAATATTCACCAAACAACATGTGCCTATACTTCCCAACAAAATGGAGTTGCAGAGAGAAAACAACGTCATTTGCTTGATGTCACTAGGACACTTCTCATACAAATTCGTGCTCCTCATTCCTTCTGGGGCGATGTTTTAACGGCATGTTGTCTCATCGATCGCATGCCATCATCAGTCTTGGGTGAAACGATTTCTTTCTATGTGGCTTTCCCTGAAAAGGAATTGTTCTCACTTACTCCTCGTGTGTTTGGCTCGGTTGCCTTTGTCCATCAACTATCTCCAGGTATTCACAAGCTTTCCCCTAGAGCTGTCAAATGTGTTTTCGTCGGGTACTCTAGGACACAAAAAGGGTGCCGGTGTTATGATCCGATGCGCAGGAAATATTATGTTAGTGTCGACGTCACCTTTTTTGAGTCGGTTATGTACTTCTCTCCTACAGGTGATAGGTTGATGTCTTCTGACACTGATGAAGCCATATACATGCCACCACCACCTCCATTACAACCATCTTCGGCACCATCACCACCTCCACCACCACCACCCCTACCTACACCGTCCCTACTTCCTATTACAGTTCATGTTCCACCATTACCACACCACTATACCCATTGGCCTGCCTCTGCTCATGGTCATTGCTCATCATCTAGCTTGCATGAGGTACGTCCTGAAAATATAATTTCTAATGATGGATCTAATGGTTTACCTGAGCAGGCTTCGTTACAGGGGACATATGAGGAGACTATTGATTTGGATCTACCTATTGCGCTTCGGAAACAGAAGCGTAGCTGTGTGTCATATACTATAGCATCTGTGGTTTCTTTTGATCTTATATCTGGTGAATTCAGGAATTTTGCTATTGCACTATCTGTTGTGGACATTCCACGGAATTACGAAGATGCTTTGAAGGACAGTCAATGGCAATTAGCTATGGAGGAAGAAATGGTTGCTCTTCAATCGAGAGGCACCTGGAGTCTTGTTCCTGCTCCTACAGGCGTGTCTACAATTAGTTGTAAAGGGGTGTTTACAGTTAAGCAAAATGCAGATGGTAGCATCGATAGATACAAGGTCTGTCTGGTTGTACAAGGGTTTACACAGACATATGGGATGGATTATCTTGACAAATTCTCGCCTGTTGCTCGTCATTCCATCTTACGGATTCTTCTATCTGTTGCAGTTATTCGAGATTGGCCACTATTTCAGTTAGATGTCAAGAACGCATTCCTATATGGTGATCTTCAGAAGGAAGTCTACATGCAATAGCCACTTGGTTTTGCTGTTGAGGGGGAGTATTCACATGTGCGTAGACTTCATAAGGCGATCTATAGCCTTAAGCAGAGTCCTAGAGCTTGGTTCTAAAAGCATTCAGACTTGTTTGAAAAACAAGGTACAAATGGTCTAATGCAGATCATTCCCTCTTTATACAGAAAACATCCAGAGGTATGGTTGCAATTATGGTATATGTTGATGATATTCTTATTACAGGAGATGATATACAAGGAATCAAGAGGGCAAAAGAAGTGTCGGGTCGTGAATTTGTCACCAAGGACCTTGGAGTCCGTAGATACTTTTTGGGACTGGAATTTGCTAGGAATCAACAAGGACTCGTGATGACTCAGAAGAAATATGTTACTGACTTACTGAGTGAAACAGGAATGCTTGGATGTCGACCTACCACTACACCTATGGATCCAAGCATGAAACTATATGATGATGATACTGACGAAAAGGATAGGAGGAGATACAGAGAACTGGTTGGAAAATTTCTCTATGTTACTATTACCAGACTCGATATATCCTTTGTTGTTAGTCGGGTGAGCCAGTTCATGGAGCAACCACGTCAGGTACATATGGATGCTATACAGATGATACTTAGGTACCTTAAATCATCTCCAAGTGCAGGTCTATTATTTAAGAAAGGCAAGGAGATCACTATCTTAGCATGCATGGATGCAGATTATGCATGATGCCCTAAGGATAGGACGTTCACCACTGGATTTGTTGTATATGTTGGAGATTCTCTAGTCTTATGGAGAAGCAAGAAGCAAACAGTTGTAGCCAGATCTAGTGTCGAGTCTGAATATAGGGCTATGGCCTAGGTCAGTACAGAAATGATGTGGGTTAAAGTTGTTCTTACATATCTATATATAGATGTGCTACTTCCTATGGCATTGGAATGTGACAATCAAGCTGCTATATTTATTACAAATAATCTAGCATTTCATGAACGAACCAAGTACATTGAGGTTGATTGTCACTATATACGAGATATGATCCAGAAGGGTTTTATCTCCACATCTCATGTCAGCTCAGGGGACCAGACTGCAGATATTTTCACCAAGGCCCTACTTAGAGGACCATTCCAGAAGTGCCCGTCCAAGCTGAGCATGATCGACATCTATGCTCCATCTTGAGGGGGAGTGTAGAGATACATGTTATATTATGCTATTATGTTATTTTGAATTGTTTCTTATTTTCATTCATCTTATGAACGCTTTATGTAATTTACCCATAGGCGCCTCTCCTATATAAGAGAGCCTAGGGTTTAAGGAATAAGTAATGCACTCATTTCTTCTAATAATCTCCATACAAGAATGCATTCTTGACATCCACTTGGAAAAGTGGCCAATCACGAACTACAGTGACAGCAATCAGTATCCGCAGGGTAGAGTGACGTGCAACAGGAGAAAAGGTGTCCTCATAATCCATCCCATAGGTTTGGGTGAACCTACGAGCAACCAATCTGGCCTTGTATCTGTCAACTGTGTCGTCAACACAATGCTTCACAGTAAATACCCACTTGCTGCCAACAACAGACGCACCTGGTGGAGCATTAACAATACTCCACGTACCTCGTAACTGTAAGGCTACCATCTCCTCCTCCATAACTAACTGCCATTGACTGCTCTGTAGTGCCTCCTGATAGGACTGTGGTATTGCCACGGTAAACAATCCCACAACAAATCTCTGTAAGTCCTTGGAAAGATGCTCCAAGGAAACATGAGAACCAATAGGATGCATAGTGCATGCCCGTTTCTGCCGTCGTAGTGAATAGGCATATCCAGATCCCCAGCATGTGTAGAAGACATAGTATCCACGTCCTGTACCTCAGTCTGTGCATGCAAATCACCAATGCCATCAGAAGAACTCAAATGTTCAGTACATACCTTGGGCGTGCTGGATGACGGAGGAGGCACATGAGCATGGGGACGTCTCTAGTAAACCTGCAGAAAGAAAGTAGGAGGTGGTGGAGGTGATGGTGATGGTGGTGGAGGAGGTGGTGGTGGTGGTGGAGGAGGTGGCGGTGAAGGAGATAATGACGGAGGAGGCATATAGACTTCTTCTCCATCCTCTGAAGGAGTAAGCCCGTCACCTGTGGAGGGAAAATACATAATGGACTCAAAGAAGGTGACATCAGCACTAACATAGTATCTTCGTCGAATAGGGTCAAAGCAACGATATCCTTTTTGGGTCTTGGAATAACCAACAAGCACACATTCGACAGCTCTAGGAGAGAGCTTGCCAAGACCAGGAGACGTTTGATGAACAAATGCTACAGAACCAAAAACATGAGGCGTTAGTAAGAAAAGATCCGTCTCAGGAAACGCAATCAAGAACGGAATCTTCTCTCCCAACACCGAAGAGGGCGTACGATTTACCAGATAACAAGCAGTTAGAATCGCATCCCCCCAATATGAATGAGGAGCACGACTCTGAATCAGAAGAGTTCAGGTAATGTCTAACAGATGGGGTTGTTTTCATTCTGCCACCCCATTCTGTTGGGAAGTATATGCACAAGATGTCTGATGCACAATGCCAAGAGACCTAAGGAATTGAGAAAGTTATGTACTGCAAAACTCTAATGCATTATCGGAACGAATAAACTTGACTTTTGCAGAGATAATATTCCTTATTACATTAATAAAGGACCGAATAACAGGACATGCATCAGACTTATTCTTAAGAAGAAATACCCAAGACAATCGCGAAAACTCATCAACAGCAACAAGACAGAACCTGTGTTCCTGATGATATGGGACACGATTGGGACCACAAATATCAAAATGGAGCAACTCAAACAGACTCTTCTGACGACTACGAAACGTGGACCGATGATGCTTCCCAAGATGGCAGGTCTCGCATTGAACGCAGAGCGAGAAGAAATCTGTGAAAGAATGTGACTCAACTTTTGCAGAGGAAGATGACCAAATCGAAGATGCCACATATATCGAGAAACAGATCCAGTGCGAAGAGAAGAGGCACCAGCATATGGAGAGTGCACTAATCTGTAGAGACCCCCTTGCTCACGGCCAGTTCCAATCACCCTGCCCGTCAGTATATCCTGAAACACAAGAGCAGATGGATCAAATATGGCACGACAATGTAAGTCTTTGGTGATTTGACTAATTGATAATAAGTTCATAGAAAATTCAGGAGCATAAAGAACATTCTGAAGCCTCAGTGCGGAAGTCAACTGCACCTCCCCTGACCAGTAATGGGGGAGTGTGTCCCATCTACTATCACAACAGATCGTCCAGACTGAGTCGGACGAAACACACTAAATTGGCCTCTGTCACCACAAAGATGATGAGAGGCACCTGAATCCATGATCCATTCTGACAAGTATGCCCTACAACAACTAGTAAAGTCATATTCTATACCTGACGTGGATGCCAATGCTGAGGCAGCTACCTCTGAGGATCCTGAAGGCAAGCTGGTCGACCCAAAGGTAACGGGCATAATCTCTCTTAGTCGTGCCACAAGCTCGTCAAATCTCTGATCAGATGCAGGTGATGAACTCCCAGCCTGTTGTGTTTGCTCTACGACTCAGGTTGAAGCAGGAAACCCATGCTTAGAATAGCAGGTTCCCTCTGAGTGGCCAGACCTGTGACAATAGGTGCACTACTGACGGGATCGACCACCCCCTCCTCTGCCTCGGCTGGAGCTTCCCCTACCACGATATGGTGTAGGGCTTCCTCTACCACGTGATACTGCCATAGCTGAAGATGTCTGAGACTGTAAGGCGCTACCAGATGATATAGACAATCTACTCAATATGTGATATGCCTCCTCCATTAGAAGTATGGTAGCATCAGTGAGGATCTGGGCACGAGCTGCATCATATTCAGGATCAAGAGCTGCTAGAAAGACTCCAGTCATCACAGAGTCTCTGTATGCCTTGAGCTGCTCTGGAGTAGCAGTCAAAGGAATGTAGCCACGTAACTTCTCGAACATACCCCTCAAAGAAGTATAGAGGGTGTGAAGGGGGCGACCATTCTGCTTAGATGTGAAGATATCGTGCTGGAGTTGGAGTATCTTCGACTCATTCTTCGCCGAAGAGTATGTATCGGCAAGAATGTCCCACATAGCCTTTGCAGTAGGCTGACTCAGAATGCCATTGGCTATCTCCATGGATATAGTCCCGGATAGCCACAAGCGACCATACGCATCATCCGCCTCCCAGGAGGCATTTGTCCCAGTCTTGCCACGTGGCTCCTCTGTCGTGAGGATATGCTTCTTGCCATTGCATTGCATCAAACTCATGAACTGCATGGCCCACAGTTCATAACTAGTTCCATCCAATTTGACGATGTGCTGGACCTTTGAAGGCACCCAAGAATGGAACTTCTGCTTTGTTGTCGAACATGATGACAACTATCTCCAAGACTGGGTCAGCAACAAGAACTACCGGTGTCTACACCAGCATACAGGAAGATGGTTGTGGGTGTAGACTCATACCACAACCTCTTCCATTCTTTAAAGCCGCCTTTGGTTAGCTAAGGTGTTTATAGACGATCCTTAGCACCGTAGAGGTCCAAAAGAGGACCTAGACCGAGGCCGAAATGGCAGGCCAAGAGGACAGGGATGGCGGTCTGCAGCCCGAGAGGGGTCCCTCTTCACGCGGCAGCGGCGGGAGCACCCTAGGCTTGACGTCGAAAGGTGAGGGCGGGCGCTAGAGGCGCTAGAAGCAGCCAACGCGCCGAGAGGAGGCACGCGAAGAGCAGCCCACGCTGCGATGAGGGAGAGGGTGTGGCGATGCCTGGCGGCGGCGGCCGCGTGGAGGAAGGCGGCGGCCACGTGGATGGAGGGCGGCGGCCCACGTGGAGCAAGGGTTTTGTGGGGAGGGGCCAGGGTTAGGTCACAAGCTCCGGTCTAGGACAGTCGCTCTGATACCATGTTGAGGGAAAAGAAAAGGTTGTATTCCATCTAACCGTAGAGCTCTCTTATATAGGAGAAAAGCTCAAAGGGTATATTACATAAACAGGACAAGGGAAATAAACAATATAGATAAAGGCAACAAAATATATGTATCTTAACAGGGTGAAAGAAGTATATGTGATAGGAATAACATACATACGTGGCACATCATTCATACATAAGACATATTCGAGCCTCGACTGGAAAGGAGTGAGTTTTCTACGGATTGAACGTAGTTAGTGGTAGCATTAACGATGTGACACGCAACTAGCTTATATCCATGGCATCAAATATCTCCGAAATTCGATCAAAATGGTGGAAATTTAATAGTGGAGGGGGCGATAGATAAAATAGGACTGAAATGTCTGAAATCCCCAATGTTGGTTTTTGAGAATCCTTCCCTAACACTGGCCTATCTCTTAGGCCAAGGAAAAATGTGATTGATGCTTTCCTGTCCTGGATGTCGATTGCTTTCGCGTGACTATCTTTAACGACGTCGGGCATGCCCAATGTTGGTTTCTGAGAGTCCTTCCCCAACCCCTCGGAATGAGCAAAGAGAATCCTTCCTCAACGCTTTCTCGCTTGCTTGCTGAGAAGGTGGAGGAAAGGCAAGCTGCAAGCAAGCACCACGCAGATTGAAGGTTGAACCAAGAGCATTAAACTAGTAAGAGGTCCCCTATTTCTATATATTTCAGTAGTTTTATACATATTTGACCGTTTTCCCGAGTTTGCGTGTGGAGTGGACACACTCGTACCCATTAACACCTGATAGCACATACTAAATTTAAGGGTGAGAGCCTTCACCGACACCTCCGCACAACCCACCAACACAAGCTCCAACAAACCCGTGCCCGCCAAAGCCTCCAATTCCGTACACAATAAGGTGGTGAAAATCCTCAGAATGAGCTTGCGAACAGTCTTCACTAAACAATCCACTACGACATATGGAACCTCATGTGAACCACTCCAAAGGTAGTAGGAACCAAAGTGAAACCGAACGCCAAAACATCTTCGTAGCCACTAGTCATTGTGCAGTTATAGATCCATGCATCCCAATAGAAAAGGGAGAGCGAAACATCTGTGTCAGTCGAATCCACAACCAAACCTTGAAATGTGCACCAATCCGCATTACAGTCGATCTCAAGCCGGCACAATCACAGCCCATCAACCAGAAAAATGAAAATCCATAGTAGGAAGGCCATATAGCCCACCTTGAATGTCAAATACCGAAGAATTGCAAGAGGGGAGGCCATTGATTCTGCCACGAGGACAAAAGGTTCTCATGGGTGCATGCCAACTAGTGATGCTTATCGAATCAGATACCGTCGAATCCACCAAGATTCAGGTTCAATTCATTTTAAAAATTTTGAATCCAAACTCAAATCGAATTTCAAATGAATAGAGAGGGGTGCAAGGGTAATTATTTTGTCTTCAACATACTCCTTCCTCATCTTTCTTCCTTCATACCACCTCCCCCCCTCTAGCCTAAGGTGGCCACCCCTTTCCCAGTGAAGGGAGATGCAATTCGGATTTTCCAACCGTTGGTGATGGGGAACAAATTTTGGACAAAGGAGAATGGAAAAGGTGGGGTGTAGAATGTAAGAATGGAAATAAAGGTGGAGTAGGGAATACTTTATATAAAAATATAACATGTGTTCTTTAGTGCTAAGATTTTATTGCTAATGTTTTCTGATCTATTTATTAATATTTGATATTTAGTATATAACCAATATGATAACACACACATATATACATACATGTATACACATACATATACATATACACGTACATACACATATACATATGCATATGCACATACATACATGTATGTATGTATATAATATGTATATACAATATAAAGATGTGCATATATAAGTATATAAATATCGAATCAAATTGAATCGAATTATTATCGAATGAATTCAAGTTAATTCAAATTCAATTCATTTAGGAATCAAATCCACAAGTCAAATTCGTATTCAATTCATTTTACTTCGAATCGAATTTTATTTGAATACTTATCGAATGTGTAGAGATAGTTGTTCGTCTTTTATGTTATTTCAGTTTCTTTATGTACCTCTCATGTAATTTACCCAAGGGCTCTCTCCCTATATAAGAGACCCGAGGGCTCTATAGAATAAAGGATCAGAGTACTCTTTTACCCTAACATGGTATCAGAGCCCTAACCCTAATCTAGGGTTTCTCTCCACCGCCCCCCCCCCCCCGCCGACTCTCTCCCACCGCCGCCGCCCCCAGGGCGCCGCCCAGGGCTCCGCCGCCGATCCCAGGTTGCCGCCCAGCCCCCAGGGCTCCGCCGCCGATCCCAGGTTGCCGCCCAGCCCCCAGGGCGCCGCCGACCAGCCCGGGACCCTCTCCTCGTCCCGCGCGCACGCCGCCGGAGCCACCCACCTTCCGCCCCGGCTTCCTCCAGCCGCCGCCGGGGGCTGTATACACCGTCCAACCCTCGCCCAGCCCCCCACCAGTCCCCGCACAGCCGTCATCTTCATTGGTAGAGGCTTCCGGAGCCTCTACTTGTCGCCGGGTGCCGCCCCTTCGCTCGGTCTCGGATAGATGATGGATTCAAGTGCATAACGTCTACATGTGCACTTGAATCCTTAAAGTCTTGGTAGACAACCTCTTCTTGGTCTATCAATAGTCGTTCTTCTCCGGCATCATGTCCGAACAAAAGCTCGATATGCCCGCCATAGGTGCGTTCAAAGGTTTAGCACCGATCGTCAAAATGGACGGGACAAACTACGAACTGTGGGCGATGCAGTTCCTCAGTCTCATGAAGTCGTGTGGTAAGAAGCATATTCTTACCGAGGATGAACCGCCGGAGAAGACAGGAGTCTATGCCTCATGGGAGGCTGACGATGCGTACGCCAGGTTTGGCTCTCAGGTACGCTCACGACAGAGATAGCAAATGATGTTCTTCACCAGCCCACCGCCAAGGCGATGTGGGACATTTTGGCCATGACGTACTCTCAGGTCCGCAACGAGACGAAGATGCTCCAGTTGCAGCATGATATATTTACCACGAAGCAGAATGGGATGACCTCTCCATTCGTTGTACACGTCGCATCGTGGTATGTTCGAGAAGCTCTATAGCACGATTCCGCTCACAGCCACGCCGGAACAACAGAAGACGTTCCGCAATGCCACTATGGTTGGCGTATTACTCGCTGCCCTAGACCCGGGAGTACGAGGCCGCACGCTCTCAGATCCTAGCAGATGCCACTATCCCCCCGATGGAAGAGGTATACAGGAGGCTCAGTCGTGTACCTGTTCCATCCGCTACAGCGAATGCACCTCCGTCTGCAATGGCAGTTTCCAGGGGACGTGGTGGTTCGTCCTCGTTTCGTGGCAGAGGAAATGGTGGACGTGGACGCGGAGGTCGCATACGGTCCACGTATTCTTTCTGCCGCCGTACTGGTCATTCGGAGGATACGTGCTATTCCAAGCACGGCTTCCCTCCTTCTGCACGTGTCGCGGATCATGTTCAGGGTCCTTCAGCTCCTGCTACAGATCACAGGTTCGAAGAGCTAGTGGCACGACTTCGTGATATCATGCCACAATCGTCGCCAGAGGGTGCTGAAGTTTCTGATGTTGCAGCCTCGGCGTCAGCTAGTACATCCGCCTCTGCCAGTGCCTCAGGTAGTCCTTCAGCCTCACCTCATTGTCATGATCTCACAGGATGGATTGTCGACTCTGGAGCTACCCATCATCTATGCCGTGAGAAAGATATTCTTCAGTCCTACAAAGCTGTACAGCCTGGTCGATCTGTACTCATAGCTGATGGCACTCATTCTCCTATCATCGGTCAGGGGGAGACGGCTTTGCTACCCTCTATGCACTTACAGAACGTCCTACATGCTCCAGAATTCTCTATGAATCTCTTATCCATTAGTCAGATTACACGTGATTTGCACTGTCGTGCTATTTTTGATCCATCGTCTGTTATTTTTCAGGACATACTGACGGGCAGGGTGATTGGTTGTGGTTCTGAGCATAATGGCCTCTATCGTCTAGTCCGTAACTCCTACGCTGGCGTTTCTCTGCATTCCCAAGGCGTCGTATCTCCGTACACCTGGCATCTTCGGTTCGGTCATCTGCCCCTGCAGAAGATGCGTCACCTACTGCCTCAGATCTCTCCGAGTTCCTCCTTTCGTTGTGAAGCATGTCAGTTAGGGAAGCACCATCGATCTAGCTTCCCAGGTCGTCAGAGTCGGAGCAGTCACTCCTCGTTTGAATTACTTCATGTAGACATTTGGGGTCCAAGTCGTGTCCCAGATCATCAGGGACACAGGTTCTATTTAGTAATGGTTGATGATTTCTCTAGAGTGTCCTGGACGTTTCTTCTTAAAAATAAATCTGAAGCAGGAAGTGTTCTTCAAAATCTTATTAATGAAATCCAGAATGTTTTCTCTTCTACTGTTAAGTATGTGCGAACTGATAATGCATTGGAGTTCTGCACTCGCTCTCTTGCTACCTTTTCTTTCTTCAAAAGGCATTGTTCATCAAACCACATGTGCTTACACCTCCCAACAAAATGGGGTTGCAGAACGTAAGCATCGACATTTTCTTGATATTGCTCGCACATTACTCATTCAAAGTTGTGCTCCATTATCTTTTTGGGGAGATGCTATCCTTACAGCATGTTATCTAGTCAACCGAATGCCTACAACTGTTCTTGGGGAAAAGTCTCCAATCTCTGTTCTTTTTCCAGACAGAGACTTGTTTGCTCTTACACCTCGTGTCTTCGGCATTGTTGCGTTTGTCCACCGCTTATCTCCAGGACTTGATAAGCTCTCTCCTAGGGCTATCAAGTGTGTTTTTGTGGGTTACTCCAGGACACAGAAAGGATACCGTTGCTATGATCCTGTCCATGACAAATACTATGTGAGTGCAGATGTTACCTTTTCGAACCTGTCATGTATTTCTCACCTGCGGGTGACAGATTGGCCTCCTCCACTTCTCCAGATTCCAATGTCTTTGTTCCACCACCGCCAAGCCTGGGTCAATCCTCTACTCCACCAACACCACCACCACCACCACCACCTCCTCCTGTTGTCCCTTTCACTAAGTTCTATATGAGGCGGACGAGGCCATGCTCAAGCTACAAGTCAATCATCAGACACGCCTCAGGTTTGTTCTGAAATTAACAATAACGATGGCTTAGATAATGCACCTGTGCAGGAACCTTTACTACAGGAGGAGGAGCAACCGGTCAGCACAGTCTTGGATGATTTGGACAGGCCCATTGCTCATAGGAAGCAGCGCAGACAGTGTGCTACATATCCCCTTGCCTCTCAAGTCTCCTTTCATCGACTCACTGGGGATTTCCAGAAGTTTGCAGCTGCTGTATCGTCAGTTGATATTCCACGGACATATCAGGATGCAATGAAGATTGACTGCTGGCGACTGCAATGGAAGAGGAAATGCGTGTTTTGCAATCTAGGGGAACTTGGTCTCTGTCCCCATTCCTCCAGGTGCCTCAGTAGTAAGTTGCAAGTGGGTTTTTACGGTGAAATACCATGCGGATGGCCGTCTAGACAGATACAAGGCCAGGCTCGTTGCACGGGGATTTACACAGACATATGGTGTAGATTATTTGGATACCTTCTCACCGGTGGCAAGACACTCTACCCTTCGCATCCTTCTATCGGTTGCAGTGGTACGTGACTGGACCAATATTCCAGCTTGATGTTAAGAATGCTTTCTTGTATGGTGATCTACAGAGGAAGTCCTACATGCAGCAGCCACCCGGGTTTGCTGCTGAGGGGGAGACTCAGAAGGTGTGCAGACTTCATAAGGCTATCTATGGCCTTAAACAGAGTCCCCGTGCATGGTTCCCAGAAGCTCTCTCAGCTTATTGAACGACAGGGGTTCAGAAGATCTAATGCGGACCACTCACTGTTCGTCCGGAAGACCCCTAGAGGTACCATTGTTGTTATGGTATATGTTGATGATATATTGGTTACGGGAGATGATGCACAGGGAGTTGAGATCACCAAGTCTATGTTGGGCAGCCAGTTCATACAAAGGATCTAGGCACAATACGATACTTTCTGTGGATAGAATTTGCAAGAAATGCACAAGGAATGGTGATGACTCAAAGAAAATATGTCACAGATTTGCTAGTCGAAACAGGAATGACTGGATGCAGACCTTCAAGTACACCTATGGACCCGAGTATGAAGCTGTACGATGATGATACCGAGGAGGTGGACAAGAGAAGGTACAGAGAAATGGTGGGTAAGCTCTTATACATCACTATAACTCGACCGGATATTGCCCTTGCAGTAAACCGGGTGAGTCAGTTCATGGAGCAGCCGAGGCAAGTACATATGGATGCCTTATACATGATATTGAGATATCTGAAGTCTTCCCCTGGCACAGGGTTGCTATTCAAGAAAGGTACAGATCTGTCTATTTCAGCCTGTGCAGATGCAGATTATGCAGGATGTCCAAGGGACCGTAAGTCTACTTCTGGATTTGCTATCTTCATAGGAAGGCTCTTTAGTCTCTTGGAAAAGCAAGAAGCAAACTGTTGTGGCGAGATCCATCGCCGAGTCAGAGTATAGAGCCATGGCACAGGCAAGCACAGAAATGATGTGGGTTTAAAGCAGTCTTAGAAGATCTGAATGTTGACGTTCCCTTGCTTATGAACCTTCAATGTGATAATCAGGCAGCATTATTTATTGCCAACAATCCAGCCTTCCATGAGAGAACCAAACACATAGAGGTGGATTGTCATTACACTAGGGACATGATTCAGAAGGGCTTCATCTCCACGTCTCACGTCAGTTCAGAGGATCAGACAGCGGACATATTCACTAAGCCATTGCTCAGAGGACCCTTCCAGAGATGTTCTTCCAAGCTGAGCATGATAGATATCTATGCTCCATCTTGAGGGGGAGTGTAGAGATAGTTGTTCGTCTTTTATGTTATTTCAGTTTCTTTATGTACCTCTCATGTAATTTACCCAAGGGCTCTCTCCCTATATAAGAGACCCGAGGGCTCTATAAGAAAGGATCAGAGTACTCTTTTACCCTAACAGAATGAATACCAATCGAATTTGAATGATTCGATTCAATTAGCACCCCTAGCCAACAGCTAAAACCATTACCACCTCATCTAGTGCAATGAAAACCTCCTTCATCGATGCGGACACCAGACCGAGAGGTCCACCACCTTGACCTTGCAACCCACCTCCTATGTTGCAAAGCCATCCTACAAGAGCGGGCGATGACACTTGATCTCTACCGACCAGCCCACAAGGTAGCCCAACACTAGCCAAACCCTCTCAACCACAAATGGACCACAACAATGAGTGCTATCGAGCCCATCCTCAACAAATCCCCTCCAGAATCACCGCTAAACCCAGCAAATCGCAACAAAACCCCCCATCGAGATACAATTCACCTTATGATGATCAGAGCCACGTAACTGAAGCAAACCATGACCACTTTGTAATCTTTTGCAAAGCATCCATCCTCGCCACATCAAAAGCACCAAGAAGGGCATCGAATTGACGTGGAATGGCGACGGTGGTGCCACCCCGACACTCGCCATCTCCAAATTTTCATCAAAACATCCATCTCGAAGCGGGTTCTCTCTCTTCTACTGTGAGGGCACACAGGTTAGTAGAGGTAGCTACAGCAAGCCCACTAACCTTTGTTCTCCCCTTATTAACGACCAACCTTCAAGCATTAAGGCACACATGTGCTGCCACCAACCCCACTATCAAACTCCCCCTCACTTTCCTACAACCAAAACCATCGTGCACCCCTACTGTAGAATAATACAGACCCAATAGTGACCGCTCCCCCATGTGGTAACTAAACACATGGGTGGGCTCTTTTCTTTTCCAACACTCCCCCTCAAGTTGGTAGCTGGGACTGCTGCAACTTGCAATAATAAAGAAAAATATACATCATTACATCTTCACTTGAAATCACCACAATAAACGTATGTATCCGCAACTGGTAGACAAACCCGCTTGCTGACGGGTATATCAGGTCACCGGAACGTATCTCTGTCGTGCCTGGAAGGTCACCGGACTGTCTCTGTCGTGCATGCATGGTCACCGGATCTCTGTCTCAGTCGTGCCTACGGGTCACCGGACTTTGTCTCCGTCGTGCCTTGAAGAAAACAAATCCAGTGCGGAGTCGATGTCGAGGATAGAGACACCACGACGAAGACGATGCACAGTGAAGATGACTTGATATTCTGTGAAATCCGGAGGTGTTTGGTCTGTCAGTCAATGATATATGATGCATATGGCTTTTACTCCCCCTTTCTCCCAAACTTGTGAGAATAATGAAAATAAAGACAAGTTGGGAGAAGCAAACATGAATCACATTTTTTTATGCGTACGGCTTTTTCTTGTACGCGACTTTTTTTTTTATTTTTTTGTTAGCATATGCGTACGGCTTTTTCTTGTACGCGCCTTTTTCTTTTTTCTTTTTTTTTGCAAATTTTATTTTCGACTATTTCCATTTTTTTGCACAAAATTTTCCCTTGGCTATTTTCCTCTTTTTTTTATAACCAACTCACTTCTCATCAACTTTTTGTATTTTCATTTTTTTTTACTGGGCTCTCATCATTTTTTTTTTCAGCCCAACTTTACTCCCTCTTTTTTTTTCTTGCCAACTCCCTCTTTTTTTTTCTGCCCAACTCCCTCTTTTTTTATTTGTTATAACACAATAGAAACGACCCCCTTACTTGGAACCATTGATCTTCCAACTTCCCTCCTTTTTTTTCACCCAAACGGGACCCGACCCTCCTTTTTTTTTATTTAATACTACCGCTGCCCCTACTTAGGGTTCCCATTGGGAACCCACTGTGAAAGACCGCCGCCCCAAATGGGA